>UESW01002272.1:291820-591294 GCA_900491605.1 Calamus simplicifolius
ACTTACTTAAGCGATCCACGACCACCAAGATCACTTCGTACCCTTGACTTGCGGGCAAGCCCTCCACAAAATCCATGGACAAGTCTTCCCATATAGCTTCCGGTATGGGTAAGGGCTGCAAGAGACCTGTAGGGGCCTTCGTATCATGTTTGACCTTTTGACACACGTCACATTCCGCCACCCACTTCTTCACACTTCTCTTTAGGCCCTCCCAATAGAAGAAATGCTTGATCCTTATATAGGTCCTAAGCCATCCCGAATGACCACCTTCTTTGCTATGGTGGAAGTGAGTGAGAATCTCCTTCCTCAGGTTTGGTACGTCGGGCACATAGACATAGGACTTGTAGTAGATAAGCCCATCACGCCATTTGAATCCGGTCACCCCATTACATGGACTCTCAAGCTTCTCTATGATCTCTTGAGACCTTGCATCCAACTCCACGCCTCTCTAAGCTTGTCCCATATCCTCCATTCAGCTCCACTCAAGGCCATATGTTCAGCCTCATCTTCATACAAAGTCCACATCATTGGACTTCCCTCCTTCCTTGACAACGCATCAGCCACCTTATTCTCCTTGCCGGGCTGATATATAATGTCATACTCGAATCCCAGAAGCTTCACAAGAAACTTCTGTTGCTCTGGCGTCACGATCTTTTGTTCTAGCAAGTGTCTTAATGCTTGTTGATCGGTCACTATAGTGAACTTTCTTCCCAAGAGGTAAGGTCTCCACACCTTCACCGCATGCACAACCGCCAACATTTCTCTTGCATAAGTGCTCCATGCTTTCTTCATTGGCCCTAAGGCCTTGGAGATATAAGCTATGGGCCTCCTTTCTTGAGCTAGTACCGCCCCAATCCCTTCTCCACTTGCATCAGTATATACTTCAAATGGTTTCTTGAAGTCGGGCAAGGCCAAGACGGGTGTCTTGGTCATGGCTCTCTTCAAGTTCTCAAAAGCTCTCCTTCCATCTTCGGTCCACTCGAAGCCCTCCTTTTTTAGCATGGAGGTAAGTGGCTTGGCTATCAATCCATAGCCTTGCACGAACCTTCGATAGTAGCCCGTCAAACCAAGGAATCCTCGTAGAGCCGACACATCCTTGGGTAAGGGCCAATCCACCATAGCTTCCACCTTCCGCTGGTCCACTTTTACTCCTTGGCCCGATATGATGTGGCCAAGGTACTCCAGCTCTTCTTGCATAAAGGCGCATTTGGAAGCCTTGATGAAGAAGTGGTGCTCCTTCAAGATCATCAATACTCGCTCCAATTGCTCCAAGTGTTCCTCCACATTCTTCGAGTACACCAAGATGTCATCGAAGAATACTAATACAAACTTCCTCAAGAATGGCTTAAATATGGCATTCATAGCCGCTTGGAAAGTTGAGGGGGCATTGCACAGCCCAAAAGGCATCACTAGGTACTCATAGTGGCCGGAATGAGTCCTAAATGCCGTCTTGTGGGTATCTTCCTCTTTCATCCGGATTTGATGGTATCCGGCCCTTAAATCCAGCTTGGTGAACACATGAGCCCCATGCAACTCATCAAGCATCTCGTCCACTGTTGGTATGGGAAATCTATCCCTCACTGTTGCCTCATTCAATGCTCGGTAGTCGGTGCAAAAACGCCAACTTCCATCCTTCTTCCTCACAAGCAACACCGGTGATGAAAAGGGACTAGTGCTTGGTCGAATCAAGCCACTAGCCAACATCTCCTCCACTTGTCTTTCGATCTCACCCTTTTGAAAGTGAGCATACCGGTATGGTGGCACATTCACCGGTTTGCTCGCATCTTTCAGCACAATGCGATGATCAAATTCCCTACTTGGTGGTAATGAAGTAGGTACCTCCAATACTTCCTTGTGTCTTTCTAAAACTGTCTTCACACCTTGGGGCAGCTCCTCATTTCATCACTATACTTCTCTTCTTGCCCTTCATCTCCTCGGTTTTGGCCCATCACTATGGCGAAGCAATGAGCCCCACCCTTGCATAGTTTTCAAACACATTGGCCTCGCAAGGCCTTGGCTCTTTTGATGCTAGAGCTGTCCACGTCCTCTTCTTCCCTCCAAGCTTGAACTCCATAGTCATCTTCTCATAGTCGGTGACGACCTTGCCAATGCCTCTTAGCCATGCATTGCCCAAGACAACATCTAGCCCCACCAATGAGAGTACGTGAAGATCAGCCTATACGGACGCCTTGGACATTCATCTTCACGGTTCGCACTACCATCTCGCACCTTAGCTTTTCCCGTTTGCCACCTTCACATCGAATGGCTCTACTTCTTCCCCATGCAATCCCACCTTAGAAAGGATGCGGGAATTGATGAAGTTGTGGGTAGACCCACTATCCACCAATAATGTCATTTCATGCTTGCCAACCCAAGCCATAAGTCGCATGGTTGAGGGCTTTTGTACGCCGGACATGGCATTGAGGCTCAACTCGGCTTCCTCACTTTCCTCATCGCTAGAGGACTCCTCATGCCCGTGCTCTTCCTCACTTGTCTCCCCCAATTGCTCCTCCTCTATCCCGATCATACACATGACCTTGGCTTTCTTGCATTGGTGATCACGGCTCCACTTTTCACCACATTTGAAGCATAAGCCCTTCTTTATGTACTCATCAAGCTCCTCACGACTAAGCTTCTTGACTTCCTTCCCTTTGCTCCTTGAATCTCCCGTAGTCCCCTCCTTTCCTTTCCAAGACCCCGTGGAATACAAGGGTTTATAAACCTTGTTAGCCACTTGGTCCTTGACGTGTCTTTTCTCGAAGTGATGACTTTCTTCAAGGATTTCAGCCATCCTCATTGCTTCTTGCAGCCTAGTGGGCTGCTTCAACTTGAGCTCCTTGGCAATCCATGGTTTTAGACCATCCACGAAAGTGCCGATAAGTGCCTCCTCAGACCAACCCCTCACCAAGGTTTGGAGTTGTCGAAATTCCTCCACATACGCATGCACCTTGCCATCTTGCTTGAGCTTAGCTAGCTGGCCATGATGGTTGATAATGGGCGAAGGCCCAAATTGCATAAGCAGCTCCCTCTCGAATGCCGTCCACCCGAGCCTTCTTCCTTCCTTCTCATATTGGGCCCGTATCCATCTCCACCATTTGCTTGCCTTCCCATCAAGGAAGAAACATGCTGTGGCCACTCTCTCTGTCCTTGGTACTTCATATATATGAAAATAGTGGTCCGCCTTATCGAGCCACTCATGAGGGTCACCACCATTGAACTTAGGGAAGTCAATTTTTGGTCTCCTTGGTCCTCGGTTGTTAAACCGATTTCCATCATCATCTTCATAGTCACCTCCACGGTAATGTGGCCTTCTAGGTCCTCGGTGGTTAAACCGATTTCCTTCATCTTCATCATGATAGTGGTGGTCTCTTCTCGGTCTCTCATGTCTTCTAGCATCTTCATGGATCCGGCCATAGGGCATTTCTTCCCCATACCGACTCCCACCGAGTCTTTCCTCCGTCCTTGCATGGTTATCAACATCACGGTCAGACTCCTCCTCTCGCAGCCACCTTTCCACTACCTCGTGCTCATTCTCCACACGCCCGCCCAATCTAAGAGGTTGCCTTGGTCTAGGCTCTCCCCTTGTGGACTTAGAAATGTGAGTTTCCCTCCCATCAACGAGTTGCTCCTCTTCCACCCTTGGGGTTTGTCCGCGGTTGGCCCCATTCGCTCCTCCTCCAAGTCTTGCCAATATTGCTTGCAAGTCTCGTCTCATGCCTTCCACCGCCTTCATGTTCTCCTCCGTAGCATTAGTGACGGAAGTGATGGCTCCTTGCATGTGAGTCATGTTGGTGGTAGTCTCCGCCATCTGCTCCTTCATCCAAAGAGTGGATGACTCCAAAGCTTCAAAGCGGTCTCGGTTGGATGGAAAAGTACTTGATCCGGCCTCCATTGGAATATGGGCTGCAACAACAAGTCCAACCTTGGGTTCTCTCCAAAATGAAGATCGAACCCCCTCCCACGAAGAACTTTGCACGGACAACTTCCGACCTTGGGTTCTCTCCAGAAGAAGATCGAACCCCCACCTCAAATAATAACTCCAACAAGAACAAACAACTTCTAACAATATAACAATCTAACTAACGAAGAGAATCAAAGTAAGGTTTGCTCGTGATTACCCCGCTTGAAGCGTAGAGATCTTCAAGCAACTCATCTCAATGAAAGCACCAATTTGTTAGGGTCCCCGGTCAAGGACTCCAAAACATTCACCAACTCCTCCGTGCGATCCGCTCCAACACCACAATCGATCCTCCCGAACCGTTTCCAGTAACACACGAGCGTGGTAATTAGGATCTAACACAAGAAATGAAGAATGCCTCACTGTTATTACGAAGAACGTGGTCTCAGGATTATTAGTCCTTCGAACCACCAGAACACAAGAACACTCGTACAAGGGTTATTAGCCCAAGCACGCCCAAACTTAAGAGGTTATCAGCCCCCAAGTTTACTGGCATAAACGTGCCTATGCCTGGCCAACATTCATAAGCTCTCTAAGCTTACAAATATACTCCCCCTCTCCTATTGCTCCTGAGGAGTGCTTATATAGGCATCCTCAGGAGCTTACAAAATCCTACCAACCCAATCAAATCAAATCTAGATCAAATCTTCAAGATTCTAAGGAAACAATTCGAAACAATTCCTAGAATCAAGGAGATTTGACGATACATGCCTAAAACAACTTAACTGAAAAGGAAACTAATCTTCCCAATCAAATCAAATCTAGATCAAATCTTCAAGATTCTAAGGAAACAATTCCTAGAATCAAGGAGATTTGACGATACATGCCTAAAACAACTTAACTGAAAGGGAAACTAATCTTCTAGAGTTTAGGAGAAACATCCTAAATCTAGAAGATATGATTTATTCAATCACCTTCTAGAGTTTAGGAGAAACATCCTAAATCTAGAAGATATGATTTATTCAATCACTCCCCACAAGGAAATCAATCTCTGAAGATATCTCCATAATGCACTTGATCTCGCCGCCGTCCGCCGCCCTACACGGTGGCGCTGCCGCCTGTCACTGGGGCCGCATCTCGCAACTTATCCTCCCCATCGTGGCCGTGTAGGCCATGGTCTTCGCTTGGGATCCTTTCATTCCCCCTTCCATTAAGTGTACCCTTGTCCTCAAGGGTAAATTGTGGGAACCTTAAGGCTATGTCATCATAATCCTCCCAGGTTGCTTCCTCTCTAGGTAGCCCTCTCCATTGCACCAATACTCTCCAGATCTTCCTTCTAATCCTCCCACGTGGCACCATTTTGTATTCAAGAATCGTTGTGGGCTGTAGTAGCATTCTACCTTCCTCATTGAAGGAAGGCAATTCCTCTACAATCAAGCTAGGATCCCCAACTCGTCTCTTGAGGAGAGACACATGAAACACTGGATGAAGTCTTGAGGTTGGTGGTAATTCCAGCCGATACGCAACTTCTCCGACACGGGCAGCCACTTTAAATGGTCCATAGTACCTTTTCTCTAGCTTGTAGCTTGCCTTTCTCTTCATTGTCTTTTGGCCATAGGGTTGAAGCTTCAAGTACACAAAGTCCCCGGGCTCAAACCCTTCTAGCCTTCTCCTTTTATCATAATATTTCTTCATGCTCGATTGGGCCTTCTTAAGCTCCCTCTTTGCCTTGGCTAGTATCTCGTCTCTAGTGATCAAGGCTTCCTCCACTTCCGCATTCTTAGCCGTACCCCTCTCATAAGCCACCAAGGTAGGAGGCTTCCTTCCATACACCACTTCAAATGGGCTAAGTGTGATGGAAGAGTGGTATGTTGTATTATACCAATATTCCGCCCATGACATGTAGTCCATCCACCTTGCTTGCTCATCATGGCAATAGCATCTCAAGTATTGTTCTAATGTACGGTTGACCACCTCTGTTTGGCCATCGGTCTGCGGATGGTATGAAGAACTTGTCTTCATTTTGCTCCCTTGCAGTGCAAACACTTCCTTCCAAAAGGAGCTCATGAACACCCGATCCCGGTCCGTAACAATGGTTCTAGGGAAACCATGGAGCTTTACCACGTTGTCCACAAAGGCCTTAGCCACACTCTTCATTGTAAATGGATGCTTAAGGGGTATGAAGTGAGCATACTTACTTAAGCGATCCACGACCACCAAGATCACTTCGTACCCTTGACTTGCGGGCAAGCCCTCCACAAAATCCATGGACAAGTCTTCCCATATAGCTTCCGGTATGGGTAAGGGCTGCAAGAGACCTGTAGGGGCCTTCGTATCATGTTTGACCTTTTGACACACGTCACATTCCGCCACCCACTTCTTCACACTTCTCTTTAGGCCCTCCCAATAGAAGAAATGCTTGATCCTTATATAGGTCCTAAGCCATCCCGAATGACCACCTTCTTTGCTATGGTGGAAGTGAGTGAGAATCTCCTTCCTCAGGTTTGGTACGTCGGGCACATAGACATAGGACTTGTAGTAGATAAGCCCATCACGCCATTTGAATCCGGTCACCCCATTACATGGACTCTCAAGCTTCTCTATGATCTCTTGAGACCTTGCATCCAACTCCACGGCCTCTCTAAGCTTGTCCCATATCCTCCATTCAGCTCCACTCAAGGCCATATGTTCAGCCTCATCTTCATACAAAGTCCACATCATTGGACTTCCCTCCTTCCTTGACAACGCATCAGCCACCTTATTCTCCTTGCCGGGCTGATATATAATGTCATACTCGAATCCCAGAAGCTTCACAAGAAACTTCTGTTGCTCTGGCGTCACGATCTTTTGTTCTAGCAAGTGTCTTAATGCTTGTTGATCGGTCACTATAGTGAACTTTCTTCCCAAGAGGTAAGGTCTCCACACCTTCACCGCATGCACAACCGCCAACATTTCTCTTGCATAAGTGCTCCATGCTTTCTTCATTGGCCCTAAGGCCTTGGAGATATAAGCTATGGGCCTCCTTTCTTGAGCTAGTACCGCCCCAATCCCTTCTCCACTTGCATCAGTATATACTTCAAATGGTTTCTTGAAGTCGGGCAAGGCCAAGACGGGTGTCTTGGTCATGGCTCTCTTCAAGTTCTCAAAAGCTCTCCTTCCATCTTCGGTCCACTCGAAGCCCTCCTTTTTTAGCATGGAGGTAAGTGGCTTGGCTATCAATCCATAGCCTTGCACGAACCTTCGATAGTAGCCCGTCAAACCAAGGAATCCTCGTAGAGCCGACACATCCTTGGGTAAGGGCCAATCCACCATAGCTTCCACCTTCCGCTGGTCCACTTTTACTCCTTGGCCCGATATGATGTGGCCAAGGTACTCCAGCTCTTCTTGCATAAAGGCGCATTTGGAAGCCTTGATGAAGAAGTGGTGCTCCTTCAAGATCATCAATACTCGCTCCAATTGCTCCAAGTGTTCCTCCACATTCTTCGAGTACACCAAGATGTCATCGAAGAATACTAATACAAACTTCCTCAAGAATGGCTTAAATATGGCATTCATAGCCGCTTGGAAAGTTGAGGGGCATTGCACAGCCCAAAAGGCATCACTAGGTACTCATAGTGGCCGGAATGAGTCCTAAATGCCGTCTTGTGGGTATCTTCCTCTTTCATCCGGATTTGATGGTATCCGGCCCTTAAATCCAGCTTGGTGAACACATGAGCCCCATGCAACTCATCAAGCATCTCGTCCACTGTTGGTATGGAAAATCTATCCCTCACTGTTGCCTCATTCAATGCTCGGTAGTCGGTGCAAAAACGCCAACTTCCATCCTTCTTCCTCACAAGCAACACCGGTGATGAAAAGGGACTAGTGCTTGGTCGAATCAAGCCACTAGCCAACATCTCCTCCACTTGTCTTTCGATCTCACCCTTTTGAAAGTGAGCATACCGGTATGGTGGCACATTCACCGGTTTGCTCGCATCTTTCAGCACAATGCGATGATCAAATTCCCTACTTGGTGGTAATGAAGTAGGTACCTCCAATACTTCCTTGTGTCTTTCTAAAACTGTCTTCACACCTTGGGGCAGCTCCTCATTTCCATCACTATACTTCTCTTCTTGCCCTTCATCTCCTCGGTTTTGGCCCATCACTATGGCGAAGCAATGAGCCCCACCCTTGCATAGTTTTCAAACACATTGGCCTCGCAAGGCCTTGGCTCTTTTGATGCTAGAGCTGTCCACGTCCTCTTCTTCCCTCCAAGCTTGAACTCCATAGTCATCTTCTCATAGTCGGTGACGACCTTGCCAATGCCTCTTAGCCATGCATTGCCCAAGACAACATCTAGCCCCACCAATGAAAGTACGTGAAGATCAGCTGCTATACGGACGCCTTGGACATTCATCTTCACGGTTCGCACTACCATCTCGCACCTTAGCTTTTCCCGTTTGCCACCTTCACATCGAATGGCTCTACTTCTTCCCCATGCAATCCCACCTTAGAAAGGATGCGGGAATTGATGAAGTTGTGGGTAGACCCACTATCCACCAATAATGTCATTTCATGCTTGCCAACCCAAGCCATAAGTCGCATGGTTGAGGGTAGACCCACAGAAAAAAAATATTCATTGTTGAAAATATTTTTAAAAAAAAACTTTTAAATTCATTGCTAATAATTAGAGTTTTAACAATGAATATATTCCTGACAGAAATTATAATTTGTTGCTACAAGTTTTTGGTACCAAAAATTTTCCTGTAAAAGCGAATATTATGTGGTGCTAAAATTTTGCAACAATTTTTTTACTAACGAAAAAATTAGGGATGGCAACGGCCCGAGGATGGTCCGGAGCGGTCCATACCGGTCCCCATCCTCGTTAGAAAAAAGTCCCCGTTCCCCGCCCCGTTAAGCCGTTATAGCTAACGAGGCAGGAGCGGGGATACCCGGCCGGGTAAACGGGTACCCCCTGGGTATCCGTTTTTTCGTTTACATAAAAAAATAAAAATATTTTATTAAATTTATAATTTAAAAATAAAAAAATAAATTTTTTAGATGGAGACTAATCGAGAATAACCAAATAATAATATTGATATATATAAGAGATTCTTTTGGAAGAAGAGAATGAAAAGTGAGATTCTTCTATAATAAGAAAGAAGAGAACGAAAAGTGAGAGAAAATAACTAACAAATAGGAAAATCAGAAAATGAAGATTTCCAACTCAACAACCGAAAAAAAAAATACATTCAAATTTTAAAGCAAAAAATGAAGAGATTTTTTTTAAATAAAGAAAAAGATAAGCGTGTAGCAGAGAAAGAAAAAGATGTTGGAGGGCGTTGATGGGGCAGCGATTGACGAAGATAGACGATAGACTGATAGAGCTCGGTTCTCGTCTGGTTTTGGTTTAAACTTTAGATCGGCTATGTGAAAGAAGGAAGAGCAAGAGTCAAGATTATATATTTTTTATTTATTTTTAATTTTTAATATATTAATATATTAATATATATTTATTTAAATTTTAAATATATTATATTAAAGTTAACGGAGACAGGGATGGGGCAAAGAATACCGTCCCCGGGCCGTTTACCCGTTTAGCCATTAACGAAAAATCCCCGTTACCCGTTAAGCCGTTTAGACCGGGGATTCTTCGACCCGTTAAGAACGGTACCGGCCGGATAAATGGCTAAACAGGAAAAATTGCTATACGTAAAAAAATTAATTACGAAAAGTCCTTCCTAATTATTTATAAAATTTTAACCATGAATTTTTGTATTCATTGCAAATATCCACTTTTAGCAAATTTTAAAATTCATTGTAAAAAAATTCATTGATGAAAGCCAAAAATCTTGTAGTGGGCCGTGCCCTTCTCGGTAGCACACAATACTAAGTCCTTAATTAGGTAGGAATCTCTAAGGTATTTTTAGCCTTCATAAGTCTAAGCAGAGGCCATTGCTCTCCAGAAACCTTTTCTGGGGCATCCTTCTGCAATAATCTTTTTCTCTCATCTACTTGCAGAGGATTTTTCACTGACTTGGGCATCGGAGGGTCTTCCACAAGAACCACCCATATCATTTCTATGTGAGGATTTCTTGCAGGTTCATTCAGACGAAAGAGAGCTATCTGAAGCCAGAGAATGAAAACCAGCATCAACAGTTTTCATCACTCCCAAATGCAAAAATTCATTGTAAAAGTTTGATTTAACCACCCAAGAGGTCCTCTAGCAACCAAGCACTGGAATTTTTTATAGGGAAAATTAAGATACGACCCTAAGATTGAGGACCATTTATTTGTTCTTTTAGCTGTTTTGCGGTCATGTTTAATCACCAGGCCTTAAACTTCAAACTCCTTCCAAGGAAGGCCCATGAGAGCGATGCAAATATTATAAAGTAGTAATAAAAATTAAAAAATACTATATTTATCTTCTAAAAATATAAATTTAATAAAAAAAATTAAAATATATATTTTTAAAAAAAACAAAGCGCTGTTAATTTTTGAATGTAATAAAAATGGTAAAAATAATTATGACAGTTCCAAAAGCAATGCATTGCATTGATAACTGAATGAAATGAAAAATAAATAAGAATTCCCATGAATAGATGGAAACAAAAAAGTTTATCCAATATATATATATATATATATATATATATATATATATATATACATATCAACTTATAGTATAAGGTTATTAAAAAAATTTTTATGAAACTAATACATATAATGATCAGAAGAAGAATTAGTGTAACTTGCTTGTAAGACCATGTGGATAGGTGATAAACTTTGATATAGAGAAAGATAGGAATAAAAATGAAGTACGAATTATTATAAAAAAAATTAAAAGATGAAGTTGTAAATATTAAGCAGATAGATAGAATAATTTTAATGAATTAGTGATAGATGAGAAGCCAATAAATATTATTAATGCTTATGCTTCTCAAGCAAGTTTAGATAGTGCGATAAAGCAAAGTTTTTAAGAGAATATAGATAAATTGATTCAAGAGATTTTTACTAAAAAAAATATTTATTGGAGAAAAGTTGAATGGACAGTAAGAAAGTATAATATAGGTTTTAAAAGAGTATATAGCGATAGAACAATGAGAAAAATATTATTTTAGAGTTTGCAATGCAATATGATTTAGTATTAGTCAATCTATATTTTAGAAGGAAGAACTTTTATATGATAACTTTTAAAAGTAGATTAATGCTAATCAAATAGATTTCTTTCTTACTAAAAGGATTGATCAAATATTTTGTAAAGATTGCAAGATTAAATTAACTAGATAAGTGTCTAAATATACACTATACATTAATGATTATGAATGTATATATTCCAAAATATATTATATGTTTAGTAATTTATGTTTATCTTATAGCATTTTTATTTGTCATTTTATCCATCTAGATTGACTATTTATTTTGGACATATTGATATTTATTTTATGCAATAGCGTGTTCATCGTCTCCAAATGAGCTAGTATTTATTTTCATTTTGTTTGTTTTTATTACTTTGGCTTTGAGATTTATGTAAATCTAATGATAGAGATAACCATTGGATTTAGGCTTAACTATAGGTAAAATAAATAAGTCTCTCTCTATATATAGAGAGAGATACACACTTTTAACTAATTTATTTGTTTATGATAAAGGGAATGATGATTTGAATTATTATATCTTAATCACATAGCTAAGGTATTTGTTAGATGTCAATACTTTGACAATTATAGTAATAATGGTCAAATAAATATAAGTAATAATTTTTTTATGCATAGATAATGATTAATTTAGAAAATTAAATATTATTTGCAAAGCCTAATATTTTTCAGCTCAACCCATTTGTATCGGGAGCAAAGTGTTACATTGGTCTCAACATTGCACTAATTATTGGAAGATTAAAAGGCATGGCAAACCAAAGGTCATTATACTTATTATGAAATTAACAAGATAAAGAAGTTGCATTAGTCTATGAGGGAGTTACATTGGTCTCTTTATCAAGGTAGTTACAATATTGGTCTCTTTTACTCCTTCAAAATATTGATACCGAATATAATTCTTGTGACTCTTGATGATCTTCAACTGTTGTAGGAGCTAAACATCTTTGATAAAAAGACCTTTAGTCCATAATTCTTTATAAAAAGTTGAGGTTCAAACCACACTCTCATACATAAAAAATATTTTATGTCATGATACACCACAAAGAAGTAGTTTGAAGATTTTGCCTAAAAGAACTAGTGTGTTGATCCTTTTAATATGCTTTGAAAATATAAAGTTATTTTCAACTGTAGCAGATTTTAAGATCCTATAATGAAGAAAGGTAAGATCTATATACTTCTAAGATTTAAATCTAATGGTATTTATGCATTAAAATTAAATCCTAGGAAAAAAATAAAACATCTTTTCTATTAGCTAGCAATATAACACAAACTACAATTAAGACTTTAATAAAAAAAATAAAAAAACTGAGCCAAACATTCGATCATCCATGGGCTACTATCAAATGGTTTCTATATCTTGGTCTTACAAGATTGGTTATGTTGGTAGGTAATTATTGAGAATTCACTTTAAGTAGCATGCAGTTACTTTATGATAGTAAATATAGGAAACCAGCCCTTTCCATTCTATACCCTTTGTAAAATGAACAAGCATGTTGTTAGATAAATAAATAAATATGTATAAATATATGTTTTTACATATGGGTTGATTATCTCGTCAAGTTATATTGCAAGTTTGGTTTACTTAGGTACCATTATACTTTGGTTTTACATTTCTAATATGGTTACATCCAGTACTATATCTTGACATGTTTAAGAAGCATTATAATGCAGAAGAGAGTAATGTTATTTGTTGTTGCCAAGACACCTCCTTGACCGTCAGCGAGCATTCGATCATCTTCTTCAGTTGACCAAGATCTTCCGATAGGTTTTGCTCATCGATCACCTCCTCCAGTTGACCAAGGATCTTTCGATAGGTTTTGCTCGATCGAAGACCTACAAGAAGTCCTTGAACCAGGGATTCCAGCGGAGATACTCCGATGCTCAAGTCAATGCTTTAAGCAACAGCGTTCACTTGAAGGAAAGCTTGAGAGTCTGAAAGAGAGATGCTCCGTGTAAGCGTATATATGTCGTCGAAGGTCCCTCTACCCATTTATGTAAGTTCATCTCTTACCTTGTCGAAGTCCCTTTATCCATTTATATAAGTTCATAGCTCACGGCATAAGTCGTAATTGAATGCCAGAGTGTACGTTACTAGGCCAGGGTAGCCGTAACTGAATTGGCGGATTTGCTTCCCATATGGCATAGCAGAATTGACAGAATTTGTTAGACCTAGGCGGTCGTTGTAAAATTGGCAGATTTGCCTTCCACGTCTATAATGGAAGAAATATCTTTATTGAGATTCAAGATCATGGAAGGATCGTGTAATCCGTTGTGGATGAAAGGGGTCGTACATGTAGGCCCCGTAAGAAATTTATCCAGATGACCGACTGAAAGTCCTAGCTAGATGACCGATTGAAAATTCTTTAAAGTGTGATCATCATTATTGATTGAGTGTTGCTTCATCAGCCCCATCATTATTCTTTTTTTTTTTTTTTTGAGAAAATGGAGTAAAGCTCGTCAAAACTCATCCAGGTCATGAACTGTGGTGAAGATAGGACTTGATCTCATATCATAATCCCTAGTGATAATTTGTTAGCTCCCAACGGTGGGATTATAAATTACCCCTTAATACCCCATCCCTTCAAAGAGATGGAAACATGACTCTTTTTGCATCTCACAAATGCACATTGCCTGCTTACTTCCACTTTGTAATGACATTTGCACATGAATTCGTATAAAAAACACCTTCTCGATATTGAAAGAAGTGTGTGTGTTTCAATTGTTTAAGGAGACATTACCTGGACAATAAGAAATATTTGAAAAGGACAAAGTATGTCTTGGCAAAAATGAGCTGCCATGTGATATAGTTATTTCTATGGCTTAATCCTTCAATTTGAGGAGCACAATAAAACCCGTGGACATCGTTATTGAACAGATGACCATAATTGCTTGCCATACAGTAATAATCTACTCATAGATTTTTCTTCTCATATACATATTAAATTAAAGTTGCAGGCATTGATTTAGATATGTTCAGTTACATGGGTGACCGGCAAGCATTTCGAGTGGGAAATAGTAATTTAAAGATGCTCGAGTAATGTGCGCTGCAATTTTCTCTCCAATTTTTTTTTTAAGAATTAAATCAAAAGGAACAAGTCCCCATCTCTCTCCCAATTTTTTAATTTTTTTTAAAGCTAACTTCAACCGGAGTCGTTTCCCCGTCCCCTTATCCAAGTGATGAGGGATGGTACCATTAGGGCAAGTAGTGACACACCTGCAAAAAGCATGCTACCTACTTTTAAATAAAGTGAACATCCATCATTCGGATTCCTTGAGTGTAAAAAATATAAAATGTAAAGGTGATAATGAAGAATCTCAAAATTTTCAACCTCTTAAATATGTGGAATGTTTACCTTTGAGATTAGTTATGTTTTGTATGTATAAACTTTTATGTTTCGTTTATATCTTGGATGCTGCCCACACTCCTCCTTCCTACTATATATTCATTTTTAAATTATCAATTTATATTATTCATGATTCCAAGAGATTGAAAAAAATCTTTTATGAAAAAAAAGATAAATAGATTTAATTGTTTAGTGAATTGAGATAATGTACAGTTGAAGATTTGAATATCAAAAATCATTAATACATCTATCCCCAAATTGAAAAAATATAGCCAAAAACATGAAGTCTTTTAGAATTATTCATCTTCTAAGTTGAGAAATTAAAAAAAAAATCATTTTAGAAAGATTTATAGGTGAGACTGATCCTTTATGTTTTTTTTTTTTTTAGTACAGACGATGATTACACTAGTCTGTGCGAATCAAACTAGATAGATCGAAATACAGGATTTGTTGAAGAACAAAATGACATGTCTAGACCACAGAGGTCATTATCCAGTCAACCGCAGCATTGATTTTTCGATAGACATGATGGAACTGGACTCTAAGAACATTCCAAAGATTAGATCAGATGTCATGTCTAGATATCTTTGTATAGCAGCTTGTACCTAATGCAACTAAAAGGAATTGCTTAGAAGCATCTCAATAGAATCAACATTCTCTCTCCTAATGCATAAAGCTTTCTGGCCTTTATCAAGAGAGGATTCTAGCCACCTTTATTCTCTTATGGATCTTAATGTGCCCTTATGTTCCTTAGGAATTTTAGATACTCCCATGTGGAAGCTCACCAAATATACTAATTTTTTTGATTAACTTCTTTTATAATTTTCTTAATAGTGGGAGCCTGATATGGCCATTTCACAAGTAGTGGCAGGAGATCTTTCTTGACTATCATATAATACATTGTTCAATATAGTTAGAACATGTATTATATATATAATATGGCAAGGAAACGATATATATATATACACACCCTGCATGCAGATATAACTGAAAGGAATGCATTAAGATTTATGGTCACGATACTTGATATTGTAGTTCACTCAATAAATAGAAAAAACATCAGCAGTAAATCCGCAGAAGAATGATACGTTGATTAGGAAGTTGAAATCGCCATGCTTAAGAGGAAGAAATGAAGGATCATAAAATATATCATAAACAAAATCAATACGATCACCATGCCTTCATGTGCGCATGCTTGTACCCTGTCCTCCTTTTCCATCAACAAACAAGCAAACAAACTGTCGGTTACATCACCAAGTTGCTCGTCGATCCTTAATTTTCTGTCTAAAAAGTAAAAATATAAAAAGTATGACCCCATCACCAGTCATCAGTCTAATCTACTTAACTGAAACTAGGGCCCACGGCCACCTTATCCTCGCACAAGATCCTACCCTTGCTCTATTCCATATGAGCACAACTTGTATCGACGCTAGAACAAATTATAGAAGAACGATCGCTATGGCTGCCAAAAGATTGCACCCCAAGAATAGAACGTCCTGGAGTCTGGATTGTTTATCGGAGGTGAGGTGAGGTGAGGTGAGGTGATGGCTTCTTCCACTGAGGGCGATGGGAAGATAACCCCATCTATCCTCCTCTTTCGGTAGCCATACTCGATATGGGAAGCCTCGATCTTTAGTGCAGTAAAGTTGTCTTGATCTCTTTCCCAGAACTGGAAAGTGGCCAGTGGTGACGGAGGGATTAGCCTCCAAGGGAGTGGTGGGATTCTATGTGCTGTGATGGTGGGAGGGCCCCTCACCAGTGTGCATGAGACACCACCCGGCCCATCAACTTGCGTGACATGTGAGGCCTTGGAATATACTTACATGCTCATGTCTCATCACCTCATCACCAACCTGCCCAACCCCAACGCAGAGAGAGACTCCGGGGAGAGCGACCTCCACAAATATCTCGGCCTCGGGGGGAAGAAATCAAGGTGGTTGGGAGTGGAGATAAGGAAGAGAGGGCATGATTTAATGCGAAAGCCCATGGGATTTGTCTTTCTGGAACCGTGGTCTCATCCACATCAGCCGCGGGCCAATTACCCCAAAATGGTGGTGGGGAAAAGACAACACCAAAAGGCCTTTGCAGGGCATCAATGCTGTGGTCTGTTTAGGTTTCTTCCCATTTCATCCCCATAGAGGCCCGAGCCTACCATCCTTTCCAATCGAACCTACCTTTCTTCCATCTATAGCATCCACTTGGTAAAAGCCATCATACGTATATTCCCGATCCTCTCCTCTCCATCTCCCCTACTGCCTCTGATGCACATCGATGAGATTGCAAGAGATACATGGGTAAGAGGAGATTAAATTTGCCGCCATAAATGGGGAGAGAAAAAATGAAAATCAGGCTTCATCAAAATGATGCTGAGCTAGCCAAGGAATGGGGTTGCATGTGATTTGCCAGTTTCAAGACACAAGGGGCTGTGAGCCTCTAAGAAGCCAAAAGATTTACACCGCAGTGATTACTATGGCACCATATAGATGAAATGAGATGTTCAGCATGCTGATATCTGCCAGAATGAACAATGGAATTTACTCCCGAGAAACAGATTAATGAAGCATGACGATAGAGATCAACCATTTCATACCCATGTCACGCAGATAGATAAAAAAGCGCACTTCTCATTACGCTGTTACCCTTAGTGTAGAAGGGGGAAAAAAAAAAGAGAGCAAAAATGATATGCAATCATCTAATATTTCCAAGTTTGAAGCTAGGATACGTTTCAAGAGGCTTCAACAACCCCCATAGCAGCATTGCCAAATTTTAGATTTCTGTTAAATTTCTCATGCAATTGTCCAGGCTAAAGAGATGTCATACTAATTCAAGTTCAGCAATGTTTTTGGATTTCATTGCTTTAACAAAGCAATGACAAAGAAAGGCACGTGTACTATAGATGCATTCAATAGAAACAAGAGTGATCTCCAGCGCCAGTTCAGAACATATAGACAAATCATCTCCTCTATGATCAAAATGAATGGCAGCCGAGGCAAGAAGAAGAGGCAGCAATAACTCTTGATGCAGATTTTTCATGGAAGGATTACAGTCCTCAAAATAGATCTAAAGCATATTTAGAGTAGTAACTTGGATACCATAAACACATGTAGCGCCAATTCACAGTGATGTATATGCGCATGTAAATATATATAAATATGAAAGGTTTATATAAAACTCAAGTATACGGCATCTACAGTTACATAAGAGAGAGAGAGAGAGAGAGAGAAAGGGCGATCTCACCTGACACTAACTGAAACAGCTCCACCCACAAAGCCCAGTATGTTTTCCTATAAAATCGTATATAAACAGCGAAGTGGCTCTCACAAAGATCACACCCGAATCTCTGGTTGCAGAATCCAGCGGCAATCGCAAAGCCAGTGAGCCTTGTTGCAAACTAAAGCTGGCACGTTGCCCATACAGACGGGGCTTCTAGCATCAGCAGCTATTCCGCTGTCAACCCTTTTTCATAATAACGGACTTACGGAAGAACAACAAGAACCATCGGAAATTTTCCTTTTAGGAACTCCAATTCATGCCGGAGAGCTGGTACGGCTGCCGGAAAATGGCACTGCTGTCCCCAAGCGAGCTTAGGATCGTTTGATGTTGGTAAGTCGTACCCTGAGGGATCTGATTGAGGAGAGCCGTGATCGCGTGGCCACCGTGATTGCTGTTGCTGTTGTTATTGTTCGTGGTGGTGGGGCTGCTGTTGCTGCCGCTGCTGGTGTTGTTGTTTTTGGTGGTGCTGTTGCTGCCGCTGCCGTTGTTGCAGCCTTGGACTCTCTTGGGCGGCGGCGGAGTGACCATCCCTGCGTCACTCCAGTAGGGGGCAGTGATAACCCGTTTCGGGGCGAGGGTTCCGTTGTTGGTATGAATGGTGGAGAGGTCCAGCTTGGCTCTCGGGGCACCAGCCAACTGGGTCATGGGATTGGTAGCCAGTCCATCCTCGGTGGTCAGCAGTCCATCAAAGAAGTTCTCGTCGTTGTCGAGCAGTGCGGTGTAGTTGTTGGGAGCTCTCTGAGGTTGAGGCCTCGGATTGGGCTGCGTGGTGATGGCCCGCTGCTGTGCCAGCGCTTGTGGGGTCAGCATGTCTTCCATGGATCTTCCCTGTCACGGTCCATCAGCCTGGCGTTGTTGTTGTTGCTGCTGCTGCTGTTCTTCTTGTAGATCCGGCATAAAACCCAGTCATCCAACTGAAAAGAAGAGAGAAAACAAATGGAATAAGTAGTAGTTCTAACTTCTTTTATCGCACCCATGTATGTTGCGCGCGCAAGAGTGGTGCCGGTCCAGGTGGCCTGATAAACGTAAAATTTTTGGCATTCGCCTCACAAGGAGTGCATGCAAGCAGCAAGACTTTTGTCAGGCGGCCATAGAAATTTTACCCGGAGTGAACTCTTCTTGCCACCGACGTCGCCACCAGACGGCCTGGAGTTGCTGCTGGAGCTGTTGTCTGCGAGCCGGTATTCATGCATGATCCAGTTGGTCTTCACCCCTTTTGGGGGTTTGCCGCCGTAGAAGACTAGCGCTTTCTTCACCCCGACCTTCTGGGTTCCTCCGGAGGTCAGGATGGGTTTGTCCGTCCCTGTCGCCTTCCAGTAGCCGGACGTCGCAGCCCGGTTGGGCCGGGCTCCGTTGGGGTACTTCCGGTCTCTAGGGCTAAAGAAGTACCATTCCTGTTCTCCAAAGTTGGCCTTCCCTGACAACATGAACAGCAATTTCCAGCGAGAAAACAAGTGGTGGATTATTTGCCCATACGAACTATTATGAGAATTAACAAGGCTCCAAATTAAAGGTACTTACAGGTAGGGGATCGAGGGAAATAGTTAGTGGGAGAGAGATAGATACCTGGGAGTTCCCAAGGGTCGAACTTGTAGAGGTCGACCTCGGCGATGATGGTGACGGGGAGGGGGGCAGAGGCGGCTTTCTTCTTGAGGTAGTGGACTACCAGCTCCTCATCGGTTGGGTGGAACCGGAAGCCCGGAGGGAGCTGCGGCTGCTGTTGTTGTTGCTGCTGCTGCTGCTGTGAGCCCGATGACGAGTCGGTGCTCTCCATCCCGGCGGCGAAGATGATGCCGAGAAGAGTGTCCGGTCGGATGCTTTATCTTTTCCACTTCGTGAGTGCGCCGGAATATGGAACGATATCCCCTGTTCCCGACGTTCTCTATCTATGATCTATCTTGAAACGAACAGGTGAGAGGAGGCGGGAGGGGGATGATCGTCGAGGGAGGGAGGGAGGGAGGGAGGATGGGGCGGGATGGGATGATGGGAAGGTGGGAACTAATTGTTATCATCCCATCCGACGTTTTACGGGGGTTTAAGGGGGAGGGCCGGAGAGGTAATGGGATGCGGCCGTGGGGACCGAAGGAGGGGGAGGGGGAAATGGGGAATACCGAAAGGTGTTGAGCCGAGGATTCCGCTGGTTTACCGAACAGTCACCGGTCATCGCGCGACGCGTGTTATTCTCCACCTCCTAGGACTGGAGAACACGTGTCGAACCGTGGACGTGGAGTCTTGCAAGTTAGAGTTTTCCCATTGGATACCAAATCTCTTTTTCTTCCCCCCTCTTCCTCCTCTTTGCACGCGATTAAATTTTTTTTTTTAAAAAAAAAACTATGCCCATGAATGCACGCACTTAGGCTTTTGAGCCTATTAGAAATCAAGAAAGCTCTTGTGAATCGATGCGTCTGCATTATATTTTGTCACTGCCAGCGGCCCATCGCAACGCACGTACGAAGAAAACAACTAACCTGCCTCAACGTCCGTTCGTGATGTCACGCCTTTCTTGCTGCTGAGGCCGCGACGCGATGCAGTTGGGGGTTGGGGCATGGCCTTGATGACATTGGTGATGATGATAGGCATTACATTATTTTTTTCCTTTTGAGGTAAGGAAGGAAAATCTTGAACCCGCTGCAAATATGCACATTGAGCGAAAGTTATCTTTTGACCTGCATTCACTTTCAGATAAGTCGAAATTTAATCGCTATCTCTACCATTAGTTCTGTATAAATCTTAAAATTAAAAAAAATTATTAACAATCTTAAAAAAGATTCGATGAAATAGATAGAAATGAATGATAAATAAATATAAATACGATAAAAATAAATATCAACTTAATCAAAACATTAGTGAATATCATTTTCATAAAATAGACACTAACATATTTAAAATAAATAATTAGTAGAAACGATAAAGATAAATGATTAAATATGTGGCATATCTCCAAAAAATCAAATTTATTTATGGTGACAAAGATACACATTGGGATAGGCTGCCGATTTCTATGTGCTACTTGCCTAATATGCCAAAGTTTTAATAGTTTTGCTAATTATTGCAGCATTTTTGTTTACTACTATAGATTAGGTATTCATAAGTTAAGTCTCACTATTTACTTTGGACATATTAGGGATAAGTATTTATCATCAACCCAAAAGAGTTAGTATTTACTTCTATTATATTTATGATTATTTATTATACTTTTTTAATTATTTTTTATTTTTAAAAAAAGTAATGACAGCTAACAAGTATTATGACTAGGTTTATTTTAAAAAAAGAAATGACAGCTAACAAGTTTTATGACTAGGTTTAAGCTTTTGAATGTAGATAAGTCCATTAATTCTTTTTATCAATATTTTAGTAGATAAAAAAATAGAAAAGATAGTTACAACAACAACCATGTATTGAAATGGATTAAAGATTTGCCACCTTTGAATCCGTCATGAAATCATGGAGCTAAAATCTAAATATCTTGCAGAAAGGCGAAAAATCTAAAGCCTATTTGAGCTTAGTATACTATCTCTCATTTCAATTGATAGGGAAGCTATTAAGGGTGGGCAATGGATTAAGATAATTTGATAACCGGTATCAGCTCTATTGGATAGAGCCAAGTCCATTTGATTTTGAATCCTAATAGTGCCAAGGAAAAGTCTTACTGCATCATTTTTTTCATGCAGTAAACATGCATTGGACATGCGAATTAACAGCGCACTCGTGCCATTACACTCATGCTGTGTGCCAAGGCCTATGCCGAAGGAGAAATTTTTATGCATTACATGCATGTGATTAAAATATTTTTATTCTTTCGGTGCTGCATGAACTATGCAGATCAATCACTGTTCACGGTGCGCATGGTGCATAAAAATTTTTTCATGCCAAAGGATAAGCTGGGTCTTCTACCGTAACTGATGCATTAGTGCACGAGGCGCGCAAGTAATTTTGCTCGTTGATGCTAATAGTTTTAATGTATTTTTTAGCTTTAAAATATATTAAATACTATAGTTAATTATAAAAGTCGTATAAATCACATCAAGATAGTTGTAAATTCAAATTTTTTTTTTGGTACAGGCGGGTGATCACACTGACCTAGTGCGAGTCAACCCGGAAAGATCATAGTACAAAATTTGCTTCAGCAGTAGGGGACGTAGGTCTCCCTGCTTCTATAGCCAAAACCCCCATTACAAGCCACAGATGCTGCTACCCAATCAGCAGCCGAATTGGCTTCACGATAGATATGTTGGATCTGGGCTCTCTGGATTCCCTGGAGAAGAGACCAAATGTCACGGAGCAGTGAATTGCTAGGGACTTGGTTGCTGCTATCGTTGCGAATCCACCGAACAACTGTGAGCGAATCCCCCTCAATAAGAAGGCTTCGGGCATGAAAAATCTGAACAGCATAATCAATGCCGGTCCAAGCAGCATAAAGCTCAGCCATAGGAACCGTGGAGTCAAGAGCACCAAAACCACCCGCCGCAAGTAGCGCGCCATCAAATCCACGAATAACAAAAGCTGACCCAGCTAGTCTTCCACGCACACTGCCATCAAAGTTAATTTTGACAAACCCTGGGGGTGGGGGTTCCCAAGAAATGAAAACCATATGCCGGTTCGCTGCTGAAGCAGCAGGAGAACCCCAGTGGCCAGAAGTATTAGCATCAACAATATGGCGATGATGAGCAAGCTCCGCCGAGAAAGATCTAGCCTTCCGCACAATCTTATAGGAAGATATAGAATCAGCAGAAAAGATAAGCTGGTTATGAGACAACCAAATCTGATAGACTGTAACAGCCCAGAGAGGGCCCTGCTGCTGTGAAGCCCGTCGAAGACTATGAAGAAAAGGAAGCCGCAACGAGCCTCTATCATCCTGCGTGAAAAAGTAATCCATCCTCAGCCATATCCATCTCACTCTGGGACATCTGAATATGGTATAATCAGAAGTCTCCTCCTCCTAACCACATAATGGGTAAATAGCCTGTATGGCCATCCCCCACCTAGACAGCAAAGAATAGGTAGGAAGACAGTCCCACACAAACTTCCATATAAATAGTTGGACCCTGAGATGGATGGGGAGCTTCCAAATCAAAGCAGCATCTCTGGTACACAGAGGCTGTGGCCTATAATCCTTCATAAGGTCCTTAATGGGAGCCTTAGAATGACAAGATCTTCGCCATAACCTGGAGTCAGAAGAATGGCCCGGTATGAGAGGTATGGCCAGAATGCGCCAAGATAACTCCTCACCAAAAAAACATGTCACTGTAAGGGCATGCCAAGAGGAGAGCTCCTGAGAAATGAGATCCTAAACCCTCATATTAGATGGAACATCAGTACTAATGTAAGTAGGCCAGTGAGCAAAGGGAAGGTCAGTAATCAACGTATCCTGAACATCATCAATCAATGAATCGTCTTCAATCATCCATAAGATGTTGTTCAGAATAGCGGAGCATACCGATAAACCTCTTTCTAGAAGGAGTGCCCATGGAAAGACTGAAGATCCATAGACGAATTTCAGTCATCATACCTGGCACTTGAGTCGAACAATGTTTATTGAATCATTTCTAAATTAAAGAGAAGCAACACTTTATGGCCAACCACATACCCACGAACCGAACATTTCTATGTTGCGTAAAATTTGTTACACAATGGGGAAAAGGTATGCTACGGGTTATATCAACGCAATTGGCTAGTAAGGCATGTTCACTGCTCTCTAAGAGACTCGAAGTGATCACGCTCCAGAAGATGATCAAGAACATACTAACATGATGAAATGGTTATTTTATAAACTGAGAGTATTGCCAATCCGTGTTGCAGATGTATCCTGGAATGGTTTTTCGAACTCTGGTTCGGATTATAGTGTGCGTGCAGTAATCGGCCATTTAACGCGAGATGATGTTGCTGGCTGCATCGCAGCTCGATGTGAGGCGAGATAGCCCTCTCCATTCGCGCAACACGCTGCGGGCGCGTTTGGTGCGCCGGATTAGTCAGGGGAATAATTTTTTTAAGTTCTTTCACTTTAGAAGAATAAGATAAAATTTATCGTCAGTTATTCTTTTGATAGTGTTTGAATGTCAAAAAATTATTTTAAAAATAAAAATATAAATTTTTTATAAATAATTTATTCTTTTTATTATTTTATATTTCTATTTGGTTTAAAATATGATATTTTATATTATTATTTTAGTGCAATTAATGCAGTGTTATTCCAAATGATGTTTGGATGATATGAAAATAAACATGTATTCTACTAAGAATAGATGAAGATTTTTTTTTAAATTTTTAAAAATACCCTGGGATCAAATGAGAAGATATTTTTTAGATAAATTTAATGACTAAAACTACGATTTAATATTCAATTAGCCATCTATGCTGATCAATTTAAATGGCTATGGGATTCCCAACTTTGATTAAATTTTTAGGAAATGACAAAGAGGATGCCAAGTAGGTGCTAATAAATTCTGGACTCAATTTGATTGAATTTGTTTGAAGTCAACACTAATCAAATAAGGCCCAAACTTTGGTTAAACTCCAATGAATCGAACGTGGAAATGAGTTAAACAAGAGTCATTAGTAGGGTCCAGTTATATTCCAACTCTAATTCACCAATAAATGCGTCCAAGTTTGGGGATCTCAATTGCACCAATCGGACCTTCATCCTATCCCGCGAGACATCGTACCAATACTCGGATGCTCTCTTCTAAACCCTCCGACAGAAAACCCTAGCTGTCGTCCCCCAAATAAAGAGAGCTTGGCGAATCCATTTCAAAGAAGAGATGACGGAAGGAAGATCGCCATATTTTCAGGCTTGAGGATCTGCGCGAAGAGAGTGGTGGTGGATGCGCACCACAACATGCTTGGTCGTGTGGCATCAATCCTGGTGAAGGAGCTACTCAACGGGCAGTGGGTAGTGGTCATGCAGTGCGATGAGATCTACCTCTCGAGCATTTTTTTTTTTTTGGTATAAACGGGCGATCACACCACTCTGGCGCGAGTCAAGCTCGAAAGGTCAGATAACATAATTTGCTTTAAAATAATGAGACATGGATCATCAAGATGCCATTCCCACTGACCAGTATGGCGGGCTACATAAGAGGCGATCCAATCAGCAGCAGCATTGGCTTCCCTATAAACATGACGAACCACTAGCTCAGTAGTAGTCTGTACAGAAGCCCAAATGTCACATATAAGGGGGTTAAGAGGAGAGTCAAAGTCAGCATCCCTACGGATCCAACGAATGACAGTAAGCGAATCCCCCTCAATGACCACCCGCGAAGAGCCCAACATGCGAACTGCAAAAGTGATACCAGCCCAAGCAGCCTGAAGCTCCGCCATGGGGATCGAGATATCAATGGAGCCATGACCACCAGCTGCAATCATCTCTCCCTCTGGCCCTCTGATAACAAATCCTGATCCAGCCATACGATCCGATACAGAACCATCAAAATTCACTTTGACATAACCCGAGGGTGGGGGCTCCCAAGAGATAAAAATCATAGAACGGTGCGCTGGCAAAGCAGGAAGGGAACCCCAGAGACCAGGTCTGACAGAGTGAGTAGCAGAATCAGAGCAAAAATACTCCGCAACCCGAGAGCCAGCAGTGTGGATGATAGTCAGAGGTGGGACCATCTCCTCAGCAAAGACAATCTGGTTCCGGGTGAGCCAGATGTGGTAAGCCAAATAAGCTGAAAAAATACCCTGATAGCGAAAACCCCGCTGAACAGCCGAACGTATGGCATGCAAAAATGAGAGCCGGGTAGGACCCTCATCCGGCGACCAAGGCCTAAAATGGAGCTGCTGCCATATCCAGTATACTCGAGAACAAGTGAGAATAGCATGCTCAGCCGTCTCCTCCTGAGTCCCACAGATCGGACAGAGAGGCAAGATAGAGAGACCGCGATCAGCCAGTAATGTACAAGTAGGGAGACGGTCCCACAATAATTTCCATAAAAATAGCTGAATCCTGGGTGGATGGATGGGAAGCCGCCAGATCCAGGCCACATCAGCCAACCCCAAAATCCTGGGCCGAATACTATCAATAAGATCTCGGGTAGGGGCACGAGCGATGCAGGATCGGCCCCAAAGTCTAGTGTCCGGTTCGGCTGAATAAGCAAGAGGGATAGCAAGGATTCTTTTTGCTAACTTAGCCCCAAATAAGCGAGACACCGTAGGGACATGCCATGCCGAACTATCCTGACTGATCAAGGCACTGACTGGCAAAGAGGGCCCAACATCCGAGCTGAGAAAGGTCGGCCATCGAGAGAAAGGAAGATCCGTTATCCAAGTATCATGAATGACATCAGTAGCGCTCCCGTCTCCTATCATGCAATGGATATCTGACATAACAGTAGGGGCAGCCTGACAAATCGCTCTCCATATAAAGGAACACCCACGGGAATATGATGATTCAAATCAAAAGTCCAGTCACAATATCAGTCACGCATAACAGAGCTCCATAGACAATATGGATCAAGCAGGAATCTGGATGCATGCCTAGCAAGCAAGGCCTCTCGACGAACCAACAATGACTGGATGCCCAAACCCCCCTCTCTAATAGGCAGACAAACCAGGTCCCATGAGAGAAGATGGATACCATGGACCCCCTGCATCGATGCCCATAAAAAGTCTCGAAAGCGTCGCTCAATCCGGCGAATACAAGTGATCGAAATCAAAGCATTAGACATCAGATAGAGGGGGAGCGAAGTAAGGATGGATCGAAGTAAAGTAACACGTCCCATCATAGAGAGACCAGAAACCTGCCATCGATCCAATCTATCAGTGATCCGGTGCTCAATGTCCCCAAAGTCATGTTGACGGGGACTATGCCCCGTTATGGGAATCCCAAGGTAGGTCAGGCGGTCCGAAAAAGATGATATCCCGAACAACTGAGAGATGGCAGCTCGACGACAGGGAGGGGTCGAAGGGCGGCAACAGAGAACAGATTTCTGCAAATTGATCAACTGACCGGAAGCCTGACAATAGGACTGAAGGATAGCAGAGCAAACAGTCGCATTCTGAACAGTTGTAGGGCTGAGCAAGATACAATCATCAGCAAAGAGAAGATGAGAGAGAGGGGGGCCATTGGGTCCAGGCATATAAGGCTGCATCTGAGAGTCACGAATAGCATGAGCAAGAGCACGAGACAGATCGTCGGCACAAAGAACAAACAAGAAGGGAGAGAGGGGGCAACCTTGACGGATTCCCATGGCTGAAGGGAAAAAATTAGTCGGGCTACCATTAATGAAAATAGAAAAAGTGGGTCCCTGGACACAAGCCATAACCCAGTCCATAAATATATCAGCGAAACCAAACTCTCGAAGCGTCTGCCGAAGAAAATTCCAACTGATCCGGTCATAAGCTCGCTCCATATCCAGCTTGATAGCCATAAGACTCTGTCTAGCAGACATACGCTGGAGATCATGCATAAACTCCTGAGCAATAAGGGCGTTGTCAGATATGCTGCGACCTCGAATAAAAGCCCCCTGCTCTGGAGAGATCAAACGGGGTAAATCCCTTGCATCCGAGTAACCAGGAGACGAGCACATATTTTATATAAAGTGGTACGCAAACTAATAGGCCGATAATGTTGTGGAAGCACAGCATCCGACCGCTTAGGGATAAGAGAGATAAAAGTCATCTGCCAGTCCTGAGGAATAGACCTGGATGATAAAACAGCCTGAATAGCCAGAACAACATCCTGGCCCACTATGTCCCAATAATGATGGAAAAAGAAAGGTGGGAACCCATCCGGGCCTGGAGCCTTATCAGGCCCCAAAGCCATATAGCAGAACGAATCTCCTCCGTAGAGACCTCCCTCGTAAGCAATGCATTATCACTATCAGAAACCCTAGCAGTCAGCAAAATAGGATATAGGGGGGAGCCACCAACATATCGCTCTGACCATCGGGTCTGAAAGAACCGGATAATCTGCTCCCAAATAGCCTCATCATCGTCAAAGATTTTCCCCTCCCCATCACTGATACGCCTAATCCGGTTAGCAGCCCGCCGGTCCAATGTGGCCTGATGAAAGAATCTGGTATTACGATCACCCTCCTGTAGCCACTGAACCCGTGACCGCTGCCTCCAAAATATCTCCTACTGACTAAGCAATGAATGGTGCAAAGCTAGACACCGCCTGAGCGACTGAATGTCAATCATAGAAAGGCCTCCCTCCTGATCCTCCTTTGCCTGAAGAGCAACAATATTGGCTTCCACACACTGCACCCTCTGGGTAATATCTCATACCTCCCTTCTGTGCCATCTCAAAAGGCGACGCTTGACCAAATCGAGGCGGCGAGAGAGATGGTAGGTAGGGTTCCCCCTGACCGGCAAATGCCACACCTGATGGATCAAAGACCGAGCCGAAGAGTAGTGCATCCAAAACTGCTCAAATCGAAACAGACCCCGACACCGAGAAGAGGGTTCTGTAGATAGGAGCATGGGGCAATGATCCGAAGCAATCCGAGGGAGATGAGTGACGGTGACGCGGGGAAATGACTGCGGCCAACGAGAAAAGGCCATAGCTCGGTCCAACCGTTCCCACACCCTAGCAGAACCCTGACGGTTATTACACTAGGTAAACTGCGAGCCCGAATAGCCCAAATCATAGATCCCTGCAGAGGATATAAAGGAACGAAACTCAGAAGAGTTCGGGGTATCCACAAACCGGCGACCACCCCGCTTCTCCGAGGCATCCACAATGCAATTAAAGTCTCCAACAACAAGGGTGGGGAAACCCTGATCTAAAAGAGTAAGGACCTCGGACCATAGACATCGCCACTCTCGATAGTCCGTACTAGCATAGACACCCAATAATAACCAAGGCGGAGCTATCCCTTCCGAGACAACCAAGGCGACCTGCTGATGGCACCGGTGAAAAGCATCAACACGAATGGATGGGGACCTCCGTAGGGCCAGAATGCCCTCAGAAAAACTATTGGATTCCACAGTATAGGAACTCCAAGATCGAGAGACTCTGCGTCGGAATCGCTGCAAACTAATTCCCGACAAGCGAGTTTCCAGTAACACACAAATATCAAAGTGATGAAGCTGCAATAAACGACCAAACGAGGAGCGAAATGATGGTTTCAAAGCTCCTCGAACATTCCATATTAGGATCTTCATTTAATCATTTTGGGGATTGTCTTGGGCCCCTTCCATAGACCCAATCATATCCATACCAGAAGGTCCTTCTGAGATGAACGACTCTTCCACAACACCTTGCTCAGTGGGTCCACATGACTGAGTAGACTCCATTTCCACATCACCTCGATTATCAAGAGAAGAGGGCAGCAGTAAAGCCTCTTTCAATGTAGTGACCGCAGTCAGATGAGTACAACTGTCCAAGGGGGCAATTGAGGATCTCCCAAGAAGACTTCACTGCATCGCACCCCCCGACTATTATTGCCTTGGGCCCCCGTCCCAGCTTTACCCTTACCTTTAACAGGCTTTGGAATTACTCTAGGGGCAGCAACCTCAGCAGGCCGAGCCCGCTTAGGCAAAACTGGATTGGCTTCCTCCCGATTCTTGGGCAACCAAGCCCAACAATCCGATCCTAGACGGCCAAATGGATTAGTGGCCACCTTCATGGTTGAAACCATCTGATTCCCTGAGCAATTGATGTCCTTCTGAAGCACTGTGCCAGTGACTGAAGATGAAGTATACACCTTCGCTTTTTTCTTCCATCGATGCCCCTGGAATACATGAGTGAGAATACGTGCTATTCCATGGTATCCCATGGAATAGCAAAACAGAAATACCAGCTTTTGAGGAGAAAACGAATTCCTATGAGGCCCACTAACTTTTTTCGCCTGTTTGAGGGAATAATATGGAATAAGTTCCTATGCAGATAGGCATAGAGCATCCAAACATGGCCCTTATTTTTACACTATCCAACTACTATTTTATTTTATTTTTTATTCTTATTCTCAACAACACATAATATTCATTATATCTAATTTTTTTTAGAAGCATAATTATCAAATTAAAAAATATATGTATAATCCTTTTCAATTTTATCTAACATTATGGGATTAATAATTTTTTTATTAATTATTTTATCCTACACCAAACGAGTTAATTTTTTTTTTCTTACCATTTTATTTTTTCCCTTCTCCCGTTCTATTTTGCATACCAAACCAATGCAGTTTGATCATACGACACATGTAAATGAGCTCCGATGCTAGCTGGAGCGGATCAAGTGTAACAGAACAATCAGGCCACATGTGTGGACAAACATTGTATCCATAAAATCGATCCCTCTTCAACGTGACAACGTGTGCCTAGCTTTCCTCCGTTTAAGTTATTTTCGAATGCTTATCGTTTATAACTAAAAGTTTGCTTATATCAATTGCGATGCAATGACCAATACTATAATTAAGGAAATTGGCTGCATGAATAACCCACTCAAAAAGAAGTTATTTCATAGCTGACATCCAAAGGATGTTATCATTGAAAATAACTTCTCATCTACATGACAAAGATGCGCGTTTTATCCAATTGACGCTATCAAACTTTAGTGCCATGCAACAATTGTTTCTATCTTAAATTGCAATCTAAAGTTTTTTTCATTTTTTTTTTCCGATGCTGCGATTCAACTGCAGAACAAAGACTCAGTTTCCTTTCACATAGAAATCAAGCTATTCCTATGTTCATAATGAAAAACCTATAAATTGAACGTTTAAGCTGCTTGCATATGAAAGTTGAGAGATTCGTAGAGTGGAGAACTATTTTTTCATTCATAGTGTTCGAATAAATTGTAAAGTTAGTGATTTAGTGGTAGACATCTTTCTATTTAGTTAGGTCACTTATCTAGATTCCAATAGCAGGAAGCATTGTAATTAGAATTGTAGAGATAAACAATCCCTTCCTCTCTCATCTTTTTTTTTTTTTTTTTACTATGTTATAACTTGATCATTGTTATTCAAATCCTCTTATTTTTGAGTAAAATACAGATTATTATAATTTGGTTCAAATGCTATCAAATTTCACTAGTGTAGTTTGTAATATTGCACTTAACTCCCATATTTTTTGTTCGTTATCGCATTAAGGAATATGCCATTCACATAACCTATAATATTAGCGTAGGTCAAAAAATTGAAACTTTCATCAAAATATAAAAGCTTCATCCACTTAAAAAATTGGAGAATCATATAATTCCGCCATATAAAAAAAAAATCTTCATTTTTAAAGTATATTATAATGATTTAGATGATTGAGGGATTAAGGTAGTGTTTGATAGCCCAAAAGCTATCCCTGGATAAATGTACATAATAGCATTTATACAGGGGATAGTTGAGGGAATAAGCATCTTTTTAAAATTACAAGTCTACCATCAAGGGATAACTTTAGTTGTTCCTGGGTTCCCTAGGAAATAAGTTCAGGAGATAACCCATGGTTAAACATGGGTTATCCCCTCTGGTTAAATTTTTTCAGATCTATCCCTTCTAGCTATAGCATTTGGGGATAAGAAAGGATATCCATGGGATATTCCTCCTTATTCTCCATATCAAACGCTGCCTAAGGATAAGGTTTAAGAGAATTGCAACTGATTTACACTAGTTTTAAATGCTAAAATATCTTATAAACAAACATTCATGTATGAAAAATATCACATAGTAAGTCGCATGTATAAGAAGATTTATAGTTGTTAAATGCAATATTTCAAACCACATGTGAACTGTGGGAAGTAGGCTTTTGAGCTTCCAACCTCTTGATTGAAAGGTGGCCTTGGCTATGATGTACTCACTGGCTCCAAATAGGGGGTCTTACATTGTGTTTGGATAGAGAGAAAAGTAGGAAAGAAAAAAATTAGAGAAAAAAATAGAAAGAAAAATAAAATTTATAGGTGGAAGAAAAAAATTGAAGAGCAGAGAAAATGGAAAAAAAAAATGGTGAGCTCTATCTAAAAGTTTTCTCTTCAAAATTGAAGAGATTTCGGAAAGAAAACTCAAGGATGCTCTTTCATTTTTTTCATTCCGATATTGACCCTTTAAAAAAAATATTAGGCCATTAATAAAAGTATGTAAGCATTTGTAATAAAGACATTATTATCATTATAAATTATCAATTTTTTTCTTTTTATTTTTTTACTATTCATTCAAACATAAAAAAAAAATATTATTTTTACTTTTCTTTTTTTTTTATTTTTTTTCCTTCATATTCTTTTTCGTTACTTTTCTCTCCATCAAATCATAGCATTAGTCATGGATAATGACCATGGCCTCGTGGAAGAAGAGTGAGCAAGGCAGCGACGACTGATCAAAGAGGATGAACAAGGGGTGGGGATTTAGCCATAGTATCAACCTTGATGAGGAAAAGGATTGATCAATATATTCGAATCGAGCCTTGATGATGGGATTAAGATGGCTCCAACAAGATTCGATTGCTCCTCACCTCAACCGGATGGAATTGGGTGCTTGACAACCATCATCTAAGATTCAGGACGCGGCGAGTTAAGGATGACTACAGCAATAAGAGGTGGGGTTTTGCCGGATGGGAACCATGATGACCTGAGTCAAAACGGACCCCGGAACAAGTAGGGTGAAAGAAAAATAAAAGACCAAAAAGCTAGAACTAAACAAATATTATATGCAACTCAATCAATTACAATCGTAATATCGATAATTTTTTTTGTTTAACTATTTATCCGATCGATATCATTTTTAATGGATCAAAAAAATTTTCAATCTAAATAACTTAATGAATATAAAAATTATTTTTTTAAGGGCTAAACGGTCCAGAAATGGTATCCTTCATCCCATTCTCATTTATTCATTTTTATTTTCATTAGTTTTAATATAATATATTTAAATTATATATATATATTAAATATAAAAAATTTAAAATAAATTATAAATTTAATAAATAATTTTATTTTTTTATGTAAACGATCAAACGGGAATCCAGGTTGTGATGCCCCTCCCAATAGTTCCACATCAGAAAATTAGGAGTTGGTTGAGTGATTTATATGTAGTAAAGCAAGAAGGACAAGATACCAATTGGATCCCTTTTTGCCTTTTGGACTGTGGTGGCCCAAGTTGGTGTGGACCTTGTCCATCTTGCTTTTTTGTAACGAAACGGGCCCGTGGGCCCGAGTCGTTACAATATGGTATCAGAGCCACGGACCAGTCGGAAGTGTAGGAGCTAAGTGTCATACAGGGCAAAGTGCTACATCCATTGGGGATGTGAGCCACCTCTTGAATCTGTGGGGGCCACCTCTAAAATTCTGCCTGCCTGGTGGTTGTGATCAATTGTCCCTAGCGACGAGGGCGTCGCCTCTGTAAGAGGGGTAGATTGTGATGCCCCTTCCAATAGTTCCACATCGAAAAATTGAGAGTTGATTGAGTGATTTATATGTAGTAAAGTAAGAAGAACAAGGCACCACCAATTGGATCCCTTTTTGGGCTGTAGTGGCCTAAATTGATGTGGACCTTGTCTGTCTTGCTTTCTTGTAACGAAATGGGCCCGTGGGCCCGAATCGTTACACAGGTACTCGCTTAATTGATCGGATATTTTCATTTTCATTTTGTTAAATATAACACCTTAAATAGAATAAAAAATAATTTTTTTTTTTCTAATGAAGATGAGGACCGATAGACACCATCCCATATCATTGCCATCCCAAGGAATAACAACTACGAAACTCATGCCAATAGAATATTATAAAAATATTTAACTAAGAATAATAAGAAAAAAATAATACGGAATGATTACAAGAAAAAGAAAATCATGCAGAGGATGACGAATATTACACGTTAATAATTATTGGATGGAAGGACTTCCTTGGCTAAAATCCAGCTGCTTCAATTCCTTAAGACGGGAAGCTGGGACCCACACGCAGCCTGGTGTGATTGGTGGAAGTCATGGTCCCCATCCGCTACAGTCGCCCTGTCTCCTCCTTTCTTGTCCTCGCCCGGCGTTTTCTTCCTTTGCCTACATTGTTTCATATCCTTTGCCACTGCCCACTGCCTTGCAGGTACCTTTCCCTTGCCGCATGAGGTGCACTCCACAGTAGCCAGGATATTTTGTTTACGGTAAACCAATGAGGGGGCCTCGCCAGTACAAAAAACTGACTCGTGGGAAGAAAGATCGCGACAGCTGACGACTGCCTGAATTCATGCGCCCCACACCTGCTGATGCTAAGAGTGGCCTATATATCTTCGTGATTCCATGGTTAACATCAACTATAGCTGTCCACTCTTAAGCAGTTAAGATTAGATATGTTCTTTTATTTATTTTCTGACTACAGTAGGAAGCTTTATATATCTTATTAATTTAAGTAGCTTTATCTCAATAGTTGTCCACTTTTTATCCATTTAATTATTGGCATAGGCCTTAAATCTCAGCCAAGACATCGAAGTGCTAATTGATTGAGGTTGATGCTTCTCATCCTTCAAATGCGGAGCTTACCTTCATGCAGAAATTAATCATCAGTTCGATCTAATTTTATTATTAAAATTATTTTTATATAATTTAATAAAAATTAAAAAATTTATTGAACCAATTAAATTTTGAAGCAGTCCAATTTAATTTTTAATTTTTTTAATTTTTTATTTAAATTAATATTTATATTTTATTTATTTTTATATTATTAAATTAAAAATTATTATAATATTATTCGATAGATTCAGTTAATTCATGACCAAAATGTTAATCATCTTTATTGTTTGATTCAATTTTTAAAATATTGCTCCAAGTTATGACCAGAGGTCCAAAACCTTTTTCAAGTTGGATGCTCCACATCTTGACGAACGTCTCATGTACGTATAATTGGCGCGAATTATACATCTTTTTGCTTTTTTTTTTTGTTGCGGAAATACGTTCCGCCGGATCCGAAATGAACGTAAACAGTTAACTCTGCCTCGCAAACCTGACTTACTATATGACCTCATTATGATTATTTGGGACTTATAATATTTGTCGGAGATGGGATTTACTCCTCCCGAGAGGAGGGATTTCTGCTCCTCCAATCTGAATGAGAGCATTCTAGTTAAATATTCGCATAATTGTTCATGCTCTGTACTACTTTAGATGCTTAGAAGCTAAAAGAAAAGGATGTTTGATAATCCCCTAACTTATACATTAGATAGGCACTCTTGCCGTAAAAATCCGCTCTTCGATTCAGGTGCGACTTGGCTCCAGATCTTGACGGTGATCTTTCGCCCGAGATGAAACCTGCAAGACAGTCCTCACGCAGAAAGTGTCTGGGATGACCCTGACGTCCAAGTCAGTGAAAATTCATAGCAAGCAGATATGAAGAGAAGGCTGTCGCAGAAGAGTTCCTCAAGATGAATAGCCTCTCGAGAACTCAGAGCTCTGCTCAAGCATCAATGGAGTTTTTTAGTTAGAGTGTCCGTAAAAGCATACCTAAGAGACTTCAGGGCTAGAGTAATTATAGGCGATCACTTGATTCCTTGGGCACGTCATAGGGGATCCAAAAACCGTTCATATTCGAATCGGATTCAAATCAAGTTTGTTACGAGGCCGATGAAATCTGTATCTAGTTAGTTAGAGGATCGATGGCCAGAAGAGTTGGTTGATGCTTTGAGATTCAATGATTCTGTAGGCCCTAGGCCATTCCTATAGGCCTTAGGCCACTTTCGGCATTATTTGCATAATTTTTTGTTTGAGGTCTTGTTCAACTATTATTACTTTGAACTCTCCCATATTTGGTTCCGCATAGATGCTTAAACGCCTTGGTCTGACCGGAGCATAGAAGTAATTTAGCTTGCCGAGGCATGAGAATAGCTCGGTTTGCCGAGGTGACTTGATTCCGCTAAAGACGGTTCGGCTCTGCTATTTTTCGGATATGACAGCTGGCTGACGAGATATAGAGATTGGTCTCGACCATGTTGATGGTGCACACGAATATTAATGCAATGATAATTTTACCCCTCATCAGGCACTAAAATGAATACTTAAAATAATAGGAAACTACATTTTATTATATTACACACATTAACATCTATTATTTTTAATTTTTATATATTCTAATATATAGAATATGATCAATAAAAATATACTATAAATTTAAATATTATATCATACATTTTAGCTCATTAGTATAAAAAAATATATCCATTTTTGTGCTCATACAAGACATATATTACAGGCCACAAATATTAGATATCTAAACTCTATATTTTTAGTGCTATAAAATCAGCCTGAAACTTCAATTCAAATCCATTACAGATTTTAGATCAAATTATTCTCTCCATTTGAGAGGAACATAGTCCATCCCTATTTGTTATGCTTTTCATCATGTACTACAAAAATTGGTTTTGATTGGTTAGGGGGGGGGGGGGGGGGGGGGGGGGGGGGAGGGTGGGTTGGCTCTTGTGCAGAGCTTTGCCTAATTATTTCAAAGATGAAGGTCCTTTGATTTTAATAGATTTGCATTCTCTCTGCTAAATTATCTATTGAACTTTTAAGAATAACCCTATTATGCCTTAGCTAGTCACTTGGTAGTGTTTGAAATAAGAGATATTCCCTTTTATTCCCAAAAACTATAACTATAAGGGATAGCTGGGAATAAAGTTAACCAAAGGGATAATCCATGGTTAACCATGGGATATCCCCTCAATTTATTCCCTAGAAAATGCAGGAATAGCTGGTTATCCTCCAAATAAGAGTAAAAAAAAGTTATCCTATGAATTTACCTTTTTGCATTTGATATGATCAATGGGATAGCCAAGGGATATCCCTAGGGATAGCGAGAGGACAAACTCTATTCGGTACACTTATCCATGGATAATATTTTTTCTATCAAACACTACTTTAGGGTCTATTTGGTATAACTATTAGTCCTCACAACAGTAGCTTCTTAGATGGAAGGATAGTGCATTATAGGATACAATAAATAGATAGTATGACTAATAAGATCATGCTAAACTTTGTAGGAGCCAATAAATTTACGACGAAGACTCAGCAACTAAATAATTCAAAGATTTTATTAATTTTTTAATTATTTTACCAATATCAAATTTTAGTTAGGTATTTATATTTGCACCTGGATAATTCTAGCATTTTTTTATTAGCTTCTATTTGTAATATGATTTTGTGCTTTTTTATTATTAATTTCTATTCCTTGATGATTTTGTATTATCTTTAATAATGAAATTAGGGTTAGGATTGTGATCTATTTATACTTCTAAATTATTATAAAAAATTAGTTTTTAAGATATTAATAAAAATTTATTTTTTGTAAAAACTTTCTTCATCAATTATGAGTTTCTTAATCTAAATTGATTCAATTTTATGCATGTAATCTTTGAGTTCAATTTCTATTGATCGGCTCTTTATACAGAGAGCAATAGATTTACCAATAAGCCTTCAGTTATAATTTTTGAAATAAATTGATGAATGCTTTTGATATATAATATAGCGATTACTGCTAGAGAAAACTATATTATACATATTGAAGTAAAGCCACAATATGTGTAGGAGTGAAAAATGAAAGATTATATGCATCATCATATTTAAAGATGAAAATATATATTTAAACCTATAAACATAATTTATTTTTAAAAATATCTATACATAAAATATTATATGTTTAATATATTTTTTATATTTTTAGTAACATATTATAATATTTTGATTCAAGGCGGCTAGAGATCCATAAAATGCATAACTTTTTCAAAATATTTGATAATATCAATTATATTTAGCAATCATTTCACTTCACAAATATCATATCCAAATTTGATGCGGTATCCAGAAAGCTTGCTCTTGCTTGTATTATTATTTTATCATTGAAAATAAGTTGAAAAGCATTTGAAAATCTTTCCATTCAAAAAAAAAAAAAATCATAGGTAATTTCTACTAAAATTATATGTCTAAATGTATCTCTGCATATAATTATTACATGTCACTAATTAGTAATGAGTGGCAACTCTTCGATGATTGAACTTATTTTATCCTAAAATTAGTCATATGCCCATGTATTGCACAATAATCCTATACCAAAGATGATAGTGTATCCTAGCATTCTTGTATAGTGCTAACTGTAGGGAGAAACAATCCCCGAGGCATGCATATTTTAAAATTTTGATAACAATTATCATTACGAAATTTTAAAGATTACATACTAATATATCTAACATGCATCAAGATCATATCTTTGCCTTGTATATAGGATCGATTGATCCAAAATATGCATATAAATAAAATATCAAGATCATATCTTGATCTTCAAGATGACTAGTCATACTACTTATCTTGAAGTATGCCTTAAGATCTAGAGATCAAATCGCTTACCTTAAGAACAGTAGGTAAATCCTTATTGCTCTGCAGTCGTTCAATCGTCCGGCCTCTAGTATCGTCCACGTGAAGCTCCGAATGATCGGATTTCCGGGAGTGCTAGCTCGTGAAAAATAGCTTTGCTGATCTTGAATCCTTCCACTTGAATCTTTCTCTAAGATCTACCACGCTTCCGCTAATACCAGAATCACTAGGATTTTTATTCTAACCTTTTTAGAATTACAATCCACGACATATCGTGTATTGTTGTTCTGTGTATTCTGGTGAGGGAATGCCCTTTATTTATAGTCTCAATTTAGTCTTAACATTGAATTCTGACATTAAGAATTCCGTCGTTTGATAAAAGCGAAGAGACGCCGAAGGCGCGATGCTTGGTTTAATTCCGATGTTAGGTGAAAACCAAAGAGACGTGGCTAAATCCGACGTTTGGTGAAAACCAAAGAGACGTTCAGTGAAAATTAATGTTAAGCATTAAATTCTATATGAGAATTTAATCTCTCATGCATCTCATCATATGAGATCCTTATGCGAGAGGTTTGGGTTTAGGTGATGGTTTAATCTGATTTGAATTTATTTGACTAAACCCACATAGATCATGGTCCAAGCCCAAATCAAATTTGGCTAGTCCTAAATCTATTTAAATCCAAATCAAGTCTAATTTCAAATCAATATTTAAAATTGACTAGTCATTCTAATGGACTTAAACCAAATTGAATCTTATTCACTTGTACTTAACCCAATTGAGATAATTCAATCAATCAAATTGATTAATTAAATCATATACGATTCTCAATCGTTGATCAGCAAACAGATCATCCTAGGAAACTTCTATGCGTGTGACTCTCTAGGTTCGAACCTAAGCCAGTCGCATAGAAACAACTTTCTATACTAATCGATGTGTCCATCTAGCAATAGAACCCAACGTCCGAATAGGTCGAAGAGTTGCCGAGCAAACTCCAAGAACCCTAAGAAACAGTTACCGTATAATTCATCCTCTTGACCAATGCTAAGGATGGCTTAAGAGCCTGTCAACTCTAAATAGCAAATCCATAAAGTGATTTTAATTTTAGTGATCGTGTGACTTTCACATGAAGTGCCTTGGCCAAGTTCTTGCTAAATTAAAACACAAGCATTTCTCCTTTTAATGGGATAGGTCAAATTCCATCTTGATCCACAACTGACTACCACAAGTACTTGACTGCACCCAGTAACCTTTCGTAGCTGGATTAGAAATCCAGGTGGTCCGGTACCTAAGTACAATGAGTTGCTTGTAAGCCACTGGTTGTGATCTTCAGGTCTGAAGGATACTTATACCTATATCTTCTCGGATTAACTCTTGACAGTAGAGTATCCGAAAATGAGTCACGTTTGGTGAAATGTACTCCTACACTTCTACTTGTATGTCATACTAGTGTCTCTACACTCCTTGGTTAAGAGGACAACCAATAAATATGATATATAATGTCCTATAATTGATAGTACTATGGCCCTGTCATAGTATATCATTTGATCGCGAACTCTTTTAAGGACCTTCAAAGATAAATCCTTCTTTATCATGAAGGAAGATCCTAAGGGCTTCATTACAATCAGGAGTATTAAGAATATGTTTTTGTAATGAATAAACAGCCAAATAACTTTTATTAATATATCAATTTATATACAATTTACATTGACACAATCATCAAATAATTGGCTTTAGGATACAATTCCCAATACTAACCACCAATGCACATAATAAATTAAAATTCCACCAACAACACCTTTTCACTCTATTGCATATGAGATTTATGTGAATGATAAGTAGATAGGAGGATAGCCCTGAGAGAGCAGTCTCATGATAAGAGAAGATATCATTCTCCTGTAGGGAAGTTTATAAACATTGATTGAAGACTCATATATCACGAAGTGTAAGATATGAATCCATCAAAATTAGGGCTTGATATACATAAATTAGTTAACTCTCTTGAATGTTGTTTATATAAATTTATTCAATACCTAAATATCGATGACGCAATAGAGCTTCATGGATCGACTTTGAAAAAGAAAAATAAATGCTTTGCAAGGAATATTTGAAACATAGAATTTATGATGATAGCGTATTGACTTCTGAAAATATAAAGAACACAAAGCGTATTCTTAGAAGACAAATAGTATTTAAATAGATATTTTCAAAAGACATGTGGCAAATACAAAGGGCTTTTAAAACATGTAAGTGTAAAGCTAATATCCAAAGGTAATGTAATGTGACGACTAACTTTTATCGTGTAGTATGTAATGTGAGGGTAGTATTTCAAAGTTTGATCAATCAGAAGCGCGTGGGAATTGAATTCTAGACTTGTTTGCAAGGGCGAACATTTTGACCGTAAACGCAGGCTGGGGTTGGTCTACATCAGCCCCGCAATGCTCCACCTGAGACAATTCTTGTTATTGCGAATATCTGACCTTTAGACGAATCGTCCCTTCAAGACAAAACTTGGCAACGTCTCTGCGTGTGTTCAAAGTTCAAACCGAAGTCCCTGTTCTTTTTAACACTTTTCCTTATACTAATTTGGATCGAGTAATTAAGTAGTGTTTGATAGATCAAAAGCTATCCTTGGATAAATGTATAGGATAGTATTTATCCGATGATAGCTGAGGAATAAGTATTTTTTTAAAATTACAAGTCTGCCATCAAGGGATAACTTTAGTTATTCTTGGGTTACCTATGGAATAAGTTCAGGGGATAACTCATGGTTAACCATGGGTTATCCCCTCTGGTTAAATTTTTTCAGATCTATCCCTTCTAACTATAGCATTTGAGAATAAGAAAAGATATACAGAAAATATATTTCTTATCCCCCATATCAAACATTGCCTTAAAAAAGTAGAACGCGGCATCGGCTAAATCTCATGCTCAATATCCTAAGAAACGATTTCATGCCCATCGCGAGAGAGACTTAGTTTTCAGGGGTATTTGAATTGGAGAAAGGTCATAGGAGTCGATGTTGGCTCCACGCAGTTGCTCAGCGCTTTGGACCGACGGCGGTGAAAGAGAACTCGTGGGGTTTGATTTCAGGCCGGCGAAGGGATGAAAGACTCTTTGACCAGACTCGAGCCAACCATCCTCTTATTATTATAAGCAAATAAAAAGGCTTCGTTTTAATAATCCATTAACATAAAAAAAAAAATAAGCAGGAAAGAGGGAATGAATCGAATGATACGGGTTTATATATATCGTCATTTTATTCCTTCATCTTTAATTTGGCATTTTCCTGCGAATGGCGTGCGCACGTCCGCTCTGCCGTCCCATGACCCATGCCTTTTTCCATGAAAACTCCAATTGTCCGTCGAAATTCTTCCCAGGATTAGACCTACAAAATTCCTTACGCCTATGCGCGTGTGCGCGTGGCATGGAAGCGAGAAGAACTGAAAATTTTTCTTTCCTAAAGCCTCCTACGTATAAAGCGTAAAAATATAAATTATATTGACTTGAAATCGATCTGGTTAAGTTAGATAGGTCAAAACTAATATATACATAAATAATTAAAAAATATAATTATTTAATAAAGCAGTAAAAAAATTTTATTTAGTCGACTCTATATGGTAAAAAAAAAAAAAGGCTTAAATGAGTTAAGTTGAGTGAGGCGAACATAAAGTGGGAGAGCCAGAAAGCCAGCACCCTTAAAAAGTGGCGGTCCGCCAACCACGCCACCAATCCCACCGGATTCCACGGTCTATCACACAGGGTGTGACCCTGTCTGTTGAACGTTGTTATCGATAACCAACACGCAAAAATCACTCGCCTAAATGCACCTACCGTATCACATCCTCATCTTGTGCCGTCGCACCTGCGAGGTTGGCCGGAGGGTGGCCTTTTCCAGCCACCATCCTTCCCAGCCCTGCAAGTGGGCTCGATCCGGACCACCCTATCATCCTCCGAGCAAAAGCAATTAAGGTAGTATTTGATAAAAAAAATATTATCTATGGATAAGTATATGGGATAGAGTTTATCCCTTGGCTATCCCTAGGGATATCCCTTGGCTATCCCATTGATCATATGAAATGCAAAAAGGTAAATCCATAGGATAACTCTTTTTACTCTTATTTGAAGGGATAACCAGCTATTCCTGCATTTAGTATTTGAAATAGGAGATAAGAGGGGATATCCCCTGGATATCCCCTCTTATCCCTAAAAGCCATAACTATAAGGGATAGCTCGGAATAAAGTTAACCAAAGGGATAATCCATGGTTAACCATGGTTAACCATGGGATATCCCCTCAATTTATTCCCTAGAGAATGCAGAAATAGCTGGTTATCCCTCCAAATAAGAGTAAAAAAAGTTATCCTATGGATTTACCTTTTTGCATTTGATATGATCAATGGGATAGCCAACGGATATCCCTAGGGATAGCCAAGGGATAAACTCTATCCCATACACTTATTCATAGATAATATTTTTTTTATCAAATACTACTTAAGGGAATAAATTGAGAGGATATCCCATGGTTAACCATGGTTAACCATAGATTATTCCTTTGATTAACTTTAATTCCAACTATCTCTTATAGTTATAGCTTTTGAGAATAAGAGGGAATATCCAAGAGATATCTCTTCTTATCCCCTATTTCAAACACTACCTAAAATGAATTCAGAAGAACTCCAATCGAGCATGGTTATAAAATTCAAGTCGAATTGATCGGTCCAATAAACTGATTATTAGTCCTTTAATTAGCTTTTTTTTTTTTTTTAATTGAACTGGCTGTGTAATTGACTCGGTCAAAATCAAATACATTAATGACACCAAGACGTTATAGTACGAACGGATGGAACTGGAACGGTTTTTTCTTACCCTTTAAAATTATTTTAATCAATATAATTTAAATATGAGTATTATATTTTTAGAACTTTTCATTTTTTTAACCTAAAATTTCTTATTTTTTTTTTTTAAATCAATCCAAACACACACACTTCCTTTCTCTCTCTCTCATATCTTTCTCTTTCTCAAACTAATAAAAGATTTGAAGTATTTTGATTTAAATTTAAAATTAATATATTTTATATTTTATTCTAGTTTAAATAACTTAATCTTAAAGATTTAATTTTTATATAATTTTTAATTTATAATTATTAATCATATTTTTTTTTTGATTTTAATTATATCCATTAATCTACCGATTGGATCGTTAAATTATATATAATAAATCCAGTCGCCATGTGCGATCTGGCCCCCACTCCAATGAATCTGGCTTGCCGCCCGTACAGATCAGCTCGAAAAGGACTACCATTTGCTTGGTACTCTTGCCGATAACAAGCCACGTGGCAGGAAGTTACTGGGCAGCACGTGTGGCGTGTCAACCTGGTTCATGTCACCCTCACCGATGTTTGGCCCAACCGCCGCCAGATTGGGTATAGGGTTTCATACTGCTTTGGTTTGCTTTCAAGAAGAGAGAGCATCGAGGGGAGCTGAGGGTGACCAAAAATAACGACTGCCAAACGCATTGAAAATTCTCCTCGGCACTCATGGGTGATGGCCATCAGGGTCCGTTGCATCTGGAAATATGTCCATATGCATGCAAGAGAACTACAATTTTGATTCTTCGATGCAGAGAGAGAGAGGAAAGGGGGAAAGAAAAGGATGTTTGGTGCATCGATCGAAGACGTATTTATCCGTGCGATCGATCGATCGATCGATGGAGAGCTGAAGGAAAGAAAATAAAGGAAAGATGCAGATTTATTTGGACGATTGTAACAATTCCGCTGACTTGAGGGTGCGTAGTTCTTCCGTCGTTGTCCGCACCCAACATCAGTTCCAGTATACCATCGCATCGTTTTATCGAGTAGTCCTTATCATTATGGCCTTTGCAATATATGTTTCTTTCCGAGAAATAGAATTTCGTAATATAATATTATCATTATTATGAAGATAATCATCACCATTATCAACTTTATCCGAATTTGGTCTTTATTCTTCGATATACGATTTTTATTTCTTTAGATTTTTTTAATTTTATTAAAATTAATTTTGATAAAAATATATGAGACATTTTAGCTGATGCTGTTTTTATCATTCGAGAACAGATAAAGCTATATTGGCTGCTAAAGGTTTTAGCATTTTAGATTTCTTTGTTTCTCTTGTGAAGCTTTATGCAGTGTGAGTTAGCATTTCTTTCGTTACTAGAATTTTTCACGCTCAGAATCTTTTTATTAAGGGGAACTCTCTCACTATTATTCCATGGCTCTAGAGGGATTGTTATAATTTGGCTCTTGTCAACTCTTTGCTCACTGATGTCTGATCTACCTTGCGGGATATGCACAGATTTTAAATTCGTAATGTCTATCAAAAGTTAACTCGAAGACATATTGGATGGCAGCCTCGGCAGCCCATCTATCAGTATTTTGGTTTTGAAAACAAGATGATCCCTGTCCCATTATACTTAAGCAAATTTTATTTTCTGATCTATCATTCGCATCAAGCTTGTGTGATCACTCATTTTTATTAAAAAAAAGCATCGACATCGACTTCATCTTTCTTTTATTCCCAAATGGTTCCTCCTCCACCACTGTGGAACCCTGCTAGCATTTGGAATGAGTTGCTATATGACTACTAAGACCATCGCATACACTGGTGCTAACCTTGTCGGTAATGTGGAACGATCAGGAACATATCCCCTTTTTATTGGTCGCATTGTATGTCACGATCAAAGTTTTAATTATATTAGTTGGCTGAGTAATTATTATTATTATTTTTAATGAACGTGTCATCTTTAAATTGGCACGTAGGGTTAAGCCTTCATCCCTTCGTGATCGATTCATGTTTTGAGAGAGAGATGGATCATTTATCTTTTAATATACTAAGATTTTAACTTTTCTTTCGTCCATGATGCTCGGGGCTTTGAGGTAAATAAGCCGTCCTCTTTAACCCGCCACTTGTAGGGAATTTCTATATACACCACAAAAATTACTCTCTATATCTGCACTTAAAAAAATAAAATATTCAATTTATCCTATTATATAATAACCTTTATATCTTCTAAAATTTCTCTCAATATCTCATCCTCAATCACCCCCCCCCCCCTCTTCTTACTATTTCAGCTTCCTCAATATCTCATTCCTCTCAATACATGTTTGGTCTGATCAGACCAAATCAGACCAAACGGTAACATACTGTTTGGCTTCCAGCATTGACATATTTTTGGTTCTTAGCATCCTTCCTCCTTTTATTATTTATTTTAATCTTATCCCCACAATTTTCATGAAATTTTTAAGATAAATTTAATGAAGGCAATGCCTTTTTTTACATGACATTTTTTATCCAATCATTTATTTAAAACTAAATTAAATAAAAATTTAATTTTATTTATAATTTGACTTTATCTCTTATTAGATAAAAGATAAAAATTTAACTTTATCAACCGGAGGCAACGCCTCTTTCTCTCGCCGCTGTCTCTCATATGAGAAAAGGGATGAGTGTGGGGAGAAGGGGTGCAGACTGCGAAGAGAAATTTAGGATGCTGATAGAAAAAGGGAAATAGGATGTTGGTGTGGGGATAATTTTAAATTTTTAAAATTTAAGGGGTATAAAGAGAAATTTCATGACTGTGAAGAGTAATTTAAAAAATTTTAAAATTTTGAAGTATAGAGAATAATTTTTGTGATGTATTTAGCAGCTCCCCCACTAGTAAGCATTTATATATATATTTCTTTTTTTTTTAATATTTCACAACAGCACACCATATCTCCTTCTTACTTAATTATTATTATAAAGATTAGACCATATATCTTTTAATTATTGTAGGGTTTCCTCTTTGACTTTCTTATCCATCCATGCCCTTGAATCCTTTTCAATTAATATTTAAAATGTAACTCATGCAATGCAAAAGTATGTGACTAGTTTTTAATATAAGATTCGGCCTTTAACCTTTGAGCAGTGTTGAAACAACTATCATTTCTTATTTAACGGTTGTTGATTGAAATTTTTTTTCCCATCTTTGATTATGTTTAGTTGTTGACCCTCCATAGAATTACATGTAATTATGTAAAACATATACGAAAAAAAGAAGTAAATTCATGTGCAAATTAATCATGTGTGATTGTATGTAAATTAATTTACCTAACTAATGCATAAAATGTTAACCACACATGTGTTAGACTTAAAACATGCAACAAGCGAAAGATTGAATAATATATATTCTTTTAAATGTTTAGATTGAATGGGAGAAAAGTCATCTAGCCATGATCTCCTCCATCTCCAAGCACTATCCTTTCTAAAATTTCACTATTATTATCATTTTAACTCTATTTGGGATAGCTATTGAGGACCTAACCATTGTCATTTTCCATTTGATATGCGAGATAACTATTTTTTAATAGCTGAAGCTAACAATTGTGCTTTTCAACCCTAACAATGATGAATGTTGCACTGATTTGAACCAAGAACTCCCTGAAGGCTCTTCCTCCATTTAATAGAAATTACCTTCAGTCCACTAATACGGTTGTTGGAAACATATCTATGGAAGAAAAGTTGAGAGTGGACAACGTTGAGGTGTCTAGGACAAGCAATGGTGATCAAAGTAAGATTGATAGGGTTAGCAATCGGGGAGCATGCATGTTGGTATCTGTAGCATTCTAGACATTCATAATTATGAACGCACCATTAAGCTCGATGCTTACCGCAAAAAACATAGATGAATTTTAATTTGAGTTTGCTAAGATTATATCTGATATCATGCTCGAAGCTGATTTTGTATGGGTACAAGCACTTTACGCTTTATCGTGATTATATACATATACACTTTACGCATTATATATCTACCGGAAAGTCAACTCTGCAGCAGATTGGATTGCTGCTAGGATGGCATCTCATGCTGGTTCTTGGAGCTGGAAGCCGGGTGAACCTTGCCCTCCTGTTCTTTCCTAAATTTTGTACTCTGATATCTCGGGTTTGACTCACCCTAGATTGGTATGATCATCCGCTTGTACCAAAAAAAAAAAAAAAAAAAAATCAAGTGGAGCCAATGATGAAAGTATATTTTTCAACATTCATGAATCATCGCATTATATATATATATATATAAAAGAAGTCGACAAGGAGTTGACCCTCTGAAAGTGTTTTTCTTTCAAAATAATAGAAAAGGTCGTTAATTTGGTATACCAGTTGTCATATATAGAAGCGTGAGTAAATTTTTCTCTCATTTTCACGATCCCAGTTAAAAGTTTGATCAACTTTGACCTTTGCTAGTTGCCAGAATGGACGTTGAAATGCGATCATTTCCACTCGAATCACCATCCAATGAGGAGAGGCCCATACCAAAAAGTTGTCGAGGAAACCGAGTTTTTCTTCTTCTTCTTCTTCTTCTCCGTTGGATGAGAGGTTAGCGATGGTCTGATTTCACCTTTGTGTGGAACAGCAAACAGTTTAAAGGATATCATCCCATTTTCGCTTGCTACGCGTAAACACGACTACCTCAACTTCCTCTCGCGCATCCGATAAAAAGAGCAACAAAAAACTTTTTTTTCTGAAGTAATATTGACACACGTTTAAGATTTGATATTATGCTACAACCCAATTTACCCCAAAAAGTTTAACTGGATAAGAAAAGATTAGCAATGTGTATTGGAGATCAAATTCTCATGGTTAATATGAAACTAGGAGTCTCGCTATCAGCCATCAAAAGTGAACATGCTGATGTTTGCTGTAGCAAGTTGGTCCTCTCATCTCTTCGACTAACGATTGTTTTTTAAGCCCATGGGCACGCCTATAAAGACTATGCGGGAGTTTTAAGATATCAGTTAGGCTGTCCAAAATACAAGGAAAAAGTCTTGCTGCATCGGTCATACAGATTGGCTGATCATGCATACCGGCATGCATATGGTGGCCCAATGGATTTTATCATGCACCACACGAGTACTGATGGGCGCTTATTGCATTGAAGGATGATGCAGTGAGTCTTTTCCAAATAAAAGATAACGTAAACAGAAATAGCCACCGAGCCCTTTTTCAGCCCATATGACGGCCCAAGACACGTTGACGCTTGCAGGCAACAATGCAGTTATCTTGGGCTTCTCGCAGGGCCAGGTTAACCGGGCGGCTCTCTTTTACTCGGGCCAATCATCTCTTGGGCGCACAAAAGAAAGTGCCTCAGGCCAAGGAAAACAAGCTCACCCTCCACCGCAGGACCGTAGGCTAAGGTGCCACCACCAACCCATCATGATTCGGTTATCGTCTTTATTTTCTTCATTTTTAAACCTACATGGATATCAAACTCGTTCTTTTTCTTATATTTTTAAAATTTATAACTATATGCATTCAAAATAAAAAAATAATCAAAACTGCATTTGAATATAATTAAATTATATATATATATATATATATATATATATATATATATATGCGCCAATGCCTCGTCCTCATAGTAGCTTAATACGACCAGTGAATATTGGGATGTCGTATAACCATGCAGAAAGCGCCGCTCGATGGTCCATTCCGTCGCAATCCTCCTTTCATCTCGCATCCATCTTCAGCTGGGCTGTCGTTGGCAGGAGGGCTAACCTAAGTTGGGCCATCGTTGGCCCTCCTGCTGAAGACGCCCAGCAGAAGAGGGTTGTGAGATAAAAGGAAGGGTCACGTCCCGAGGTTAGCCCTCCTGCTGAAGACGGCCTAGCAGAAGAGGGATGCGAGATAAAAGGGAGGGTCACAACGGTATGAGTCGAGGTGGGCATTGGACCATGTCTGGCACGGCACAGCTTAGGCCTACTGGACTGCATCTCCAGATGGGCTGTGCCAGGCATGACCCATCTAGGAAAAAAATTGTCCTGGCCCATCAGGGCCATGCCAGAGGCCCAGCCCAACCCGAATCCCCAATCCCTGTTTTTTTTTTTATTTTTTCATTCCCTGGTTCACACGAACCAGGAGCGCTCGTGCCAGCGGCCAGGGTCACCGCCGGCCTCTCCCTGAGGCTGCTCGGCCATCGGCGATCGACCTAGAGCCGACCGCCGTCGCGGCCTTTCTCTCCCTCTCTCTCTTTCTTTCTCTTTCTTTTTCGTTCTCCCGCGAGGGCCGCAACGCCATTACTGTGCCGGTGGCACGATCAATCACCACCGGCTGGCCAGACTGTCACCGGACGCTCGCTCGACGCCGATGGGGGTCGCTAGTTGCCTCCTAGGCTCGGCGAGGTGGCAGGCACGCCGCCGAGCTTGGACCAATGCGGGAGCCGGTTCGGCACCCGCCCAGGAGAAGGGCCGCCTTGGCCCTCTCCTCCTCTCTTCCATGGCCGGTCCCCCATCGGATGCTCACCCGGTGCCGGTGGGGGTCGCCGGCTGCCTCCTAGGCTTGGCGAGATGGCAGGCATGCCGCCGGGCCTAGACCAATACAGGAGCCGAACCGGCTCCTACCCAGGAGAAGGCCGCCTTGCCTTGGCCCCTCTCCTCCTCTCTCTATCCCCTGGCACCTCTCCTCCTCTCTCTCTCTCCTGGCCTCTCTCCCAGGCCCCAGCCATGCCGACGATGCCATGCCTCTCCTCCTCTCTCTCTCCTGGCCTCTCTCCTCTCTCTCTCTCCCTGGCCTCTCTCCCAGGCCCCAACCATGCCGACGGTGCCATGCCTCTCCTCCTCTCTCTCTCCCTGGCCCCTCTCTTCCTCTCTCTCTCTCTCCCCTGGCCTCTCTTCCTGTTCCTAGCGTGCCATGTTGAGCCGGTGAGCCAAATATTTTGAGCCTGGCACGGCACGGCTACAGTATCGAGCCATGGCAAACCCAGTCTGATTCGTGCCGGGCCGTGCTGGCCCATGGGCGGCACGGCCCGGTGCCCACCTCTAGGTACGAGCGAAGGGAATATCATTGGGTGGTTGTTTTCTGCATGGCCATGTGACATCTCATCGTTCATCGGCCATATTAAGCTATCTAGTAGCACTATAAGAAAATTTAAATATAGCGACGCTCAAATGCATCGCTAATGTGTTGTTAAACAAGCTATAGCGACGCAATAAAGGCGTCGCTAAAATGTTCATCGCAATTTTAATTTGTCGCAATTGCGTCGCTTAACAGCGACTCTCTGCGATGCCCTAAATGCGTCGCAATATATTGCGACCCATAAATGCGTCGCAATATTGCGACGTAGCCTAAATGCGCTACTTTAAAAATAATTTTTTAAAAATATTTGCGATAGAAAATCTCATCGCAATTACGTCGCTAATTAATTAATTTATTTTTAAAAAATTTAAATAAAATAATTTTTATTTTTTTAAATTAATTGCAACGAAAAATAGCATCGCTAATTAATTAATTTATTTTTAAAAAATAAAAATAATTTAATTTTTAATTTTTTAAAAATAATTGCGATGCCCCTAAATGCGTCGCTACTTTAAAAATAATTTTTTAAAAATATTTGCGACGAAAAATCTTGTCGCAATTGCGTCGCTAATTAATTAATTTTTTTAAAAAAATAAAATAACATAATTTTTAATTTTTTTAAAATTAATTGCGATGAAAAATAGCATCGCTAATTAATTAATTTATTTTTTAAAAATAAAGTAAATTAATTTTTAATTTTTAAAGTAAATTAATTTATTTATTTAAAAAAATAAATAATATAAAATAAACTTGCTAATACAATGTAATTGCTAATACAATTGACCAAAACAATCATTACAAAATTTTTAAAAATAGATAAAAATTTATTTTATTAATTATTTAAAATTTTCATATACAAAAGAAAAAATAAAAAAAAACATCAAGTAGTGAAAAAAAATACATCATGTATCTGCAGGCGGCTGTGGAGGCTGCGGAGGCTGGAATGAACCCTGCGACAGGAGACGAACTAAATCCTGCATCTGACGCATCTGGTCTCTCATCTCTGCAAGCTCCTCCGAACCTCCTGGCGAACTTCCTCCTTGATAGATCTCGGATGTCGTCTATCTGCTCGGAGGAATATCGCCAGAACCACGCGAACTGGAGCCCTGATGGGAAAAATATCTGGAAGCTCTGGTGCCCAAACCATAGACCCTACGGTCTCGCGGCTGGGCACCAACAGCCTCCAAAAACACGTCGACTCTCCTCTGGTGAGAGTTCGACGGGCGGCCCCCCATCAGTGGAGTCGACCTGCGAAGCCTGAGACTGAAGCTCCTCGACTCGTGCCTTTGAGTTATAAAATCAATGATAAATGAATCAATATATAAAGCTGAATAAAATATTAGAAATTAAACAAATAAAATATAAATCTAATTTCTTACCCCAACCTCCCGTGATCGTGTATCGACCCAGGAACCGTCCTTCCTGGTGTGTCGCCCTGAATAGACGAAACTCACCAGGATCTCTGCCCTCCTGCTCGGACTACAAAAGCAGAAGAAAGAATATAAATGCAAGTATTTGTAAATGACTAAATTAGTATTTAAATTGTTTATGTTTTCTTACCATACGATGCCTGTGCTCCTGAATAGAAATGGAACCCAGTGTGACAGGAGAGGCCCGTGCCACGACCGCCCTTCTCAGATCGGCGGTTCGTGCTGGCTGATGCGGACCTCCTCATCCATGCCTCGACTGCCACGCCTGCTGCCAGCTGGCCCAAATACCCTTTGGCACATGCCCTGGACGGTCACCCGAACTCCTCCAACGATAAAGCATGTCGGAGTATCGGCGTGCCGCAAGAGCATTCCATGCTGCCCTAATGGCATCATGGATGGTAGGGTCCCACGTAAACTTTTTCTGCATTGAAATAAATAGTTAGTTTCAGAATAAATTAAGATTAGAAAATTTTATATCAGTTATAAAATGTATTTAAAAAGTTTACCTGAAACTCTGAAAAATAAAACTCCCTCATGGCCGCAGATACATGGTGCCAATCGTAGCCACTGGGATCAGCACGGCTCTGAAATATAGAGCTGATCCGGCTCGATATAGTATGCTGCTCAATAAAGCTATTAAAAAAACTAATTAAAATAAGTAATTAACTTAAAAACATAAACATATAGTTACAATTAGTATATACTTACAGCCCATCGGCATCCAATCGAAGTACGGTGCGACCGACCAAAGAAGAACTCTCAGAGGTCTATGCCGATCGGGTAGAGAAAATACAGGATGAGCGTCGATGCTGGAGAGGCGGAAGTCCGTGCGTCAGGGCTGATAGTGGGATGTGACGCAGCAGAGCTATGTCCGTCAGGGGTAGATCTACCTCGGTCCGTCATACTGTAAATACTAAAGATTAATGCAACGCAATATAATTATGAATAATTAATAAATATACAAAAATTTAATACTTATAAAAATAAATCAAAATTGAATGAACCTATATCTTTAATCAGTGTCATTTGTTTCATGAAATGTTGGTTCAATATCCGATGTCGTATCGGACTGTGATTCAGTTTCATTATCATCGGAAGGAAACCGAACATTTGCATCCTCAATTTCTTGGACATCACCATTTGGATCTCTAAGTGATGTTTCAGGAGCCTTTGTGTCGTCCTCAATTGCATGCATTTCCATCTCATCCTCTTGAAATGCAGGGCACTCAGTTGATTGACTTGATGAACTCTCATCTAATATGATTGTTGAACGTGGAACGATTTTAGAAACAGCCCACCAATCTCACTTGTCGTTGCGCAAACTTGGATATCCGCAGTAAAACACTTGCTGAGCTTGGGATGCAAGAATGAATGGTTATATTTCTGCAATCTTCTTCGTCGATGGTTTACTTCAACTAGATTGTAGTCGTTATGAACCCTTTTACCGACAGGAATTGTCGGATCAAACCAATCACAACGAAACAATACAGTTCGTTTCATAGGCCAACCGGGATATCCAACTTCGACCACCTCTACTAACTTTCCTAATAATCCTGCATATTTGCTCCAGCACTTTCTCCTTTAACACATACGCCCCAATTCTGCGTCCCTCTTGAAGATGCTAGTCATTCAATTTGAAATTTGTATCCATTAACAAAATAGCCAGTATAGGTAGTTACGGTCTTCAATGGCCACTACGCTAGACATTTAATGAAAATATTGTCGGTTGTGAACCATGGACCGTTTACCTATAAATTAATAAGCTATTCACAATCAATTCAAAAAATAAAAGCCATTATTGTAATTGATTGAGTGATAGTACTCACAAATTCATAAAACCAATAAGCGAACTCCGTTTCTAACTTCTGCCCAATGGCAATTTGTTGTCTATCATAATACATCCTTAAGGGATTATAACAATTAAAACTTCTGTTAGCAATTAAATAGTATGGTATTTTACAATTTAAAGTAGAAGTTCTAATTAAGCAATTAATGAAGTGTACATATACTTACTCAATGTATGGGTCGACTTCTCTACAGTTCATTAGGATGTAATAATGTGCTGCATTATACTCCACATCGCTTAATTGTCTTGACTTCTGCCTCCCAAATGAATGGCCGATACTTTTAAATATTGATATTCTACCATCAGTAGGTTCTCCTTCGTCCACACATATGTCATCGTTACGACCAAGATTGCGGGTCCTCGTATGAACGTGACCCTCAAAGTAATGCGAGGCAAAAGCTGAAACTTCTTCAACCAAGTGTGCATTGCATATAGAACCTTCAACCCTTGCCTTATTCCGCACATTATTTTTTAACTTCTTAAGATACCTATATGTAAAGTTGAAAATATAAATAAACCAACTTCCTCACATAAATAAAATAATATTTGAAATGTCAACATGTATTACTGATTTGGGTGTTTACCTCTCGAAAGGATACATCTAGCGATACTGCACGGGACCAGCTATACGTGCTTCGTATGGCAAGTGAACCGGTAAATGCTCCATTGAGTCAAAAAAACTTGGAGGAAATATTCGCTCCAGCTTGCATAAAATAATTGGAATTTCCTCCTCAAGCCTTTCCATGGATGCAGAAGTAATGACTACAGCAGATAACTCCTTAAAGAACAAGCTGAGCTCTGTCAATGCCTTCCACACATGTTGCGGAAGCAACTCACGAAAAGCTATGGGCAATAACCATTGCATGAAAACATGACAGTCATGACTCTTCATGCCAAACAACTTGAGCTTATGCATGTCCACACACCTACCGATATTTGAAGCATAACCATCAGGAAATTTTAATCCTCTAATCCAGTTACATAAAACTTCTCATAAATTTTTGTCAAGAGTGTAACAGGCTTTAGGATAGGTCCCGTCAGCATTCCTTCTCAAATCACCTCTTCTGCAATACTGATTAAGCTCTTCTCTCGACTTTGCAGTGTCTTTGGTTTTTCTCGGGATGTTTAGTACCGTGTTAAATATGTTATCAAAGAAATTTTTCTCAATATGCATAACATCCAAGTTGTGCCGGATGAGATTTGTGCTCCAATATGGCAAATACCAAAAATGCTCCGCTTCTTCCAGTTATGTTCTTTACATATACGGCCATTTATTCTATCTGCATCTGGTTCCCAAGCATACCTCAACCCCAAATGCTCTATAGTATCAAATATATCTGTGCCAGACCCAACCGGTTCGGCGAATTTTGTGACTGCTTTGTTCTTTCGGAAGGCGATCAAGTTCCGCCTATAAGGATGATTCGAAGGCAAGAACTTTCTATGATTATCAAACCATGACTGCTTACCACTCTTCTGCAATGTAAATGCATCTGAATCATTCATGCAATGAGGGCATGCTAGACGCCCAGAAGTGCTCCAACCAGACAACATTGCATATGCCGGAAAGTCACTGATTGTCACATCAAAGCAGCTCTCATGATGAAATTTTGTTTCATAGAAATGTCGTAGGCTATGACTCCTGTTTCCCACAACATTTTCAATTCGGCTACCAGCGTTGTAAGAAGATATCAATCTTCTCTTTGGATTTGATGGTCCTGGAACCAAAACTGTCAAAAACATTGCAGTATCTTTCATGCACTTCCACGGTGGAAGATTATATACAGTCAGTATTCAGGCCAACATGAATATTGCCCCGCTTGGCCAAACGGTTGGAAGCCATCGGTACAAAGACCTAATCTCACATTCCTTATTTCTTCTGTGAAATCAGGATGATTTTCATTGAAATGCTTCCAAGCTTTTGAATCTGATGGATGTCGCATTTCATCTTCTTTAGATTCATGTTCGGCATGCCATCTCATATCAGCAGATGTAGCCTCAAATCTGTATAATCTCTGGAGGCGTGAGTAAGAGGGAAGTAATGCATCCTCTTGTAAGGCACACTTTTCCTCTACTTGTACTAGCTCCCCCTTCGCCGTTTTTGTACCTCGATTGCCCGCAAATCTTACACTATCTCAGCTCTGAGTCTTCACCCTAATATATCATACAGTTGTTCAAGCAACAATCGATCTTATTAACTGGGAGCAAGGCCACGCAATAACTTCTTCGTTGAGTAGAAACTGTCTATACAACATTATGATTTGGCAAAACTTCCTTCATTAACCCAGCTACAGCATTGAATGCCTTTTCTGATAATCGATGTTCCGCCTTAATATTCAACAACCGAGCAGCCATAGACAATTGGGAATGACTCTCACAATCAGGATACAATTCTTGATTTGCAGAACACAACATATCATAAAATTGTTGTGCATCTAGATTTGGTTCTTCCATAAATGTATTCTGATTGAATTCATTACCCGATGCATTCATCACCATTTCTTCGTATGTGTTTAAATTCACAAATGTTCATCAATGGGATTTGACACTTCTTGGCTAGTGACAGCTGCAAACATTTCCTCAGTTTCACCATGACAGTTCCAAACATCATACCCAGGAATAAACCCATTTTTACACAAGTGCACCTTCACAGTTTCAACATCTCTATAGGCTTTATTCTGACACTTGCGTAAGTTGCAGGGGCACCTGATCCTAGGCCCATCCATCCATTCGGGTTGACTACATGCAAATGCTATAAATTCTTCCAATCCATTCAGAAAATCTGATTAAGCAACTCATCTTTTAACCTTACATACATCCACGAGCGAGCCCCGCTCATTTTTGACCAACTTATACAATTCCTGGTAAACCATTAAAGGAGATAACAATTTAATTTTGCATTAGTCATTATAGCAATAGATTAATTCTTTTACACATCTAAGGTAAATAACAAATATTGTGCCTCTTTAATCATACCGATAAATCAAGGTCGGGCCATGGCTACGATCCTTGACGTGCTATCCAGGATCGAGGCCTAGGACCGGGGTCCGTTCAATCAGTAGACTTCACAAGTAAGCAAGTGTCCTAAATGAATTCCACTTTCACTCCACTAGGACTTAGGTAAGGCCCTATCCCATTCAAGATTATTTTATGCGATATGTTATTCTGCTAGAAATTATCTTCGTTTACGTTGAAATTTCGGCAGCAATTCCCCTTATATTCTCCTAAATGTGTGGCTTATATGCCACATTAGGAGAACGCATGAGGATATACAAACTGCAAGCTCAACTAACGATGACGAATAGCAGACAAACATATCGCAAAAAATAATCTCAAGCTGTCCACTAGGACAATTTGAGAATTTGCAAGACCAAGTCTTACAAAGTCTCAAATGGGTCTAAAGGTTATAGTGCTATGAGAAATAATATGAAAAATCAAAGAACGAACTTGACATAGTATGTATGTCATATGGATTTACTTTAGATAAGTAAAAATGGATTCAACCTGGCCTAAACTAAATATGATTCAATCTAATAACTCAAATTACATAAAAGCTATGCTCTTATCTCAATTTCTTTTTATTAGGAGGAGTTATATTCTTTCAGTACTTGAATCTGAGTTCACTATATTAAATTTAATATTCTTGCATTAAATTTAGTTCTAAATGAGCTATACCATTTTTCCTTCATGATATCGAATTTATTTTGATTGGTTGGTTTAGAATTTAAGGAATTATATCAAATTATGGTTTGCTATATCAAATTTCTTTCAATTGAAGAACATGAATATTCTAAATTTTTTCTAATTTGCTAAGAAAATAATTGTGACAATATTTAAAAACTAAATATTTAAAATTTGCTAAGCCAAATTATAATAGGTAATAAAGAAATATAAATTCATTAAAAATTTAATCATCTAAACTATCAAAACCATATAAATTGCATGATAAGCATTCTAATAATAATCATGAACAATATTTCAAGAAATAAATAGATTCGATAACAGAAGACATTTATAAATCTAAATATATAAATTTTAAATATATCAAATATTATGCAAATATCAAATTATGCATTACAAGATTATAGATTACATGCAAATTTCTCTAATATTTCATGTAAAATTTAGTTCCTAAACATAAATAAATTAAACAAAAATTTCATAATAAATGAAAAAAAACCCCATCCTTTGAGACCACGGTCATGGCCGCGGCCGTGGCCGGAAATGGCAGGAGTGGGGGAAAAACCCACCCCGGCCCTTTTTTTTTAAAAAAAATGGTGGCCTGACCGCCGCCATGACCATGGCCTCAGGGGTGGAGGAAAAACCCCACACTGACAGTTTTTTTTTTAAAAACGGTGGCCTAGCCACCGTGGCCAGGCCATCGCCGGCCACGGCCATGGCCGTGTCCTGAGACCACGGTCACGGCTGAGGCCGTGGCCGAAGACGGCAGGGGTGGGGAAAAACCCCACCACGGCCCCTTTTTTTTTTTTAAAAAATGGTGGCTTGGCCACCGTGGCCAGGCCGCCACTGGCCGCGGCCGTGGCCGTCGTCTCCGGCCATGGCCGCAGCCTTAGCCGAGATGACAGCCACGGCCGCCGTTGTGGCCGTGGCCTCAGGGGTGGGGAGAAACCCCACCCTGACAGTTTTTTTTTTTTTTAAAACTATGGCCTGACCACCGTGGCCGTCGCGTGGCCGTGGCCGAAAATGGGAGGGCAGGGGGATGGGGGAGGGGGGGCTTACCTCGCTAAATCGGGGACGCCGCGGGGGGTTCCTTGCGCAGGGGGAGGGCACTGCTGGTGGGTTCCTAGCGCCGGGGGAGGGGGGGGGGGGGGGGGGGGGGGTGGTCGGGAGGGGGACGACGGGTTAGGGCAAGAAGAGGAAGAAGAAGACCGGGGGGGCCGGGCGCGACTCAGGTTATATTAGGATTAGCGATGCAATTTTGCATCGCTAATCCCTTGCTAATTTTTTTAATTTATTATGGATTAGCGACTCATTTATGCATCACTAATCTTCGCTAATTTGGCCGGCGGCAATTTTTTTTATTTTCTGAGAAAATTAGCGACGTAAATAATTGCATCGCTAATGCATCGCTAATTTAGCGGCAATGACCAGCGAATTTTTTTTTTATTTTCTAAAAAAATTCGTCGCTAATGCATCGTAATATTTTTATTTGATAATTATATTTTATAAAAATTAATTTTTCTGAAAATAATTGCGATGCATCTGGTTGCATTGCAATGTTTTATTTTAATTTTTTATAACATTTATTTTTTTAAAAAAATTGCGACGCAATACTTGCGTCGCTAATTAAAAATTAATTTTTTTTTTAATTTTCTAGTTTATTGTGTCGCTAATGCATCGCTATTTAACATAATTTATTTTTTTAAAAAATTGCAACACACTGATTTGCATCGTAATATTTTTATTTGATAATTATATTTTATAAAAATTAAATTTTTTAAATATAATTGCGACACACCTGGTTGCATCGCAATATTTTATTTGTAATTTTTTACAACATTTATTTTTTTTAAAAAAATTGCAACACAATACTTGCGTCGCTAAATTAAAAATTAATTTTTTTAATTTTTTGATTTATTGCGTCGCTAATGCGTCGCTATTTAACATAATTTATTTTTTAAAAAAATTACGACGCACTGATTTGCATCGCAATATTTTTATTTGATAATTATATTTTATAAAAATTAATTTTTTTGAAAATAATTGTAATGCACCTGGTTGCATCGCAATGTTTTATTTTTAATTTTTTATAACATTTATTTTTTAAAAAAAATTGGGATGCAATACTTGCGTCGCTAAATTAAAAATTAATTTTTTTTTATTTTCTGGTTTATTGCGTCACTAATGCGTTGCTATTTAACATTTTTAAAAATTGCAACGCCCTGATTTGCGTCGCAATATTTTTATTTGATAATTATATTTTACAAAAATTAAATTTTTTAAAAATAATTACGATGCACCTGGTTGCATCGCAATATTTTATTTTTAATTTTTTTTATAACATTTATTTTTTTAAAAAAAATTGCAATGCAATACTTGCATCGCAAAATTAAAATTAATTTTTTTTAATTTTTTGGTTTATTGCTCGCTAATACATCACTATTTAACATAATTTATTTTTTAAAAATTGCGATGCACTGATTTGCATCGTAATATTTTATTTGATAATTATATTTTATAAAAATTAATTTTTAAAAAATAATTGTGAGGCAACTGGTTGCGTCACAATGTTTTATTTTAATTTTTTTATAACATTATTTTTTATAAAAAATTGCGACGCAATACTTGCGTCGCTAAATTAAAAATTATTTTTTTTAATTTTTTAGTTTATTGCATCGCTAATGCATCGCTATTTAACATAATTTATTTTTTAAAAAAAATTACGACGCACTGATTTGCGTCGTAATATTTTTATTTGATAATTATATTTTATAAAATTAATTTTTTTAAAAATAATTGCGACGCACCTGGTTGGGTCGCAATGTTTTATTTTTAATTTTTTTATAACATTTATTTTTAATTTTTTTATTTGCATCGCTAAATTAAAAATTAATTTTTTTAATTTTTTGGTTGTTGCTATCAATCCGATCGGCGACGATCCGACGGTTGCGTTCGATCCAAGCCATGATCCTGGTCGGCGACGATGATCTCGACCGTTGCGATCAATCCGATCGGCGACGATCTGATGGTTACGATCAATCCCAGCCATGATCCTGATCGACGATCGATCTCGAACCGTTGTGATCAATCCGATCGGTGACGATCTGACGATTGCGATCGATCCAAGCCATGATCCCGATCGACGACGATCGATCTTGGACCATTGCGATCAATCTGATCGGCGACGATCCGACGGTTGTGATCGATCCAAGCCATGATCCTGATCGACGACGATCAATCTCGGACCATTGCGATCAATCCGATCGGCGACGATCCGACGGTTGCGATCGATCCAAGCAATAATCCTGATCGGCAACGATCGATTTTGGACCGTTGCGATCAATCCGATCGGCGCGATCCAACATTGCGATCGATCCAAGCCATAATCCCGATCGGCGACGATCGATCTGACGCATGTACAAATTATTTTTTTTAAAACAATTGCGACACATTTCATTGCGTCGTAATGTTTTATTTTTATTTTTTATCTTTAATTATATTTATAAAATTTATTTTTTTTTAAAAAATTGTGACGCGTTATTTGCATCACTAAATTAAAAATTAATTTTTTATTTTCTAGTTTATTACGTTGCTAATGCGTCACTATTTAATATAATTATTTTTTTAAAAAAATGACGACGCACTAAGTTACGTCACAATATTTTTATTTCATATATATTTTATAAAAATTAATTTTTCTTAAATAATTGCGATGCACCTATTGTGTCCGCAATGTTTTATTTTTAAAAAAAAATTGCAACGCAATACTTGCATCATGAAATTAAAAAATTATTATTTTTTTTAATTTTCTGGTTTATTGCGTCGCTAATGCGTCGCTAATTAACATAATTAATTTTTTAAAAAAATATTGCAATACAATAAATGCATCGTAATATTTTTATTTCATAATTTTATTTTATAGATATTAATTTTTCTTAAAATACCGACTCACTATTTGCGTCGCTAAATTAAAATTTATTATTTTTTAATTTTTTGAGCTATGCGTCACTAAATTAACGATATTTTTTAATTTTTTAGTTTTTTGCGTTGCTATTGAGTCGCTAAATAGCGACTCATATTTCTGAGGTCGCTAAATGCGTCGCTATTTTTTGTTGTCGCTAAGGCGTCGCAATTTGGTCGCAATTTAGCAACGCAAAGATGCGTCGCTAAATTTGCATCGCTATTTCAGTATTTTCTTGTAGTATGGGTAAGGGCATCGGCATTATAATATAAATATAATTACATTTAAATATATTTAAATTTAAATTTAATTATTTTTTATTTTTAATTTATAAAGTTTAGAAATTTTAAAGATAAAAAATAAAAAGATATATATTAAAGAATAAAAAATAATCAAATTCTGTATCTGATTCCATTAGAATTAATCAAGTATATATATATATATATTATTTTTGAATTCTAAAACTATATGAATCAAAAAATGATGAAGGTGATTTGATTCAAATTTACCTATATTTGAACATATTTAAATCTATTTAAACACACACACACACACACACACACACATATATATTATATAATATATATTAAATAAGTTCAACTATACTACTTATAGCTCTTTTCGGCAAACTAATCTTCAATCTCATCAATTAAAGTGTTATTTAGAGGCTCCAGCATCTTATATGACTTCCTTATATTCTTAAATTTTTTCTAAATTCCAGCACAGCTCATATATAGACAGAAGATAGAAATATAATAGCAATAGTCTATATATATATATATATATATATATATATATATATATATATGAGAGAGAGAGAGAGAATTATTTAATATTTTATTAGTTCATATATAAAAGATTTTTATTCTTGATTCTATTAATTTACTTTTTATTGGTTAATAATTTGAAAGGCAAAGAAGAGAGAAAAAATTATACTCTTGAAACAAGCTAACCTCATGCCAAACATCATGCAGCCTCAGGCTCATTATATGCCTATATAGGCCTCGTAAAGATGACATCAATGAAGATTTATTATTATTGGACTTTAGTTCAATGGTGCCACCCCTTGCCGCTTAAGGCATGGGGCAAAGTTTGATTTTGAAGGGCAGCAGCACACAAAATTTTTTTAGCATCTTAATATTCGGCTTTAAAAGCTTTGGGCTCATCTACCGAGAGATCTTGCTACGGCTCAAATAGGATAAGAGTCCGAATATAGGATAAGTTGTAAGGTTAGCTAGAACTTCTCATCATCTTTTTTCCAAAATAAAAGAGACCATTAATTTACACCCAAAAATTAATTGACCATTGTCCAATTTAATAAACAGGAAAAATTATTTGATCCAACAAAATTTGATTAATTATTTGTATTCTGGTCCTTGGAAGATAATTTTTTTATTTATTTATTACTTATGCAAGAGGCCCATATATGGGTGATTTATTGCCAAAATTAATTTTATAAAGAGTTATTAGGATATAAGATAATTAATTGTAAAGATGATATTCCAAAAAGGGAGTTACTTAGGCAAGAAATCACTAATAACTACCAAAGAAATCACTAATAACCACCAAAGAGGAAGGATCAAGATGAGAAACTACATATTGAAGGAAGTTAATACTAGAAATAGCTTTCCATCTCTATGATAAAAGGAGGAAGAAAGTTTAATTTGTATTACCCAATAATATCACTACCATTTGGCATAGGTCATCTTCTATCTTATAAACTAATAGAGAGCATGGTCTCATGATCCTCCTCAAAATTTCTAGGATCTAGAATTTCGCTCAAGATGAATGTTCTTTCAACTATCAATAAATACATGCAGCTATAACATAGTTGGAAGAGTGGTAGTTTAATCTATTCTCACATGAACATCGAATAGCTCAGAACAAAGATTCAATCTACTTTTACATGAATGTTGAGATACCAATGGACTGAAGATTCAATCTTTTTATATAAAAAGGTCAAGATATTCATAAAGTAAAATATTAATCTTTTTATGCATAAAGTTTAAGTAACCTTTGTAGTTGTTTATGGATATCTTTTTTATAATCAAATGCATAATTTGAGTTTTTGCTGATAACCAAAGAAGCAACTGACGCTTATTTCAAGTAAAACAATCAGCTTTGGCTTCTTTATTTTGCATGGGAATTGAGTGGCAGATCCAACAATGATTAGAGCACTCAAAGATGAATTATTCCTCCTCTTATTTCAATAAATTCTTTTATTATAATATCACTATCATTTTTAATCGAAACTATTTTCTATTTTCTTTTTTTCTCCTTTTCCTCCTCATTAATCGTTTGACAAGTTTTAAATCCTTGGCATGAAAAGGAATTCAAGTTCCTCTGGTTAATTTAAGTTGTGATAATTCATCACAAAATGAATTTATATTTAGGTATATGAAAATAGTATCATGGTCTTTGTTGACACCAGATCACCCCTCTCGAACGTCCGCGAGCATCCGGTCGCCTTCTTCAGCGAGCCCGGGATCTTCCGACGAGCCTCTCACATCTGGAAGCCTGCAAAAAGTCTCGGGGAACGAAGATTTCGATGGGAACCCTCCGACGCTCAAGTCAGTGCTCTGGGCAACAGCCGTGAGCTTGAGGAAGCTCGAAAAAGAAAAAAGAGAGGCTCAGAGAAAAGCTCTCTGTGAGCAAGAATGAGCGTTTAGGAGTGTTGTTTGTGGTTGAGTTATCTGAGTTCAGTTCTCAGTTCAGTTACCTCATCAGGGGTCCCTCTTACCCATTTTATAGACGCTTAGAGTCTGTCCGGTTTGAATGGTTGAGGCCTCATAATGATGACTTTGATGGGTAAAGTGATAGAGCTGATGTCTGTGAGGCTTGGGGTGCTGCCACTTGGCAGGGCTTGCTTCCTCTGGCATGTCAGAGCTGCAGGTCAAGTTCCGTCAGAGTGGGTGGCTGCAGCTGGCTGATGGGTCAAGTCCCATCGGAGAGGGGGAGTCGTCCGGTTGTCGGGCCAGGTCCCATAGGAAAGGGGGAGTCGTTCGGTTGGCCCGAGGGAGAGACGTCTGCAGAACACGTAGGAGTTACGTACGTTTGGGCTGATTGGTAGGTCCTGTCCCATCGGAGAGGGGGAGTCGTCCGGTTGTCGGGCCGGGTCCCATCAGTCGGCGGCGTTGGGGTCGACCTGAAAAGGTAAGGGCTGCCTCGGCATGACTTGAGAAGCCGGGGCCGACGGGGTCGACCTGAAGAGGTCGGGGCTGAGGAGAAACGCCGGGGCCGAAGTCGAGGCCGGGCCCGAGGCCGGAGGAGGAGGCTCCAGGACCGGGGCTTCCTCCAGAGGAGGGAGGCTCGAGGTCGGGGCCGAGGCAGAGGCTCAAGGCCGGGCCGAGGAGGAGGCTCGAGGCCGGGGCCGAGGAGGAGGCTCGAGGCCGGGGCCGAGGTGGCCGACTGGGGCCGAGGCTGACTGGGGCCGAGGCCGATCGAGGCCAGGCCGAGGCCAGCTAGAGCGAGGTCGACTGGGGCCGAGGCCGACTGGAGGCGAGGCCGAGGCCGTCCGAGGCCGACTGGATGATGCATGGGTGACTTGGATGATGTGCCGGGGCCGCTGGGGACTTGGATGATGTGCCGAGGCCGACTTGGATGACGTCGGGGCGAGGCCGGCTTGGATGATGCCGGGGCGAGGCCGGCCTGAATGATGTTGGGGCGAGGCCGACTTGGAAGAGGCCAGGGCGAGGCTGACACCGAGTGCCGAGGCTGAGGGGAACAGGCCCGAGGCCAAACAGAAGCTGGCTTCATGCAGAGGAGAGAGAAAAGGTGGTGGACGGGGAAGGCCGAGTTGCCAAGACCGGATGCTGTTTTGTGGTCCTTGAGGGCCCACTGGCCCCATCAAATGCCCTCCACACTCCTTGAGCTTTTGTGCCGCGCATCAGCTAAGCGAAAGGAGTGTAGAGCTCTTCATCTTTGCTCTTGTCCTTTCATGCTTGCTTAAGTTCTGATTCCTTCCTAACGGAGAGATCTTTTTCCTTTTGCCTTGCTGGCTAGCTGAGGGTAGCCAGCAATCATCTCCCAACGCAGAGTCTGGAAGTGGATAACCATCTCTGAGTTGGAGAGTTAGCCTCTTCCAACTATGAGTTGACTTGGTGTTACCAAGATAAAGCGTTGAGGCTGAGATAAAATTGCCGAAGCGGAAATAGAGCACGGGGCTAAAATAAAATTGCTTCGAGTGTTTGTGTGCTGGTCCGGGAGGTGACTCGAGCGAGTACGGGCTGTTAGGGATTTGAATTGACTAGGGGGCATATCCTAGCCGGGCCAAGTGGTATCCATTAACCATGATGCCGCCGAGCTCCTTTGAAATCGTCTCGGGGGTTTGTTGGTGAGCTTGGAAGGGCTTTTACTTATAGCCTGAGCCTGCTCTTATTGATGAGCCTCAGAGAAATATGACGGTGATGAGTTTCTTACTGGGAAGATCTCCCACCGGATGGATGATGGCCACAAATAACGCCATTGAGATAGAGATAAAGCCGATGAGGCTGTAGATAAAGCCGCTGAGGCAGAGATAAAGCCACAGAGGCTGCAATAACGCCGCTGAGGCAGAGATAAAGCCGATGAGGCTGCAATAACACTGCTGAGGCAAAGATAAAGCCGATGAGGCTGCAGTGAGGCTGCTGAGGCAGAGATAAAGTTGCTGAGGCTGCAATTGTAGGGAGAATTAATCTCTGAGACATGCATATTTTAAATTTGATAACAATTATCAATGCGAAATTTTAAAGATTAAATATTAATCTATCTAACATGCATCAAGATCATATCTTTGCCTTATATATAGGATCGTTTGATCTAAAATGTGCATATAAATAAAATCATCAAGATCATATCTTGATCCTTCAAGGTAAGAAGTCATACTTCTTGTCTTGAAGCATGCCTTAAGATCTAGGGATCATATCACTTACCTTAAGGGCAGTTGGTAAATCCTTTTATGCTCTGCAGCCGTTCAATCGTCCGGCCTCTAGTATCGTCCACGCGAAGCCCCGAATGATCGGATTTCCGGAGTGCTAGCTCGCGGAAAAATAACTTTGCTGATCTTGAATCCTTCCACTTGAATCTTCCTCCAAGATCCACCAGCTTCCGCTAACACCAGAATCACCAGGATTTTCTATTCTAACCTTTTAGAATTTCAATCCACGACATATCATGTGTTGTTGTTCTATGTAATTGGTGAGGGATGTCCTCTATTTATAGTCACATTTTAGCCAGCCCATTGAATTCTAACATTTAGAATTCCACCGTTCGGCAAAAGCCGACCAAAGAGACGCAGCGTTTGGTTAATTCCGATGTTCGGTGAAAACCAAAGAGATGCGACGTTTTGTTAATTCGACGTTCGGTGAAACTAAAGAGATGTGAATTCTAACACTTAGAATTTCTATCGCATGGTTGATTCAAAGAGGCACATTTATTCCATATAAATTCTAACACTTTAGAATTCCAACGGAATCGTTGGAGAAGATTAATGTACATATAAATTCTATATGAAATTTAATCTCTCAGACTTTAGATCTCATCATGTGAGATCTTATGCGAGGGTTTGGGTTCTTTTGGTTTAAGCTGATCTGAATTTATTGGACTTGAACCTACATAGATCATGGTCCTAGCCCAAATCAAATTTGACTAGTCCTGAATCTATTTAAATTCAAATCAAGTCTAATTTCAAATCAATATTTGAAATTGATTAGTCCTTCTAATAGACTTAAACCAAATTGAATCTTATTCACTTGTACTTAACCCAATTGAGATAATTCAATCAATCAAATTGATTAAATCATATACGATTCTCAATCGTTGATCAGCAAATAGATCATCCTAGGAAACTTCTATGCGTGTGACTCCTTAGGTTCGAACCTAAGCCGGTAGCATAGAAACAACTTTCTATACAATCGATGTGCCCATCTAGCAATGGAACCCGACGTCCAGGATAGGTCGAAGAGTTGCCGAGCAAACTCCAAGAACCCTAAGAAACAGTTACCGTATAATTCATCCTCTTGACCACAAATGCTAAGGATGGCTTAAGAGCCTGTCAACTCTAAACAGCAAATCCATAAAGTGATTTCAATTTTAGTGATCATGTGACTTTCACATGAAGTGCCTTGGCCAAGGTCTTGCTAAATTGAAACACAAGCATTTCTCCTTTTAACTGGATAGGTCAAATTCCATCTTGATCCACAACTGACTACCACAAGTACTTGACTGCACCCAGTAACCTTTCGTAGCTGGATTAGAAATCCAGGTGGTCCGGCACCTAAGTACAATGAGTTGCTTGTAAGCCACTGGTTGTGATCTTCAGGTCTGAAGGATACTTATACCTATATCTTCTCGAATTAACTCTTGACAGCAGAGTATCCGGAAATGAGTCACGTTCGGTGAAATGTACTCCTACACTTTCACCTGTATGTCATACCAGTGTCTCTACACTCCTTGGTTAAGAGGACAACCAACAAATATGATATACAACGTCCTATAATTGATAGTACTATGGCCCTGTCATAGTATATCATTTGGTCGCGAACTCTTTTAAGGACCTTCAAAGATAAATCCTCCTTTATCGTGAAGGAAGATCCTGAGGGCTTCATTACATTAGGAGTTTTAAGAAGATGTTCTTGTAATGAATAAACTGCCAAATAACTTTTATTAATATATCAATTTATATACAATTTACATTAGCACAATCATCAAATGATTGGCTTTAGGATACAATTCCCAACAAACTCCCACTTAGCCTAAAGCCACTCATTACAGTATCTAATACCCATCTTCAACTTATAGTTGTCAAACTCCTTGATGCTGAGTGCTTTAGTAAATGGGTCACCTAGGTTTTTCTTTCCATCAATCTTCTGAAGATTTATGTCACCTCGGTCTACAATCTCTCGAATAAGATGAAACCGGTGCAGTATGTGCTTGGTGCGCTGATGTGCTCGTGGTTCCTTTGCTTGAGCTATGGCACCAGTGCTGTCACTGTACAACAGGACTGGTCCATCTATGGAAGGTGTCACTCCAAGCTCGGAGATAAACTTTCGCAGCCACACAGCTTCTTTCGCAGCATCTGATGCAGCGATGTACTCTGCCTCGCACACCGAATCTGCCACTGTATGTTGCTTGGAACTTTTCCAGCAAACAGCTCCACCATTTAGGATAAACACGAAACCCAATACACTTTTGCTATCATCATGATCTGATTGAAAACTGGAATCAGTATATCCAACAAGTTTCAAATCAGACTCTCCATAGACTAACCACTGGTCCTTAGTATTTCTCAAATACTTAAGGATTGTCTTAACAACTTGCCAGTATTTTTCTCCTGGATCAGATTGGTATCTACTCACTACTCCTAGTGAGTATGCCACATCTGGTCTTGTACATGTCATGGTGTACATAATCGATCCTACCGAAGCATATGGAATTCGACTCATACGTTCTCTTTCNTCGGACCGTTGCGATCAATTCGATCGGTGACGATTCGACGGTTGCGATTGATCCAAGCCATGATCCCGATCGGCGACGATCGATCTCGGACCGTTGTGATTATCGATCCGACACATGTAACAAAATTAATTTTTTTTAAAAATAATTGCGACGCATTTCATTGCGTCGCAATGATTTATTTTTAATTTTTTATCTTTTAATTATATTTTATAGAATTTAATTTTTTTAAAAAAATTGCGACGCATTACTTTCATCGCTAAATTAAAAATTAATTTTTTTATTTTCTGGTTTATTGCGTTGCTATTTAATATAATTATTTTTTTTAAAAAAAATGGCGACGCACTGAGTTGCGTCGCAATATTTTTATTTCATAATTATTTTTTATAAAAATTAATTTTCTTAAAATAATTGCGATGCAACTAGTTGCATCGCAATGTTTTATTTTTTTAAAAAATTGTGACGTAATACTTGCATCGCGAAATTAAATTTTTTTTTTTATTTGCTGGTTTATTACGTCGCTAATGCATCTCTAATTAACATAATTAATTTTTTAAAAAATATTACGACACAATGAAATGCGTCATAATATTTTTATTTCATAATTTTATTTTATAAATATTAATTTTTCTTAAAATAGCGACGCACTATTTGCGTCGCTAAATTAAAATATAATATTTTTTAATTTTTTGAGCTATGCATCGCTAAATAGCGATTCATGTTTTTGGGGTCGCTAAATGCGGTGCTATTTTTTTATTGTCGCTAAGGCATCGCAATTTTATCACAATTTAGCGACGCAAAGATGCGTTGTTAAATTTGCGTCGCTATTTCAGTATTTTCTTGTAGTGTGTAACCAAAAGAAATAAATGCAATAATATCAAGAAGTACTTGATGAGGGATAAAATCATCGTCATGTCAACATTCGTGCACACGATAAAAAGGTTGAGATTACTTTTGATTTCTGATCCGTTAGCTGTCATGTTCAGAAAAGAATAGGCTGATACACCTTGGCAACATCGAGCCATTCCCATATCTCGGCAAGACCGAGTCATTTCCATACCTCGGCAAGACCGAGCCATTCCCATGCCTTGACCAAGCCAGAGCACCTCTGAACCTCTGCAGAACTAAGTGCAAAAAAATTTAAGTCCAGGGTAACCCGACGAGATTCCAATCACGTGGATCCCCAATTACCCTAAGTGGAGGAAAAAGCCAAACATGACCAAGAGCCTATAAGGCACCGAGTCTCAAAGCACCAGTCAGCCTCTCTAACCATTGATTCTCTAACTTATCGGATTCGAAAGCTACCGGCCTCATCACAAACTTGATTCGAATATGATTCGAATCATGATGGTTTCGAATCCCCTATAACACGCCCAAGGAATCAAGTAGTTGTCTTCTACCATCTTGGCAACATATATATATATTCTCTGACATGTAGTCTCCTAGGTTCTCACTCTTTTACTGAAAAACTCCATTGAAGCTCAACTCAAGCTCTCCGGCTCTTCAAGAGACCATTCTTGAGGGACTCTTCTGCGAGAGCCTTCTCCTCGTATCTGCTTGTTGTGAATCTTCACTGATTTGAACGTCAGAAGGTCTTTCGCAGAGGGCCACCCCCGATACTCTCTGCGCGAGGACTGTCTTGCAGGTTCCATCCAGACGAGATATTGGCGTTGAGATTCAGAGTTAGGCCGCACCCGAGTTGAAGAACGAATTTCGTAACAATACTACTCATTAAAACATTACTCATTAACGGGGTGAACACGTCAAACTAATGACTGATTAGCATAAATGGTCAAACAATTGAAATAGCAAGTGCAATAAACTAAAAGAATAAATGGAGAAAAAGAAAGACGAAGGGAAAGAGGGGAAATGGAACTCTCATTCTTAAAAGAGACATTCGGCGCTGCGAATATGCCAATGAGTTGCCTCCCCCTTTCCCTCCTCTTTGTTGGGTTTTGGATGGATTAGTATTTAGTGGAATATAGGGTGGCAATTAAGTTGGATAAGGTTGGATGTAGGTCAAGGTAAAAAGTGATCAACTTACATTTGATATATTTATTACATGGATCAAAAGTTGAAACTTGAACCTAATATAGTAAATAAACAGGCAATCTAACATGATTTATTTAACCTATTTCTTAATACATCAAGTCAGGCTAGTGAAAGAAATAAGACACAAGGATATTTAGATTCAATATAGACTACTTTAACAATTAAAGGAAGATTGGAAAGTTCAGGAATAAAATCCATCATATCAAAAGATTGAATCATGCAATAAATTTTTGGAGGCTTCAACGTATTTGTACGATATCATATTAAGATGCTTTTGATTTTTCAAAGAAAAAAAAAAGGTAAAGTTGAGTTCTACGGTATGGCACCTCTTTCATAATGTGAAGCATCAAGCAATCACGGTTAAATTCTATTATTTAAGCCCCAAACAAGCCAATCAAATCCTCTTTTCTTGGAAAAAAAATTTGATTGTGTATATCTCTTTAATTATGAAGAACTAAGTGATATAATAATATTGCAGACAAATTAAGTGTTGAAGTTAGGATCTACCTTTATAAATAAGATTTTATATTTTTATAATTATTTCTTAAAGTCATAACTTCTTTTAATTGAAGACCTAAATTTAAGGATCAATAGTATAAATTCTTTATAACCTAGTTGATTCTATTAATGAATGAAAGGGAATTTGGATCCCATTTTCATAAATTTTTTATTTCTTAAAAAATTTAAATATAGCAGTTAAGAAAATTTCTTCTCAGTCATAACTTCTTTTAATTAGAAGAAGAACTTAACCTAAATTGCATAAGGATGGTGCTCAATAGTATAAATTGAGGCTTTATAACCTAGTTGATAAATCTATTAATGAATGAAAGGGGAATTTGGATCCCATTTTCATAAATTTTTTATTTCTTAAAAAAATTTAAATATAGCAGTTAAGAAAATTTTCTTTCTCATTGATCAGTCATAAAACAAGAAGAAAAAAATAAAAAAGAGAAGGAAAAGAATTCTAAATCCAAACCCTAATCACTTGATTTAGTGGAGAGAGAGAGAGAGAGCTTGATCCTATCAAAAGCTTGAACTCCTGGAAGAAGATAAGGCCATTGTTAACATGGTTAGAAGATCCAAGCCATGAAAATAATAATTTAAAGATAGACAAAAAAAAATGAATATCTAAATTTGGTATAATACTCACCTTGGAGGGTAAGAAAAAATAGCACAAAATAAGGAATGAAAAATTCACAGACAATTATATGTTTGATGAGAGAGTTTCAGAAGCTCATCCCTTATGACCAAAATTACTAGTAAAGAATAGAATTTGGCCATAATTGTGGCAGCCTCTTTTGCTTCTTCACAAGTCTTTGGGGAGAAAGAAATTAGTTGGTTACAAAGGAGAGGAAAGGAGACTTGGCCTTGATTTTCTTTCTCTGACAAACTCTACGTATCCAAATCAAGAAAAGAGATCGAGAGGTCAAAGAGAAGAGGGAAGTGCACTTGGCCTCCATTCTTTTATCATGGACTGAGTTCTGGACCTAGATTGAAGGAGAGGGAGAGAGAGGAGAAATAATGCTTCCCATTGATACTCTAACTAAACTCTTTAGATTGATCAAGAAAAGATCAAGAGGCCACCCCACCTTGATGTTCTTCCTTGGTCAAAGAGAAAAAAGGCAATCCATCTTGATGCTCTCCCTATCGATCGAACTCTCCAGAATCTTTAGATTAGATCGAAAAAGGAGAAAAAAGGTTGGTTTAGATCTCTTTATGTTTTCGCTGCCTTTCTTATTTAGATTCAAGAGGTATGGATCAAGCAAATGGGTTTGAAACAAGTAAACAAGTTGATCAGGCCTAATCAACTTAATTATTAAATGGTTAATATGTAGAGAAAGCAATCGGATCGGATGGGTCATTTCAAGTTTAGTCAATATGCATTCAAGTTGCTTTCATATTTGAATCATTTTCAAATTCGAATCAAATCATTTTTAAATTCGAATCAAATCATTTTTAAATTCAAGTTAAAGTCAACTCTAAGAGTCATTTTGGATTGACTTTTTTTTAAGAATTGAACACATACTTTTTCTATTCTTTTTAAGTAATTTATTAATAATTAATTCAATCCTTTCTTTTTTTTTCTTTTACTCATTTATTATTCTAAATATTATAACAGATAGTCATAAAATTTTAGCATGATTAGACACTAATAGTAATAATAGATATAAAATATAAAATATAAAAGTGATATAATTAAGCAATAGTATATAAAAGTGTTCTTTTTAAAATTTAATAAATATCAATACCAAATTATTAATAAAACTATAAACTAAAATAAGTAATATTGAAAACGTGCTTAATCCTATATATAAAAAAGAGCAAGTTATTTTTAATTCTATTCTTTGTTTTTATAAGGATATTTGAAGTTATTGACATTGATCATTTATTAATACTTAACTTGAAAAAGTATACTTCTAATCCAATTATTTATTAAATCACATTAGCATCAACTATATTATACATCAAAAATATAAAATATTAAAATTTAAAGTATTAGACATGTAAATAATTAAAACCGATAAAATTGAAAATGTATTTTACCCAAATATCATTTTTGGGTTATTTAGGTTACTTATGATCCAATTCGATCTCATTCGATCCTAAAATTTTCAAATCATTTTGGGTTCGAGTCAAAAAAAAAAAAAAACCTAACCTTATTTTTTTAAGTAGATTGAGATGAGGTTCTTGAGTCGATCAAATTTTTGCTACTTCTAATATAATGGGTTAAATCCTGAAACTTGACCTTGAGGCATTTAATAAAAATAGGTAGGTCAAGTTGTTGACAACCTGAACCAGTTTAATACAAACTCAAATCTATTTCTTGCATGTTAGGTATGGATTATGTTGATGGGTTGGGTCATAATTTGCAAACAGTTTGGAGATAATGGTTTGTAAAGTAATGGTTAGCTTCAAACCCAATGTAAAAAAATTGGATGTAAAAGTTTTGCTACATAGGTGCAGTGCAGCAGGAGCTGCATTGCGTTTAGCGATTGACGCATGGCATACGTGGGGCATGCCAAAAGTAAAAAAAATATTTTTGTTCTAGCACATGGTTAAATTTAATCTTTGAACAATGAGGTTCCTTGCAAGCAAAGAAAAAGCCTATTGAGTACTACGTACATATGCATCAAATTGGGCCTTTTTGTTGCAATAGTAAGCCTAAGGACATGTACTAAAGATATACTCCAATCAGGTTGTGCATAGCTGGAATTGTAGATGGTTGAGTTACATGTGATTGAGTGCAAACATATAGATGTTATCCTTAATCTAGATTAAAGATAAATCTTGAAGTTTTGAAACTAGAAAATATTCTTACTTAGATTTCAGCTGCTAATTTCTATATTGAGAATATACCTTCTATTTATTTTAAATAAAAGTTACTTATCTACTAACTTTCTCATCTTAACCATGCTAGCTCTTCCTTCCTTTTCCAATTAAATTGTACCTCTCTCATAAAACTTTAAAGAAGTTACACTGACTCCTTTTCTATAGTTCGGCTGCCAAACAAATTACATTCTCAAATCTGGCTCCTAATCTAATTAGACTTTATCACTCTTGATCATCTCCCTCTTGTGAAGTGTGCAAAGCAGTAGTTGCCAGCTTTCCTTTATTTGGTAGGCTATCCTCAAGATAAAAAAAGAGCATGGAACATGATCGCCTTAAGAATGAAATAGTGGGCTTATCCTGAAGTCATAGTTATTTTAATTGATACTTCTTTTATGCTTAATTATCTTTATAAACAATAGTTTAAATATCTCTAAATAATTCAAGGTTCAATTATTATTTTCCATGAACCATAACCACACTTGATATGAGTTGAAATTTGGTGCGATAATATAGGTTATGTTTATGCTTATTTGTATAAATTTTTATTATGGTGTGCTATCAAGTTGGGTTAAAGGAATTGATCCAATTAAATGGAAAGTGATCCAACAAAATATTGGGCATATGAAAATGGGTTTCACAACAAAATTGAAGGATCTGCCTTCATCCAATAGCAGCATTTTTTAAAGAGAGTTCAATAGAAAAAGACTAATACCTACAAAGAGCGACATTAATTTGCATGCAAGTACATGCATGTCATGACTTAAAAGAGATTGGTTTATTAGGCATTGGATTGAATCGCTGGACTTCTTGATTTAAAGTTAAATTAATTTAAAATAAAAAAATAAAAATTAAACTGTTCTGTGCTAAAATTTGAGGAAAAAAATTACAACTGATTTATGCCAAAATTAAGCTGATTTATTGGGTGTTGGATTTTCGGATTGCACCCAAACCATGTGCACTCCTCCTCCTCCTTCTCCTTCTCCTCCTCTTCTTCTTCTTTTTATTTTTTATTTTTATAAACGAACGGTCACATCAGTTTTGATTGAGTCAATCCGATATATCAGAGTGCAAAATTTGAAAAAGTAGGCACGAATCATCTGGCATTCAGCACCATGGTTCGAAGTGATGTGATCTGGACAACAACCCAATCAGCCGCTGAATTAGTTTTGATAAATATGAACCTGAACTATATCAGTCTAATGAAGTATAGATCGAATGTCGTATATCATAGGGTTGGTAAGTATAGAGTCGTTCAGAGCTAGCGAACCATAGTGATAGAATCACCCTCAATGATAAGCCATATGCACTCCTTTGATAAACTCTCCCTTTCCAAGATTAGCGGCCGTTGTACTACTAATATTACTATACTTTTTAATGATCTCATCAAAATTAAAGGAAAAAAATTCAACAAATTTCTGATAACTGAGACACTCCAAGTCAACTAATCATACAATTTTATAAATTGATGTAAAATGCCCAAAAGCAATATTCCACCTTCCACCATCAATTGTTCCTCACCTAGTGTCTAAATGCCCTCATACTACCATATAATTACTCTTAGACCTTCGAGAAAACGATAGAAGTTATAGAAATTATAATGCTTTGTAGGGCCCTTTTTAAATTTAGTTTGGTGGAGAAGCCCAGAGGCGGCCCGGAAATGCCTAAGTATTCGCTGCCGCCCTGTTTGCGATGGTTCCCGGAAAACAGCAAGCAACATAAAGTGCCACTGTCTAAGTGACAGGTACCCATGTTGGTACGGCACATCGGATTGCCACGTGTCATATTTGCATTTGATTTATACCTGTAGCGAATTATAATAATATAGCCGTGCATAAGTATGTACCAAAAGCTCTCTTAAAACCTAAGATCTTCTCTCCCTCTCTCTCGTACGCGCCGGCGAAAGAGCATCGCCATGGCTGCCCAGCTTCGTCTCTCGCCGCTTCCCAACCCGGCCGGTTCCCACCTCGACGGATTCCGCCGCCTCCCCGCTGGGCTTCCCTACCGCACCTCCATCCCCTCCGTTGCTTCGCCACCACCGCCGCCACCCTCCCTCTCTCCCTCTCCCTCCTCCCTCTCCGATCCTCCAATCCTAACCTTTCCCAAAGCCTCACCTCCCCGGATCTCCCGTCGTCGGGGGCTCCGGCGACATCCCCGCTGGCGGCTCCGGCGGTCATGGCGGCGGAGGCGGCAGTAGAGGATGGGGTTCCGACGGTGCCTCCGGTGATCACCACCACGGGGAGGACTCCTCCGATCGCCGCGCCGGCGGCCTCCTTGGGCTCTTCCTCGAGGGGTGGCGATCTAGGGTTTCCGCCGATCCCCAGTTTCCTTTCAAGGTCCTCATGGAGGAGCTCGTCGGCGTTACCGCTTGCGTCCTCGGCGACATGGCCTCTCGCCCCAACTTCGGCCTCAACGAGCTCGACTTCGTCTTCTCCACCCTCGTCGTCGGATCCATCGTTAACTTCGTCCTCATGTACCTCCTCGCCCCCACCGCCGCCACCGCCGCCACCGCACGCTCCGTCTTCCCTAGCCACATGTTCGAGGCCGGCGCCTATTCTTTTCTCTCCCGCCTCGGCACCGTAGTCTACAAAGGCGCCACTTTTGCCGCCGTAGGTTTCGCGGCGGGGCTGGCGGGGACGGTGATCTCGAATGGATTGATCGCGCTGAGGAAGAGGATGGACCCGGCGTTCGAGACGCCAAACAAGCCGCCGCCGACGGTGCTGAACGCGTTGACGTGGGCGCTGCACATGGGGGTGAGCAGCAATTTGAGGTATCAGACGCTGAATGGGGTGGAGTTCGTGATGGAGAAGGCGCTGCCGCCGGCCGGGTTCAAGGCGTCGGTGGTAGTGCTGAGGTGCTTGAACAATGTGCTTGGTGGGATGTCGTTCGTCATTCTCGCGAGGCTTACGGGGTCGCAGAAGGTGGAGGGCGAGGAGGAGAAGGTAGAGTTGAAGGAGAAGTTGGTGGGTGATGGGTTGGCGACGGATGGTGGAGATGGGGAGATGCAGAGGAGTGAATCACAGTCTAAGTAAGTGATTTCTAGATCCTCTTCCTAGTTTTAATGGAAAAAATGGTGAAAATTCTGAAAAAGAATTATTTTTATGAAGGAGGAATAAGAGGGTCATGTAAACTGAGTTTTCTTTGCCAGGTTTCATGAATTATATTAGTTAGGAGATTCCAACTTTTGTTTCCTTTTTCCTGCCCTGAGCTCTGAATGAAAACAATATGGTGTCTTCTGGTCAAATTAATATAGACAATAAATTTATGCTTAATTTTGATAGCTCTGTAGTGCAGATTTTTTTTTTTTCAAGTATATGAGATGGTGCTTGGTTCAGGCATTGATGAATGGTTTGGTATTGAGCTTCATCTGATAAAATGAGATATGTTCTGATGGATCTTGTTCTCCTTTTCTGTATACTATCAATTATGCTGTTTCTAGCATTAGTTCTTTCTGAGCTTTTGATCTTAGTGGCTCTTTCATATAGAATGTCTGAGCTTGGCTGAAGAGTCACAAGAAATAGGGTAAACTATGGATTACCTTACCAAATCTATCCCTTCTTCATATTTCCCAGTGCTTTTTGCCTAATGACTAATAACCCGCTTAGTAAATGAAACTCTTGCATCCCTTTCAATGTTATGTGGAACTAAGGCATATGTCTGGAGTATAGGATGCTGATAAGAGAATAAAGTATTTCTTATTAGACCAGCCAGTGGCCTTTGGAGGATTTTGTGCACTCATGGCGCCAATGTTCTGGAAGATATGGCAACTGGGTCCCATGGGTGCAATTACTTATATTTGTACACCAGTATATGGTTTGTATACATGAAACTTGACTTTGGTTCGTATTCTGAAACATTGCTATTATGTATCATTAAAAAAGAAGCGATGTTTTTATCTGTTATTGAACCTACAAAGTTCACCATCAGTCAAAGTCTTGCAAACTCGTTGTTGACTGTAACAATAGATCCTAAAGTTATTAAAAGTACTACTAGAACTGTATTCCTCTGTCTTGTAGTGCTCTCTGGAAGCTCAAAAGAGCCTCAAGAATGCTGTCCACCATCTTTCATGCTTGTTCATTGGACCTCTGATCTTATCATTTTTTTGCTATGCACTAGATTATTTGACTTTAGAATAACAGTTTCTGGTCCATAATCAGAATAATAAAATTAAATTTTACACTTGATTAATCTAAGTGATAACAAAACTCTATAAAGTTCATTACATTTTTAATAGAGTTCTCACTGTTTCAGAGACTAGCACAATTAGCTTCTTGTCAATAAATTCCTGGAAACTGTGTTAAAACCAATGAGTCTAATTTTCATGCCCTTCTCACACCTCTCAATCACAAACAAATCATACAAAAAATCATTTTCTACCAATTCTTTTTTTTTATAGAGTCAGTTCATTGGCATACAATTTGTTAATATAAACTCCAACTTGTTTACTTTGCTTCTAAGCTTGCTACATCTAATATGAATTTGTGACAAATGGATGAAACAGCTTGTCACACAAAAATTTCGGAATTGTCTAATACTTTTTGCTGCATATCTAACATCTTTACCTATTCCATTTTGCAAGTAGCATGTAAGGGACCATCTTCACTATGCCAAGCTCCTGCATGCCAGTCTGCAAGTTTGCTCTAAGATTGAACTCTGTTCTTCATGCATTCTCTTTTGCAACATTAAGGTGGAGGTGTCTAAGAATCACATATGGCATGCAACCTCGGAATGATCTAATTGCTATGACTTGTATCACTTAACAATATATGCTTACTTGCTGTCTTGTTGTGCTTGCCACGTCATCACCTTCTGAGCTCTCCTCATGAAAGCTTATTTAATGATGAATTAGAACATGTTCTCTTCATGAAAGCTTATTTTAATAATGAATCAGAGCTCTGTCTGTATTATTGAAGCATTACATGTGAGTTCTCTATGAATATGCCAGTTTTTCAGTTTGCAAAGGATCTTGACTATTATTGTTTTCTTTGTTGAACTTCTTCATGGTGGACTCCAATTCATTAAAAAGAAAAAAAGTTTGTAAACCAAAATTTCATGTGGGATCATTAGTCAAACTTCAGGTTTGAGAATAGGAACCACGAATGGAAATATATGATAATCCATCTGTCATGTCCGACAGATCAGTTTATATTAGATGCATTCCTACAGTCTCTTAAAAACCAATAAAATCACATGGTGCAGCCTCATTCATCATTGAAGACTGATTGGGCCATTTTGACTTGTTAGGAAACAAAGTTGTCATGACTGTAAAACATAATGGAGCTGAAGAAGATTATGTTTCGCTGTCTTCACTGCTGCTTGAGTTCACTCTTCTACTCAACTCAACTCATTTAAGCCTTTTCCCAACTACATGGGGTTGGCTACATGAATCTGCTTCCTCCACTTTGCTGTATTCAGGACCAAGTTGACATTCAAATTACAAATAGTTATATCTTTTTTAATTATTTTGGTTCGTGTTAGTTTAGTTCTACTTCTATCTCTATCTTTACCATGAATTGTTAAAAGATCACTCTTTCTAACTGAAGCATCTAAAGGTCTACGTTGTATATGTCCAAACTACCATAATCGATGTTCTCTCATTTTATTTCAATTAGGGCTACTCCTATCATTTCTCTTGTATGTTTATTTCTAATTCTATCTTTTAAAGTTTTACCACATCCATCTTAACATACACATTTCTGTTACACTTAATTTATTCGCATGTTTCAATATTGCCCAGTACTCTGTTCCATATAGTAAATGAAAGTGTATATTAGAGACTTGAGATGAACGTTGACTCTTTGCAATGTCTTTGTATTGCTAATATCTTGTTAGGGAGGGGCCTATTGATAACGTAACCTGAGAATACTGATGGTCTTGTATCTTTTCTTGACTTCAACATTGATTGCTTTGGGTGCGATTTTCCTTTGATGCCTTTGATGAGTTGCCTTCACCTATGCATTCCATATATCAGAAAATGCTTTCCATAGGTTCTCATTCTACTTTTTGAGGTTATCTTGATTTTCCCGCAGAACTCTAGTGTAGAATATTGTGTTAGACTGAGAAATGCATGTTGATCTGTTGTGTTCATGGACTCATGCAGTTTACAAATGATCCTTGAGCAATGATACATACCAAGAATTTTTTGGGTTAACTATTTTCCTCATTTGTTTTGTGGCTGAAAAATATCTAGTAGAAATACTGTTAAAATAGAGAGTAATGCTTAGCAAATCTTTTTTTCAATTTAAGATTTATGTTCCTTGGGGCTTCTCGGTATAATGGCATCCACCTAGGCAGATCAAGCTTATTATAACTGCATGATAATGAATTGGTTGCTTAAACAAAACGAAAAAAAAGAAGAAACTCTAAAGCAGAGTAATCTGAGGACCGAACGTTTCCAGATGGTTTGTTGAAGCTTGGGGCTTCATGATATGCTCATATTCGAGAAGCAAGGTATCTTTAGGTAGCATTTTCCAAGCAAATGGCTTTAGAAATCTTCTTATTGATTGGGGAAAACGTGAGATTCAGGAAGTCAAGAGACAACTCATTCAAAGTTGATATTGGTAACTATTGTCATATAAGCACAACCGTTCATAGCTGACATTAAGATGTGTTTGTCAGTTCAATGGAAAGTCTGCCAAGTTCTCAAAAATGCCAGATGCAACATGATGTCAATGCCTGAAGACATGATTTGGTTGCATGGTATAAAATCAATAGCCACAATTTGCTGTCTTAATCTGGAACCATACAATCCAGCTTGCGCTGCTATTCCTGATGTGTTCGTGTTGGAAGGGAAACTTATTTCACAATCTTTCACATCCATACATCAACTTTTCTTGAACTGGTAAAATATCTGCACAATTTGTTCACCCAACAAAACTACAAGTATCATCACAACATCAGTCTCTCAAATCCACATCCACTAGGCACAACGGCCAGTGTCAAGAGACTCTAGTAATTCATTTGGTTTCTGCTGCTGCCTCTGCCTCTGCCGAACTGGAGAGCTTGGGATGAGCCAACTGTGAGGTTGGAATCTGGTTCAGGCTTGATGGTTGTCGATGATATTTGCAGCGGAATGAGCCAGCATGCTTTGTTGGAGCACAGAGGCACAGTTTGCTCCCTGGGAGACTTGCAAGAGAGTCTGTTGACCATGATTTCTTCATTCTTTGAATCTTCTCGTGCCTTTGTGTCTGGTGCTGGTCCTCTTCTGCCATTAGGTAATGTATATGCTCACGCTCTCCTTTTCACCCTGAAGATTTGTTTCAACACGAGCAGGAAATGTTTGCAGTCATGTCAATGGTTTCTAAATTACTTAGGTCACCTAGTTGCATGTGAAGTGCAACAATTACGATGGTTTCAGAGAGTAAGGTGAAACAGTAGTGTAAACATGTGTGCTATCTGTTTAATTAGTGAAGCTCTTGGGAGTTGTTACCAGTGATTTAGGTGAGAATCCTGTTGATAAGTCCTAGTCTAGAATTTATTACCTTCCAGTAATTGGATAACAAAGCATAACCATCTTGTAGCCTCATATAAACACAACCATAGGTTCTCTTAGTGCAGGTGTGAAGTAGACGCATGGTGGAAGACAGTGGATGATCTCCAAGAACTTGGGAAAATCCACAAGGGATGCAAACACGCAGCCTTCTTCATAAGAATCGTGGAAATTATTGTGGCAGAATCACCTCATAACCAGACTTAGATTTACTTGCCTGTTAATAACAACAATGTTATATGAGAGTTTTTAAATTGTTACTCTTGCCTTCCGGAGCTACATCGATTGTTCTTGTAGCTGGCCAACACGAGTCCTATTACCCATGCCAATACCGATCATGTTTTTTATCGATCAATTTTAAGTGTCCTTTTATTTTAATTTTTTGTTGTTTGCCATTATCTATACTTGTTATCGATTAGCTTGCTGATCCTTTATCTCACATAAGCTGAAAAGTGATCCATATTGTTCCGGACTGCTTTCGGATTATGGTTTTATCTTTTGATTTACTTACTTTCCTTTCCCAATCTAGTCACAAACAAGGTGTCGAATTTAAGGAGTATTGTACAGCTAGCACGAACCTTAAAGCTTGAATTTCAGGTGGCAAAATCTATAGCGAAAACTTTATTTACATCAAATCTATGAATATTTTGGTAGAATTTGGTTCACAGCATTATTATTCTTTGTAATCTTTCATCTCATAACTAGATTATCAAAATATAAAATTATCATATTTTGTTTACTTTAATAATATTAGCTCAGATGCATAGGAATCCAAATTTACTATATTTGATAATATTATTATAAGATTATACTAAATAATATATCATATATCCTTTTATGTCGTATAATATAACATATTATATAATATTATAAGATTATTGCATTTAATAATATTACATAATATAATATAGTATAATGTAGTATATAGCAGAGTGGAGGAAGCATATTCATGCAGCAAATTTTATGTAGTTGGGAAAAGGCTTAGATGAGTTGAGTTTAGAGTTTATAGCATAGTATAATATAACATAATATAATGTCCTGGTGGGTGAGACCTCAGACTACATGGAAGAGGGTGATTGAGGATGAGATAGCATAGGGAAGTTTAATCTAACATTATAAGATCTTCATAGTTTCAAATATTTATCTTTTAGATGAGAATTGGATTGAGGATGGGATAGCACGAGGAAGTTAAGATCATAATTTAAATTATTAGATTTTAATAATTTTAAATATTCATCTTTTAGATGAAAATCATATTGTATAGTTTGTGATATATTAGATTATTGAGAATTAAATATTATCAATTATAATGATTAATTGCCAAATATGATAATTTTTATAATAATTTTATATTATCAAAATAAATTACCATCAACCAAATGCTAAGGTAATAAAACATAACTTTGAGGGGGTATCTAGTTAGGAGTAATTCATCTTGACAATATGATATTATCGAACCTTAAATTATCATAAATCATGGTATTTTGATATCTCTATAAAAGGTGAGTATTTTTGAAATTATCAAAGTCAAGTAATCTCATTTTACACTCTTGACTTTTATGTAAATATTTAATGATATTTAATTTAATTATATTTTTAAAATACACTTGATAATATTTTAAATTTTTAATATTATATTTAATATTTAATTAATATAATATTAAATTTAAATTTAATATTAATACAATGTTTAATATTTTAATATTTTATATTTGTGATCTTCTTTCATATTATTAAATAATTTTTATATTAAAAAAATTTATAGTATATATTTAATATTATTTCAAAATTTTAAATACATAATATTAAATAGTATAATATATTTTTAAATATAATATTAAATATTTATATATTATATATTATGTATTTAATATGTATAATATTTAAATATACAATATTTATAAAATGATTTTACAGTGAATCTAGAACATTTTATATTTTGGGGAAAAAAAAGATAGTTATTTGAAAGACAAAAAAAAATATAACAAAATATAAAATAGAATTTAAGAACATGGTAATCAAACTATCATTTTTCATTCATAATAACCAGAAGTGGTCATTTTTGCATTTCTAGGAATCTGAGACATTATAAGGCATATCAAACATGATCATTTTACATTTTCGGTAATCTAATTGCTAATGGCCAGATTATCAGAAATATAAGATTCCTATTAATATTATATTATTATGAACTAATATTACTTAATGTTAATATTTCAAACCATAAATGCACCCAGCAATTTGCTCAGCAATTTAATGGTCCATTTGTTTAATCATCATAATAATTTTCTTTAGTGATAGAATCGCTAGTGCTCCAATATCACTTCTATTTGATATGAGATATTTTAATAATTAAAGATCATCGGTGATCAAAAAATACTATGTTTAGTATACTATGGAAATGAAAGATCACATGCATGCAATACTAATAATATACCTAAAAACTTATTTACATAATATATTATAGTATTATAATATAATAATACTATTATTATATTATAATACTATATTTTATACAATATATTATCATAATATGTTATGTATAAATTATATATTATAATGCAAGATTAATAATATTATGAATAATACTACAAATATATTATATACTACATATAATATATCAAATGATATATTATATATTTTAATTTATTTTATAATTACAATAATAATAATTACAATAATATACTATATATTATATAATATTAATGATTATATTATAACAATTAATAATATTATAATATTATAATAATATATATCTAAGATATAATTAATGTAATATAATTTAATAAGAATATATATATAAGAATATATTATTATAATATATTACAAAATAAAATAATATATTATATTGTTATAATATAAGAGGGAGATTGATAAATATAGGAACAAAATTATACATATATTTTGATGTAGATCATTATTACCATGATGATCCAGCATCCTCAATCTTTGAATGGGATTATGATCACTAAAATGTCAATATGTATGGTGATAAAAATCACCTTTAAAATAGGGATACTAAACAAAGTAGTCTTATCATCCTTTCAAGATCATAGGTGATATTTCAAATATCATCCCATATTAAATGCTACCTGAAAGCACTAAGAATCAATGCAGGCATAAATTCTATACTTAGGATTTAGTTTTGCAAGAGAAAAATATTAAAAATCTAGACAATATGCAGGAATTCGTGAAAAACTCAGAGTAAGCAAAGAATCAAGAAAAAACATCCAGCAGCCATCATTTTGGCATAAAAGACAAATACGAACGGGTGTATAACAAATTGATCGAAAATTCACAATTTTGTCTTTTATGATTCAACTCAGGAATATTTCTATGCATCAATCAGCAAACAAGGATGCTTGATGGAGAGTTTACGACAGAAAGATAAAAAGAATTTGAGGGGAAGAAAAAAAAAAATGAAAACGGATTTCATGAATCTTAGGGGGAGCTCTTACCTTGGAAATGAAAACTTCGGTAAAATCCTTGGAAGGTGGTGGGAGAGTCTGGAAGGAGAACGACCCCCCTACAACACAACGAAGAGTCAAAATTAGGGCAGGTGGAGGGGAGGGGTTTTATTTATTGGGAGAAGAGTGCGATGCGGACATCTCCGTTTACTCCACCAGCAATGCCACCGTCAACGGGCAACTACTTGCACGTTGCTTTTCTTTTCCTCCTTTCTCTTACCATTTCAACTCGGCTTTCGATGTGACCAGGTTAATGGTTTCCTTCTAGAAAAGAGTCATCATGACGCCAGAATTCACCGTCGAATTCCACTGAGGGCCAGTGATGCGTTATGGAGTCGAAGCAATCTTAAGGTTGGTAATATTTAGGAGCCAACACAATAAAACTCTCGCTTCTGGATGGTGGTGGGGATTTGGCCTGGCGGCTTGAATACCAGTTCCAAAGAGGTTTCAATGGAAAATTGACAGCAATGCGGTGCCTCTATATAAGGGTGTTAGAATGGGTTTAAACTAGCACATGATTATCGTATGGCTTCAATTTAGTGCTCTATTCTTTTTTTAAAAAAATTTCTAGATTCGTGAGAGAAGAAAAAGTGGGTCAAAAAATAAATACCATTTCTCAATGATATATATATATATATATATATATATATATATATATATATATATATATATATATATATATATATATATGTGCTGAGGAGTAAAATTGTCATTACATTATTCACCATTCACATTGGCAATGGGGTCATGCCCAATCCAAACATCCTGCTCGCCAGTTGGCGTAACATTCTAGCAATAAGGTCAAATCAACTTTGATGAAGTTTGATCATCCTGACAACCCGAGCTATATTTATACCTCGGTAAACCGAGCTATCCTTGTACCTCGGCCATCCGAGCCGGGCCATTCTTCGGTCATTCGAGCCGATCCATTATACACTTCGGAAAACCATGTTATTCCTCATTCAGGCCAAATCACGGCATTCAAAATACCTCTGCGAAATCCGACGCAGGAGAGCTCGAACTATTTTAACTGAATAAGACTCCAGACGATGAATCATGCCCAAAAGTGGTCTAGGATTTGCGAGACTGGCCTAGGTCTGTATGACCATCGAGCCTCAAAAGCATCAACCGGCTCTCCCAGCCGTCGATCCTCTAACTGATAAGATACGGACCCTATTGACCTCATAACAAACTTGATTCAAATCCTAACAGCTTTCAGACCCCATACAGGGCATGTCCAAGGAATCAGGTGACCGCCTACAAATACCATATCTCTCCAACCTCTCAGGTATGCCCATTCTGTACACTGTTCTTACACATACTTTCATACTCCATTAGAGCTCTCGCAAGGACCCTGGAGGAACTTTTCCTCTATGAGAGTCTTCTCCTTACATCTGCTTGCTGTGAATTTTTACTGACTTGGGCGTCGGAGGGTCCTCCGCAGAGGGCAACCCCCATAGCATCCTCTGCATGCGGGCTATCTTGCAGGTTCCATCCCGAGGTGATGAAATCGGCATCCGGATCAGGAGCCAGAAGCGCATCCGAGTCGGAGAACGGATTTTCACGGTAACAGATTGGCGCTAGAGTAAGGGCCTCAAGTCCCATAAACTTGTGATCCAGGAGACAAGACTTAAAAACCAGAGCAAAGCATCCTCTAATGGCTTCGGAAGAGAGCTACATCTGAAGCTCAAGATCAGGCCGCCTCTCAAAGGCCTGATCCGATTAGCGATGTAGCACCTCCGCTACCACCGCTAGCTGAAACTCCTTTACTGCAGGCAACGGCGGTAACCCTGGACCAGTTTGCCACTCTGGTTCAGCAGGTCCAGGCATTGACCCAGTTGGTCCAGGGGTTCCAGGCAATCCCTGGAGTGGCTCCCCCTGCCTCTCAGTCCTGTGAGGAGGCCGTTGCCCCTACCCCGCCAGCGATCTCTTCTTTCGATTTGCCAGAGGCGGCGGGTCGCGGTCACCGGCCAGCAAAGATGAAGCCGGCGCTGCAGCGAGCTGGAGGGAAGAGCCCGCTCAGATCCAGACGGGTTCGCTCCCCCTCCCCGGTGTCTTCCCAAGATTCGACACCGCTGCCATCTTCTCCTCGCTCGATCCCTCATACCACTCTGGATGAAGGGATCAGACAGCAGATACAGGAGATGCGGCAAGAGTGGCATCGGGAGTTGGACGCCGCCAGGCAAGCTCCTCCATCCCAGCCAAAAGCGGAGCAGGGCATCCCCTTCTTCGAGAGGATCATAAGGGAAGTGATTCCCCCCCATGTCAAGCTCCCTACCATCGAGCCGTATCATGGATCCACCGATTCCGACGACCACCTCAGCAGCTTCAGTTCCATCATAATATTCTATGGGGCATCAGATGCGATCCTGTGTAGAGCCTTCCCCTCCACTTTAAGGGGATCTGCCCGAACCTGATTCAACAACCTAAAACCAGATTCCATTGATTCTTTTGACGAGCTGAGCTGCCTGCTCATTAGCTAGTTCGTCAGCAGCCGTCGCCAACGACGGAGATCCGACTCCCTCTCCGAGATCAAGCAAAGAGAGGGGGAGTCGCTGAAGAGTTACCTCGGCCACTTCAATACGGCCCTTCTAGAAGTCGACCATCTCAACCACGAGGTGGCCATGTCTGCCCTGGCCAGAGGAGTGTCCAAGGAGGGAGACCTCTACCTAGCTCTGGAGGTTAATTACCCGAAGAGTCTTTCGGACATGATGTCCCTGGCGGACAAATATGCTAGGACGGAAGAATCGAGGAGGTCAGCCTGAGCTGAGCAGCTGAAGAAGAAAGAGGCAAAGGGCTTGGATAAGCAGCGGGCCCACCATCGCGCTAACCTGCCTCACCACAGCAGGGCTCCTCTACCTCCGCCTCGGGACCGAACTCGGAGTTCGTCCCGAAGATTCGACCGCTATACTCCCCTTATCGCGCCAAGAGCGCAGATCTTGATGGAGATTGAGCGTCAGCTTCCTCGACCCCCTCCTCTTCGAGGCAACGGAGCTCGGAGGGACCTGGCCAAGTACTGCCCTTCCATTGGGACTACGGGCATGATACCGAGGACTGTTGGCAGCTCAAAAATGAGATCGAGCAATTGATCAGGCGAGGCAGACTGAACTAGTTCAGGGCCCCCTAAGCCGATTAATGAAGAGAATCGCCAGCCTGAGCCTCGCCAGCTCCCACGCCAAATCCTTTAGTTATCGATAACGTTAATGTAATAACAGCGGCCGGATCCCCATCTTCTTGGTCAGGCGAGGAGGAGAACCCGCCGAAGAAGGCTCGGGTCGATGAGCTCACATTCTCTGATGAAGACCTTGGGGAAGTACAGTATCCCCATGATGATGCTCTGGTTGTATCTTTAAATCTGAACAATTACGATGTACATCGGATTCTGGTTGATAGTGGAATCTCTGTTAACGTTCTATATTTCGATGCCTTTGTGAGGTTAAAATTTAAGTAGAAAGCCTCCGACCGATGGAATCTACCCTGGTGGGCTTCACAAGTGACTCCATAATCCCTGAAGTAGTCATCACTCTGTCAGTTCAGGCCGGCACCTGGCCCCGTGTGGCTACCGTGTTCATGGATTTCCTCGTGACCAAGCTCAGATCCTCCTACAATGCCATCTTCGATAGACCAGGGAAAATCTCTCTTAAAGCCATCATTTCCATTCCCCATCTCGCCATGAAATTTTCCACTGAGTGGGGAGTGGGGGTTGTTCGAGGAAGCCAGATAGTGGCTCGGCATTGCTTTGTTACCGACCTCCAATCCAGAAAGCCCAAGGTGGATGGATTGGATGCTCAAGAAGATCTTGCGAGCAACAAGGAGAGCCCGCCGAAGAACTGGAAGAGATACCACTCGACAAGGCTCGGCCTGACCGAACTATAAAGGTCGGATCACAGCTAGAAGGAAAGATTCGACAAGAATTGATCGAATTCCTTCGAAGGAATGCTGACGTCTTCGCCTGGTCTGCATCGGATATGCCTGGAATCAGCCCAGATGTCCTAGTCCACTGCCTCAGTGTGGACGAAACATCCAGGCCCATTAAGCAGAAGAAAAGGAGCTTCGCCCCAGAGTGCCAAAAAGCCATCGAAGAAGAGGTGGATAAGCTCATCAAAGCCAAGTTTATCGGGAGGTTAGTTACCCTGATTGGCTGGCGAATGTGGTCATGGTAAAGAAATCGAATGGCAAATAGAGGATCTGCATCGACCTCACTGACCTCAATAAGGCTTGCCCAAAAGACATCTTCCCTCTTCCGTGGATTGACCAGCTCGTGGATTCAACTCCAGGGCATCAAATGTTAACCTTCATGGATGCCTATTTGGGCTACAACCAGATCCGAATGGCGCCCGAAGACGAGGAGAAAACCGCCTTCATCACCGATCGAGGTATCTATTGCTACCGAGTTATGCCCTTTGGTTTGAAAAATGCAGGCGCCACATACCAAAGGCTGGTCAACAAAGTATTCAAGGAGCAAACCGATTGGAACATGATGGTGTATGTTGATGACATGCTAGTAAAAAGCAAGGAGGCATCCCAGCACATTGAGGACCTTGCGGAGAGCTTCGCCATACTTCGAAAATATCAGATGAAGCTCAATCCCACCAAATGCACCTTCGGAGTCAATTTCGGAAATTCCTCGGCTTCATGGTTTCACAACGAGGCATCGAAGCAAACCCTCAGAAAATTCAAGCCTTCAAGCAAATGGCTCCGCCAGCGTCAGTTAAGGACATGCAGCGCCTCACCGGGAGGATAGCAGCCCTTAGCCACTTCATAGCTCGGTCGGTAGAGAAATGCCTTCCCTTCTTCAAGGTGCTTCGGTTGGCCAAAAACTTTCAGTGGACCCCAGATTGCTAGAAGTTATTCGAAGGTCTCAAGAAATACCTCGGCTCACCACCTCTCCTCAGTAGTCCGAAGCCAAGGGAGGTGCTGAACCTATACCTGGCAGTCTCTGAAGGCGCCGTTGGCTCGGTGCTAATCAGAGAGGAGAACAGAATCCAAAGACCTAACTATTATGTTAGCAAGCTACTCAAAGACGCTGAATCGAGGTATACTCGGGTCGAGAAGATGATCTTGGCTCTAGTGGCATCGGTCCAAAAGTTGCGGCCATACTTCCAGGCGCATACTGTCATCGTCCTAACCGACCAACCTCTCAAGGCAATTATCCATCACCCAGAAGCATCAGGAAGAATGACCAAATGGGCTATCGAGCTGAGCGAGCACGACATTCAATATCAGCATCGTCCAGCCATTAAAGCCCAAGTTCTAGCAGACTTCCTCCTCGAATGCACCATATCCGAAGATGGCTATGTTTCAGATACCCTCGGACAACCAAAGCCCAACGCCCCATGGTTGCTTCACGTCGATGGATCCTCCAGTGCAGGCGGTTCTGGCGCTGGCCTAGTCCTCACCAATCCGGAAGGCTCGACCTTTGAATATGACATTCGCTTCTCCTTTCTAGCCTCAAACAATGAGGCAGAGTACGAAGCCTTACTCTCTGGACTCCGAATCGCCCGAAAGCTTAAAGTCAAGAAGCTGACTGCCTACACCGAATCCCAATTAGTGGCCGGCTAGGTACAGGAAGAATTCGAGGCTCGAGAGCCAAATATGATTCGGTATCTTCAAAAGGTGCGTGATCTATCCTCCTATTTCGATGAATTTAAAATTGTCCAGATCCCAAGGGCTGAAAATGCGCGCGCCGACCTACTGTCCCGCTTGGAAACTACGGAGTCGATGGATCTCGAACGAAAAATTCTACCTAGAAGTCCTAGAGAAGCCCAACATCGCCGATGCCGACCACGTGATGCAGGTTGACGCCGAACCATCCTGGATGGACCCCCTGCACCAGTACCTCAAAGAAGGGTTGTTGCCTGCTAACAGAAAGGAAGCAAAGAAGTTGAAATTGCGATCATCTCATTACATCCTGATTGACGATCGGCTATATAAGCGGTCCTTCTCCATGCCGTTGCTCAAATGCCTCCGCCCATCGGAAGCCGATTATGCTCTCCGGAAGGTTCATGAAGGCATCTGTGGCAATCACCTCGGCAGCCGTGCCTTGTGCCACAAAGTGCTACGCCAAGGATATTATTGGCCGATGATGCAGAAAGATGTTAATGACCTTGTTCGAGCCTGTGATGCATGCCAGCGACACTCGAATATCCAGAGGCTCCCCTCTGCTCACCTGACTTCCATCTCATCCCCCTGGCCCTTCGCCAAGTGGGGAATGGATATACTTGGCCCTTTCCCCCTCGCAATGGGGTAAAGGAAGTTCTTATTTATCGCAATTGATTATTTCACTAAGTGGGTCGAAGCCGAAGCAGTCGCCCAGATAGCCGAAGCTTGGGCTAAGGACTTCGTATGGAGGTCCATCATCCCGCTTCGGTCTTCCCCACACAATCATCACCGACAACGGGAAGCAATTTGATAATCCAAAATTTTGAGAATTCTGCGAGGATTATGGCATTCTTCATCGCCTGACATTGGTTGGACATCCGCAAGCTAATAGAGAGGCCGAGGTAACAAATCGAACTCTATTGCAGGGAATTAAAGCTCAGCTCAACCAAGCATGAGGCAGGTGGGCGGAAGAGCTCCACCACGTGTTGTGGGCATATCAAACCACCGAGAGGGCTCCCACGGGCCAGACTCCATTCAAGATGGCTTTCGGTACTGAAGCTGTTATCCCCGTGGAAGTCGGACTCCCCTCCCCTCGAACCGAAGGATACTCGGAAGAATCTAATGACGAGCAGCTCCGAACCAATCTTGACTTGATAGAAGAAGTCAAGGAGAAAGCTCGAATCCGGATGATGGCTTACCAACAAAGAGCTGCCCGCTACCATTCAACTAGAGTCAAAGGGAAGTTTTTCTTCTCGGGTGATCTAGTACTTCGGAAGGCATCCGTGTCAAAGCCACTGGAGCAAGGAAAGCTGTCTCCTAATTGGGAGGGTCCTTATCAAATTACAGAGGTGATCAGACCCGGCACCTACAAGCTCCAAGATCTAAATGGGAAATCTATTTCTCGGACGTGAAACTCGAATAATCTCTGCATCTATCATCAGTGAGAGTATGCCCTCCCTGAACTTACCTTGTCCATTGAGTTAGATCTTCAAAGATTTGAAAATTTTCTATTTTTTATTGCTTTCTTCGATGGCTATAATGAGAGACAGGTTTATAAATCCTCGGCCGAGCCGAGCGATCTCCGGACCTTGGCTGTGCTAAGTAAAATATATCTCAGCTGGACTGGGAGGACTCCGTACCTTGGGAGCACCAAGTAAAATATAATCTTGAAGCCTCGGCCAAGCCGAGTGATATATTATTTAAAGCCTCAGCCAATCGAGTGATGATCTCCGGACCTTGGCCGTGCCAAGTAAAATATATCCCAGTCGGGCTGGGAAGACTCCGTACCTTGGCAGCGCCAAGTAAAATATAATCTTTATAAATCCTCGATCGGGCCGAGCAATCTCCGTACCTTGGCAGCGCTAAGTAAAATATAATATTTATAAATCCTTGGCCGAACCGAGCGATCTCCGTACCTTAGCAGTGCCAAGTAAAATATAATCTTTATAAATCCTCGGCCGGGCCGAGCGATCTTCATACTTTAGCAGCGCCAAGTAAAATATAATCTTTATAAATCCTCGGCCGGGCTGAGTGATCTTCGTACCTTGGTAATGCCAAGTAAAATATAATCTTGAAGCCTCGGCCAAACCGAGTGATATATTATTTGAAGCCTCGGTCAATCCGAGTGACGATCTCCGGACCTTGGCCGTGCCAAGTAAAATATATCCCAACCGGGCTGAGAGGACTCCGTACCTTGGCAGCGCCAAGTAAAATATAATCTTTATAAATCCTCGGTCGGGCCAAACAATCTCTGTACCTTGGCAGTGCCAAGTAAAATATAATCTTTATAAATTCTCGGCCTGGCTGAGCGATCTCCGTACCTTGGTAGCGCCAAGTAAAATATAATCTTTATAAATCCTCGGCCGGGCCGAGCAATCTCCGTACTTGGCAGCGCCAAGTAAAATATAATCTTGAAGCCTCGGTCAGACCGAGTGATATATCATCTGAAGCCTCGGTCAAACCGAGTGATACATTATCTGAAGCCTCGGCCAGACCGAGTGATACATTATTTGAAGCCTCGGTCAAACCAAGTGATATATTATCTGAAGCCTCGGCCAAACCGAGTGATGTGTTCTTGAAGACTTGGCCTGAATGAGCAATTTCTCAAACACTATGACGCGATTAAGACGTCCTGTTATGCTTCGGCTGAGGTTAGTAACCTTCCTCCGCTTATAAGCAAGATTATGCAAATTATTTCTTCTCAAAGAAATATGTATGTTATTCCTTGAACAGGATCATGTTTATTGCATAAGTCCATAGGGCCATCCAGGCCTTTCTCTGATCTACACAGAGATAAACATTTCCCTCACAGGGGACTATATGACACATTGGCAAAAACAAAGTAGCAAAACACTGCTGAGCTTATAGATTATGCTACGGACTGAAAAGCGTAAATGAGTGTAGCAACTCTCGATACAGTTACATCAGAAAAAGAAACAGATGTCACAAAGAGAAAGGGTAGAAACTTTCTTTATTAATATGAAAGAATTACAACCTCTTGAGAGGCATTACAAGTGCATCATAGCACATGAAATACAAATAAGATAAAAGCTCGGCTGAGCAGCTTCGGTCGATAACGATGTCTTTACATCCGACCCCAGAAATTAGAACAACCAGACAAGCTCCATTGAGCCACTGGTTAACACAAAAGAATAAAGTAGGCCATCCACAAATCCCTCGAATGATCACATGGAGGGATCATAACCAAGTCAAAGACCTGTGGATGCCGATGCTGAAGATGCCTTCCCCCCAAGTGGGATGCTGGTCTGCTAGCCACTGCCCAAGCATATAGGCCGAGAACTAGCATACCAACACATCCCTCCTCCCTCTTCACATGGCAAAAAATTCCTTAGGCGAATGAACTGAGGAATTCAAGCTGAGGGAGGAGGCGAAATTCATGTAAGCCATGGGGGATGCGTATGCTTTGCATTTCTTGTGGTTCCCATGGCAAGTGACAAAGGACACATAGGGAGCATATATGTGCGCTCCCCATATGACCTGTGGGCCTCCCGTGCGCTCTCTATATGACCTCTGAGAACTCCTCCCTTGAGGACTGCTTGCTCTTCAGCAACTTCTTCATCACCCCAGCCATCCGGGGCAAGCCTATTTGCAAAAGGAGAGCTTAGTCTTCCCACTCTCGACCTCAATTAAACAGATGCCATGGAAACCCTTACGACCCACAGGAAAGAAAAGACTTTGAGGGGTGGCCTGGCACAGTCCGCTCCCTGCCCCTTTTTATAGGCAAAAGAGCCAGGGGTGGCCATTAAAAGAAGGGAGCCCTAGAATTCGAAACGCCCGGCCTACGCTGTCATGTGGCAGTTTAGGATAAAAGGGCACTCTCCAAAGTGCACCAAACGTATTTCCTAGGCCATGACGCACGACAAAAGATCTCCCTATGATCTCGAATCAAGAGCCTTAAATGCAGGAAATCAGTCGCATGTCCTTGAGATATGGGTAGACCTGGGAAATCCCCTTTCGAAAATGACGCCGCCCAATGGCAATCGAAGGCTTATCGCGTACGTTAAAAAGACTTGCATTGGAAAAGGCCAACAAAATAAATGCCTCGGACAGAAATGTAGCGTCCTTCAGAAAAGCCGTTTCGAATGCCTCAGCATAAAGCGTACCAACTTTTTACCTCAGACAAACCGAGTTATCTAACTTCGGCCTCAGCCGAGGTATTCGAGCCATTCTCAGCTCTCTCGCACCGAAACATCTGCTAAGCCTCGGCCTCGACCGAGATGTTTCCTTAAGTTCAAACCGAGCTAGCCCTCATCAGCAAAGCAAATCGGTTCAACTTCGAATAAACAGGACATTGAATCTGGAAAGGAACACGAATTGATTCGTTCGCCGTTTGGAAAAACCCGCGACAAAAAGATCATCCGAAAAAGACAAGCAAGTAGAGACGAAAGATCCATTCATTAAAAGTTTCGGCCAGATTACAAATCTGAGAAGCAAAATACACAGATGACCCTTAAGAATCGGGGCTCGGATTGGTCCCAGGAGCTTCTTTGGTAATATCCGGGAGGGCTCAACTCGCTTCACCCACTTCAAATGTCGAAGGAAAAACCTCGGGTTCCTCGGCAGCGAGCTGAAGGCATTCTTCGGGAGCCACGGCCTCACCAGGGCCCAAGATAGCATCAAGATTGACATCTGAGATATCCTCATACTCAGCTTCTTCGGCCCCCGGGGTACAGACATCAAAATGTTTAGCATCCAAAAATGATAAATCCCATTCGAGATGCGCCTGAGAGATTTTTGCTCGAGTCTCCTCTTCGCCGAACCTAAATGCATCGGCACAAGCCTCTCTACGCTCCTCGAAAAATTGGGCAGAACTCTTGTACTCCTCCACAGCCGAAGCAATTCGGTTATTGGCTTCAGTTAACTGGCCCCCGAGATCGACGTTCATCTGATGACTCTCGGATAGTTCCGCCCATAGAGCTTTAAGTTGCTCCTGCGTCTCGAACTCGATTTTTTCCATCTGCAAAATATCAGAATGTTTAAGCCCGTAGGAAAAAGAAAAGTACCGAGAGCAAACAAATGGGAAGATACTATACCTCCTCCTCCCGCCGAGCCATTTCATTGCTCAACTCCTGAACCCTTTCCAAGGCCTTCAGCTTCGCCAACTTGTTCTGCTGAAGAAAAGTACCGAGAGCAAACAAATGGGAAGACACTATACCTCCTCCTCCCACCGAGCCATTTCATTGCTCAACTCCTGAACCCTTTCCAAGGCCTTCAGCTTGGCCAACTTGTTCTGCTGAAGACCCTCCTTGAGGTCACTAATCCGGGACTGTTTGTCCCCAACCTCCCACCGAGATTGATCGAGATCTTCGGTAAACCGAGCAATCTGCTCATTTTTCCATCTCAACCGATTTCCCATATCGGCAAATTCCTTATTCAGATCGGCAAGCTGATCGCGCTGCCGCCGACACTTACGCTCCTCCTCCTCGAGCCTCTTGCTCCAATTGTTTTTATCTTCGGCGTGACTAGCCCTTAGCTGGTACCACCTTTTGTCGAAGTACTACTGCATGGTCTTAACGTCGTCGTCATGCTTCGCCTTAATCTGAGATAACTCCAGGCAAGCCTTGCTCGATTGCTCGCGAAAACCCTGGAGCTCTTTTACTTGGGTCTCAAGCCGGGAGGCCCTTTCAGCTGCAAGCCGGTGAGACTCGCTCGCCCTCTCAAAATCCATCCTGGTGGACGCCAAGGCCCTAGAGAGCCGACTGGTTGAATCCACCATCGCCCGAAGATCGGCCGCTTCCTTTCTGGCCTGAGCGCAGGCCCCAACGGCCAAATTTAAATGCCAAACCAGCGCTCTTGTGACCAAAGCATTTTTCGAGAAAAACATATGTGAAAAACCACGACACGACTGACCAATCAAGAATCATAACCTCGGTATAGTAACTCACCGGGAGATATAGTTTGAAGCCATCGTCATGAGAGTAACATTGCTAATTTTGGGGAGAAGGAAAGCCTCCTTCAGCGCCTCGAGCCGGCCGAAGGCCACCTCAATAATGTCCTCGGCGGCAGGCTCATCCGTTGAGGAATTCCCTTCCGCGCGTAGGACGGACCTCATCAGGGCGGTGAGCATATCATCCACCTCCGGACTGTGGACAAAGGAACTCATAGCCGAAGAACCGACCTGAGGGATTCCGACCCGAGGAATCATCCGCTTAGCTTCCCCTATCATAACTCCAATATGCAATCCCTCGAATGCTTCGGCCCCGATCGAGGGAGCCTCGGCCCGAACACCCCCCTCATCCAGCAATTCTTCTTCCTCTTCCTCTTCCTCTTCCTCTTCGGCTACTGCCCTATTTTCGGCAGGCTCCATTTGAACTTCAATTTCTTGAACGACATCCCCTGGTGCCGTAGCAGAGACACCCTCAATAGGAGGTGCTTTGACCTCCACCAACCTTTCTACAGGTGGCTCCACTTGAGCCTCGATAGCCACCGCTACCTCTCCTGGCCCCTCCGCCTGAGCGGAGGTCTCTTCCACAAGCTGTGGACTCCTCACCACTGGTGACTGAGGAACCTCTGGCAGGAGGATCGCCGGACCGACTGACGACATTTCCTCGGCATCGTCTGACACAACTATTATTTGGAGGGGGGGAACCTTGATGGCTCTTTCCGAGCTCCCCCAATGGCCTCCTCTCCTGTCTCACCTCCCTCCGGCAGGAAGGGCTTATTGGTTACAACTGGCATTTTCACCTCCTCCCTCTTTGAAGCAGAGGAGCGACGGCCAACACCGTCTCTCCTGGACTCCCTCGAGCAAGACCCGGAAGGATGAGCCCTCTTCTCGGATCTATGCTTATCCCCGGAGCCGGAGCTCATATGGCACTTACCCAGCTCCCTCATTATTTGGCCCGCGAATGCAAACCTCTTGGGTGAAAACACAGCGAACGTTCAATTAAACGGTGACAAGATCATATAAACATATTGACCATTAGAACAGAGGCTCACCCTGAGGGTCGATAGAGCTAATCCCGGCGGCAAAAAGGGCATCCTCTGCTAACAAGGTGCTGGCAGAGATCTTCTGACCGCTGCGGAGGGTAGCCAGATCCCTTTTCTCCTGTTCGCTCAACTCCATACGCGCCTCTGGATCCTTCACATAACTAGCCTATCCTCTCAGAAAATCTGAGCCGATGTTTCCTTCGGCAATGAGAAATCGAGACTTCCACCCCTTTATCGAAGATGGGTTATCAGAAATCATCTTAAATGACTTTCGAGGGCCAATATAGGGCCACTCATAACTCCTGCCAGAAACCAGATTGTAACAAACTCGAAATAAGGGAGAGTCGCAGTCACCCCAACGCGACTGCACATCGAGATAAACCCGACAAGATTGTGCCAATATTCGGAGCCACCATCGTCGGGCATATGTTGTAGAACCTCATCACCTCCTGTATCAGCAGGTGAAGAGGGAATCGGAGACCCGCTCGCAAGCTCTCCTCGTAGAAGAAAACCCCCGGCTTAGCTCGATTGAAACCCGGTCCTTGGCGCCCATAAGGCTACATCCAGAGGAACTCTATAATAGCGACGGATCCTATCAAGATCGTCTAAGATTATCTCAGAAGCAACATCACCCGAACCACTCATATTGGCTGAATGGGGGGTAAGACACAAACAGACAAGCAAGGGCTCAGGAGGAGAGAGAGAGGAAAATCTCTGTGGCAGGGACAAAGGGGCGTTGCAGAAGGAGCACTGCCCCAACCCTCTTTAAATAAGTGCTTCAGAAAGAAAGCCTTAGACGTCAAAAACCCCGATATGGACCCCAGAAATAAAGGACTTCCGCCACGCGGAACTTCCGCTATCACGACTTATTAGAAACGAGGCGTTTCCTCCTCGAGCCGCGGCAAAAAATGATGACGTAACAGCAGCCCGTCGTTTAAGAGACCATCATTGCCCGCCTTTTTGAATCCCTCAAATAAAATTGCTCCAGAATTCTACTCCCTATATCCGAAATTACACTTTAGACTAGGGAGTGGGGGGCATGTGATGAGGGGTAAAATCATCATTGCATTATTGACTGCTCACATTGGCAATGGGGTCACGCCCGATCCAAACACCTTGCTTGCCAGCTGGCCAGCTGGCGTAACATTCTAGCGATGAGGTCAAATCAACTTTGATGAAGTCTTATACTTCGGTAACCCGAGCTATCCTTATACCTCGGTAACCCGAGCTATCCTTGTACCTCAGCCATCCGAGCCGTGCCATTCTTCGGTCATTCGAGCCGATCCATTCTACACTTCGAAAAATTAGGTTATTCCTCATTCAGGCCAAACCACGGCATTTAAAATACCTCTGCAGAATCCGGCGCGGGAGAGCTCGAATCCACTTTAACTGAATAAGACTCCAGACGACGAATCATGCCCAGAAGTGGTCTAGGATTTGCGAGAGGGCCTAGGTCTGTATAACCATCGAGCCTCAAAGCATCAATCGGCTCTCCCAGTCGTCGATCCTCTAACTGACAAGATACGGATCCTACTAACCTCATAACAAACTTGATTCGAATCCTAATAGCTTTCAGACCCCATACAGGGCACGTCCAAGGAATCAGGTGACCGTCTATAAATATCACATCCCTCCAACCTCTCAGGTATGCCCATTCTGTACACTGTTCTTACACATACTTTCATACTCCATTAGAGCTCTCGCAAGGGCCTTAGAGGAACTTTTCTTCTGTGAGAGTTCTCCTCACATATGCTTGCTGTGAATCTCCACTGACTTGGACGTCGGAGGGTCCTCCGCAGAGGGTAACCCCCACAACACCCTCTGCGTGCGGACTGTCTTGCAAGTTCTACCCCGAGACGACAAAATCGATGTCCGAATTAGGAGCCGGAAGCGCATCCGAGTCGAAGAACGGATTTTCGCGACAACAATATATATGATGGAATGGAGCCGAAATTTTTTTTTAATGGTGGCAAAAATAGGCCTATTCTAAAAATTTAGTCTGGACTCAATTTTTTTTAAAATAATTAAAAAGAAAGTTACAAAGAAAAATTCTTTATGCACTGTACATGATGCAAAAATGCGTGTACTATAAATGGTGATTGATCTGCATGCATGTATCACTGTGCATGCAATGTACAAAAGAAAAAAATATTCTTACTGCACGCATGCACGGATCAATCATCGCATTTTGCACCGCGCATAATGCACAAAGATTTTTTTGAGTTATGAATAGATGTAAATCAATTTTTTTGGCCCAAATTTTAAATAAGACATGGATCATATCTGTGGCTAGTCTTAAGTTAGAAGGGTGTAATTATTTTTTGTTTGAAATGATTTCGATCCAGCTGTTATAATCTTGAATGAGATTTTTTTCTTTTCTTTTTTCGTTGGTCTTTTTCTAATACTAATTATTTAAATCATTTTACAAATTAACCAATAAGAATTGTGAAAATTGGATCTGACCATATCAAGTTTATTGAATTTGACCAGATGATTCAAGATAACCCATGCGGATGTATAGGTGACCAAGTTGGACTGGGTCAGGTACGACGGATTTTTATTATCGTTCTTCCTATTTGACCCTCTCTAGTATACGCCTATCTTCTCAAGTTTTGGTGAAGGTAAGGTTCGAATCAAAGTCTCATACAAATCTAAGGGTATTTATGGTGTCTTCAATAAATGGTATGAGATGATTAGATGACGTAGTGAGACATCAGCAACATACTGTCAACGAAAACAAAGTCATTAGTCCAAAAAATTATAGACAGCTTTTGGTTAGATTCGAACAATGATTTTTGATCAATAATAGTTTCAAACTGGAGCGGTTAGATTATATCCAAGGTTTCAATCAAGCCGGAACAATGATTTTTGATCAATAGTATTAAATAGGAATGGTTTGTGATGTGGCTGGTGGCGCCACGTGGACATTAACGGCAAAGTTGACCGATGGCATGAGCAGAAGCTGATGGCTGGGCCTCTCCAAGTCGGCTCCTAGTGGCTTCGACTCTTCCAAGTTGGCCCCAGTAGATCCGACTCTTCCAAGTCGGCTCCAGTGGCCGCGACTCTTCAAGTCGGTCCAAGCGGACCCGACTGTTCCAAGTTGGTCCTAGCAGACCCGACTCTTCAAGTCGGCCCCCAGCGACCCCGACTCTTCCAAGTCGGCCCCAGCGGACCCGACTCTTCCAATCGGCCCAGCAGCCGCGCCTCTCCAAGTCGGTCCCAGCGGACCGACTCTTTCAAGTCAGCCCCCAGTGGCTTCTGGCAGGCCCACCTACCACTTACCCTACGTCGCCTGACACAACCAGGTCCAGCTACCGCTTGACCCGTGTAGCCTGATACAGCCAGGCCCACCTACCACTTGACCCATGCCGTTGATGGAACTAGACCCACCAACCGCCAGGCCCATGTGCTCGATGGGACAAGGCCCACAAACTAGCTTCTATTCACGTAATAACCATTATCCCTGCAGACATTCCTTTTCTTGGAATTCTACATGGTTGATTCCCATATGGATACCGAAGGCCTATAAAAGGGTAAGAGGTTCCAGAACAAAGGTACGTGAACACGAGCATCCACACATTCATACTCACATTCGCTTATATACTTCTCTCTTCTAGAAGGCACCCCGACCCCTGAGGTCTTCTTTCTCTAGGGAGCTTCTTCAAGCTCCCTCTCGGTTGTGACCTCGATTGCTGATTTGATCATCGGAGGATCTCCATGGAGTTTCCTTTGGCAGTGGGACTTATTGCAGGTTGCTTGTTCTGAAGAGGGCTACATCAGCAGATGAAACTTCTTTCCGATGTTCAGTTCCAGTGACCAAGCGTCAACAGTTTGACTATATCTTGGATAAATTGGTTCAGTAAAATATTGAAGGAGTTTTAAACGTATAATGATTTCAACTATAAGAGAAGGTTATTCGGTAATCACCGATAGTTTTTTAAACTCGAGGAAGTTTGCTGTAGTTATCAATTCAATAGAAGAAGGTGCTGGAAGTTTCTGATTTATAAATACAAAGACTGATGACACATGTAGATTAAGAATTCAACTTTAAATCAAATCAAAATTTATTAGTAAATCCTTACAATTATGAGTAACATTCCAAGCCCACTTGTTGACCCACTAACATGTTAGCGGACTATGTTTACATAGACTTAAAAATTTAAGTCTAAGTTAATTAGTAGCAGATGAAATTCTTCAAATTATTCTTATCTATTTGATGTAAGAATATTTGTAATATTATAATCTCTTTCCTTTTATCAGAGACTATTCATTGGTGGTGTAGTTGGTGTTACAGATGGCTCTATAATATGACAGGGATGGTTGGTATTTCAGTTAAAGCTGTATAGGTGGCGCTATACATGATGGGACTCTTTTTACCACTCTTCCATATGTAGTCTTTTCTTCTACCTATCAATTTATTCTTTGTATGGTACCCCATAGGTAGTCCTTTTCTCTTGCCACCAACTTCTATACATATGGATCAACATTGATATCATTTGTAATGCTTTGATTCAATTAATCTATTAGTGGGTTGAGTCTCGTAGCCTTAAAAATTAGAGATGAAGTTAATTAAGTAGCATATAAACTTGAGTTATAAGCTTTTCAAACAATTATTTTCTATTCAAGATGGAACGATGTGGGACTATTTGGAGCATTATAGTGGGAGTAGCCATAATTTATTTTAGAAGTAGCCTTTATTATTTAGATCATCCCTATTTCTTCTATCTCCTATATTTTCTTTTAATCTTTTATACCTCACTTTTATGTCAAGCAAAAGCAATAACTGAGTCAGTTGAGTTGTTTAATTATTTGACTGTTTGTAATTTTATTGTTGCAAGTGATAAAGATTTCTTTAAGCGTAACATAATTAAATTTATACCATAATATGATAAACAGATTTTTTATGTTTTAAGGGTTCTGACGGAGTTTTACGCTGGCTGTCAGCTACCTAATGTAACCATCCTTTACTTGGGCTTGGAAAAGTTAAATAATATGGTTTTTATTGATTTAGAGAAAGCATATGATAGAGTCATGGAGAAATAATATGGTGGGTTTTAAAGAAAAAAAGAGTTACCAAAAGGTACATACAATTGATAAAAGATATGTATGATAGAGCAATAATTATTGTTAAAATAACAATAGGAGAAACTAATGAGTTTTCAATTACTGTAGGTTTACATCAAGGATCTACCTTAAGTCCGTATCCTTTTGTATTAGTTATGGATAAATTAATCAAACATATTCAAAATGATATCCTATAGTGTGTTATTTGCAAATGATATAGTGTTGATTGATGAAACTAAATTTGAAGTAAATGCTAAGCTAAAGATTTGGAGAGAGGCCTTGGAATCTAAAGGTTTTAAGATTAGTATAACTAAAACTGAATACATGAAATGTAATTTTAGTGGGAGTAAAAATACAATGAAGAAATAGTAAAGATTGCAAGCCAAAAAATATCAAGGAGTAAAAAATTTAGGTATTTGGGATCAATTATCTAGCAAGAAGGTGAAATAGATGAAGATGTGAATCATAGAGTTAAAGCAGGATGGATTAAGTGGAGGAGTGCTTTGAGAGTATTGTATAATCGTCGCATCCCATTAAAATTGAAAGAAAAATTCTATAAAACTGCTATTAGGCTAGCTATGCTATATGGAGCAGAGTGTTGGGCAATATTGAAACAACATGTGAATAAATTAATTATAATAGAAATGTGTATGTTAAGATGGATATGTAGTAAAACTTTAAAAGATAGAATTAGAAATAAATATATAAGAGAAATGATATGAGTAGCCCCAACATAAAGATAAAATGAGAGAAAATCGATTACGGTGGTTTGGACATATACAATATAGACCTTTAGATGCTTCAGTTAGAAAGAGCGATCTTTTAACAATTCATAGTAAGAATAGAGGTAGAGGTAGACCTAAACTAACATAGACAGAAATAAAAAAAAAATAACTATTTATAATTTAAATATCAACTTGGTCCTGAATAGTAGAGTGGAGAAAGCAGATTCATGTAGCTGACCCCATAGTTGGAAAAAGGCATAGATGAGTTGAGTTGAGTATCTGATAAACAGACTTATTCATATTTCATGTATTTTAGGTTATTTACAATTGACATCATACAAACATGAGAAACAATCTAATCAACCACCTCAATAAAATTAAATGCTATTATAGGTTTTGCTACCATAATTCTTTATTCTTTTTTAAAGAAAAATATGATCATATCAATATTATTGATGTAATAGAGGATGTTTTGGCTCTTAGGTAGTGTTTGAAATAGGGGATAAGAGGGGATATCCAGAGGATATCCCTCTTATTCCCAAAAGCCATAACTATAAGGGATAGCAGGGAATAAATTTAACCAAAGGGATAATCCATGGTTAACCATGGTTAATCATGGGATATCCCCTCAATTTATTCCCTAGAGAATGCAGGAATAGCTGGTTATCCCTCCAAATAAGAGTAAAAAAAGGTTATCCGATGGATTTACCTTTTTGCATTTGATATGATCAATAGGATAGCCAAGGATATCCCTACGGATAGCCAGGGGATAAATTCTATCCCGTACACTTATCCATGGATAACATTTTTCCTATCAAACACTACCTTAGTAGATTAGCATCGTTCCCAATTTCTTCTCATCTCCGTTCATGATACGAAAATGAAAATTAGAAAGAAAAAAAAAAGGGAAAAGAGCTAGAAGAAACATGAAAGAAGACTTTCATAGATAATCCATCCTTTTGTTGTTGCTTTCCCTAAAGATGGTGCAACATCATCTAAGAGTTTTATCATCTAGAATATTTTGAAGTATAAATAGTGGATATATAGTATACAAGAAAATATAGAGCTGCTTAATTAGCTCTTCTGTACCTTATAATTATATAAATTTTATTTTCTTGAATGCAAACCTACCCAATGAGTGCCTACCCCTAATCTTTACGTAATTAAATATTTCTTTCTTCCTTGTTATCGCCACCAGCTCATCATCAAGGGCCATAGCCAGTGCACTTCGATGCCGATTTCTACCTCATTCTCAAGTGCAGTGGTTGCTTCAATAAGAGGTACTCGCCAAATACTACTTAAAAAAATTTAATTTCTTCTGCCACATCAATCATATACACAGCCGATTGGAGCCGATTGCTAATGATGCATTCATATTTTTTAAAATAAAATTAAATAATTAATATTTTTAATATTAAAAAATAAAAAAAAGTACCACAGCAATTATATGTGCGTGTATTCCAGCTTTTGATTTCTTTGTTGATAGCTTGTGCTCTAAGAGTTTTGAATGGAACTTCGTTGACTTCTTCTAGATTTACAAGGCAGGCAACAAACAGCGTGGAATTTTAGAAACCACATAGATCAACGTTTGCAGTGCGGTGGTTCGCTTGGCTGGGTCAAGAATCACATCACCCTTTCTTTTAAATAGTGTTTGGCTTCCTAAAAGTTATCTCTGAATAAATATACAAAATAACATTTATCTTAGAAATAGCTGAGAGAATAAGCATCTTTTTAAAATTACAAGTCTGCCATCAAGGAATAACATTGTTATTTTTAGGTTCTCTGACGAATAAGTTCAGAGAATAACCCATGGTTAAACATTTTGATCATAAAAAAAATTAAAAAAAAGAAATATCTTTGTGTATAACCTTCTGTGCATAAAAATATGCAATTAAACCATAATATATTTTGCACACGTGCTCAAATTCGATGTGCATTTTTCAGCATCGATGCACGAAGACTTTTCAAATAAAATATGGACCGATCATCCGGGCGGTGATAGTGAGTAACAGGACGAAGCCGCCAGTCAAAAGTCTGCAACCATGGCACCATCATTGTTGCAAACTTTGACTAAGTAGAAACGTGCAGCCGTGCTCGCGTTCACCGGATATTTTTTCCGAACCACGCGAGCTTTCAAGTTTTAATTCCGGAGTATTTGTGATGCACGACAATCAGGTGGCTGTAACCCGTATTTATTTATTTTTGTGAGCCAAAAAATAGTAAATAACGTGGCAAGAAAATATATCTATTGTAGGAATATTAGTTAAAGAGACACGAGAACAGGGCTGTCACGTTATAGGGTCACTACAAAAAAAAAAAAAAGACTTATTATGATAAATTAATTCATCAGAATATGTACAAAAGTCATCGTAATAAATTATTACGATGATAAAAAATTTATTATAATACATTACAAAATCATCGTAGTAATATGTTATCGTAATAACCTATTACGATGCGTTATTTTTATCGTAATAGCGTCCTATTACGGCGATAAATATCGTCGTATATATTTTTAAAAAAATTAATTTAATTAAAATATTATTACGGCGACTTAGTTTCGCCGTAATATAAACCTATTACGGCAAAAACAAGTCGCCGTAATAGGTTTTTATTTAAATTTTAAAAATATTAAAATATTATTACAGCGACTTAGTTTCACCGTAATATAAACCTATTACGGCGAAAACAAGTCGCCGTAATAGGTTTTATTTAAATTTTAAAATTTAATTTAAATATTATTACGGCGACTTAGTTTCGCCGTAATATAAACCTATTACGACGAAAACAAGTCGCCGTAATAAGTTTTTTTATTTTTAAAATTTAAATAAAACCTATTACGACGACTTGTTTTCGCCGTAATAGATTTATATTACGGTGAAACTAAGTCGCCGTAATAATATTTAATTAAATTTAAAAAATTAAATTTTATTTTAATATTTTTTATTTTGCACCTGTTACAATAATATATAATATTAAAGCAACGATACTAGAAATAATTTTCTAATATAAAGTTTTATAAAAAATTTAATAAAGTTTTCATTCATTTCAATAAAATCATCATATACAATGTTTCAAAAAAACATAATTTAAAAAAAATACATGTACTATGGAGGTGAAGTCTGCTGGGATCCACTAGGACGATATCCAGGCACTAACTGTCGCATGAAAGCAGTGAGCTCAGCAGTCGTCGCCTTTAGATCCTGGATGATCTTCTCTTGCTGAGTGAGTTTATCCTCTTGCTGAGCGAGCTTATCTTCTTGCTGAGCAAGCTTATTCTTTGCTGAGCGATGAGCTCTCGGCACTCATGTAATTCACCCTTTAATTGTGAGTTTTCAGAAGATGAAGAACTACCTCTAATTCTCGATGTACCCTTCGGTAATGGACCCCATCGTCTTTTATAACCAGATTTAGAACCTAAAACCTCCTCAAAAATGACATCCTCATTGATTGGTTCTATTGTAGAGTCCTGTGAGGAAAGTCGCTCTATTAACTGTGCCTGCAATGAAAAGAAAACAAATTCAATATGTTTAGTATAAAACATTACATTCAATAATATTGTATTTTTAATTGATAAAACTTACATGAGTTTTTTCAGCTTTTCATTTATCCATTGATTCTTCTTTTTATCAAAATGAAGAGTATTCCACAGATGAAGTCTTGATGGCTCCTCTCCAGTAACAGAATCTCTCTGAAAAAAATAATAATAATTTAAAATAATAATTTAAGATAATAATCTAATAAGTTGCATTCCTGTCCCTAAGTTTAGAACTGAAGCCAAAAAATCTTATTATATTATTCACATAAGCTCAAATGTACACTTAAATCTAGGAAGATGGTTGAGGGCCATGGAGGGTACCTGTCCTTGGAGGCCGGGGAGGTGCTGCCCCTTTCCAAGCCCATCAGGGTCGCCACCACCTTGTCCTGCTGCCTACCAAAGCCAAGACACGCCTTGTGACCAACCCCAGGTTCACCAACCCTCCCCTGGTGTGATGTGCACTCCCATGTAACTACTCCCATGTGGACTCCCATGTAACTACATATTATATGGGATAGGATAATATTCCAATAGCAATTGTTTATATCAGGCTACTGCACACAAACGTAGCATATTACCGTAGCACAACAACACGCTGCTAGTGATACTGATGTCTATTCGTACTAATATCGTACATGATGTATTAATTTTATGAAGCTAGGAGACACTATTACACAAGAGGATGATGTTTCTATGGCAATGGTGTATATCAGTCTAATGCCCACAAATACAGTATATTGCACGTTTGCAACCTAGCCAACGCTTGCTCTTGATCAATGTATTAAGTTTCAGTACCAGGTTCACACAAATATCTTATTGGTACAGCACATCCCCATACAAAACATAAAATGCTATTGAAGTCAGCACAACACCCATATTAGAGTCGTTTTTCAAACCGGTGCATTTTGGCACCGGTTTGACAGTCAAGGGGTGGGTTCCAAAGATATTGCAGGAAATGTGTTAAAGGAGAAAACGCCATTTGAAATGGCATTTTCCTGGTGCCATTTCATCTCCTGGAGCTCGGCCAAGTCAGCCATGAAGCTGACATGGAAAGCCATAAAATCGCCACACCATGTGGCGTTTTTCTCAGGCTTTTTATCCCCAACTGCCCGATTCTCTTCTTCTTCGTCTTCCTCCTTCTCCCAGGCGTCCGTCTGTTTCCATCTCCTGCTCGGTGGCAACCATTCCTCCTCTTTCCCGGCAAGCTCCCACTTCTTCCTCCTCTTACCTCTCATCGCCCTCGCCTTCCCGGTCGTTAACTGCAGTGAGTATTTAAATTTTTTTTTATAACCACAAATACCATGCCCTAAATATCTTTGCATCATATTCGTTTATTCGTTTAATGTGCTAGGCTATTAAAGTAAATGCAACTAGTTATCAGATGCTGATTTTATTGATCATATAGATGATTAAATAACAATATTTGGACATTTAAATTTTTCCTTTTGATGGCACCGTCATATCTTGGTTTGGCAAGAAAATAGATTACATTTATAGGCGTATACACAAGAGGCTTGATAAATTTATTATCACCCTTTTTTTCAGATGGAAACTATACGTGTTCTGCTATATTATGATGGATCAATTGAACATGGCGGCCAAGAAGGGATACATTATAATCAACCTCCACGTAAATGTTTGAAATTGAGCATGGGAACACGCTTTGCTGAGTTAGTTGATCAAGTACATACAGTTCTAACAATTTCAGTACAGAGATATATCATCAGATTGATGTGGAGATCTCCGACATTGAATCAAAAATATGTGCTTCTTCCAATTGAGGACGATGACGATGTGGAGCACATGTTGACATTTCCCTCGAAGTATCCTGAATATCGGTGTATTGAAGTCTATGTTTTAAGGGATGATGTTCCAGAGCCATATAGTGTTGGTCATATAGAGAATGTTTATAACAGTTCTTCTATAGCCCAGCAGCAGGAACAGGTTAGGACTCCTGTGGATTTTCAATGATTGAGGAATTTATGCCAGCAGTGCAGAGTGATGATGTGGTAAACATCAGTGTAATATTGATAGTCGGGGAATGGAGTCAGACGAGAGTGCAGATGACGACTATTGGCCTGAACATGATAACTCAGATGAAGAGTCAATGAAGATGAAGAGTCATATGGAGATGATATAGTTCATGAGACTGGCTTTAGTTCCATTCCTACATATAGTCATCCAGAACATATTCCAACTCAGGTACATGATCAGCAAGCCTTTGAAGATGAACAAGTTCCAGAATTTTACGATGAGTTGAATTTGCATGATGGTGGATGTGTTAGTACTCCGAGAGAGTTACCCTTCAACTCTCAATTTTGGGATCCATCAATTACTGAGTTTGCTAAAGGATTATTATTTAATACTAAAGATGAACTAAAGAGAGCATGTGGCATGTATCACATCAAGAAGCATCGCACATATAATGTGGTGGAGTCGAAAAAACTATTCTGGTCTGTGAGATGTGCCTCTTCAAGTACTACCCAACGGTGTCCGTGGAGGTTGCATGCTACCAAGTTGAAGAAGCATGGATTTTTTGAGATCACAAGGTATGAAGGGCTGCACTCTTGTTTATTCAGTAATTTAACTCGGGATAACAAACATATTACTTCTCGAGTTATTAGCCATGCTGTTCGACACATTGTGGAGAAAGATCAAGTGTGAATATTGAAGCTATTATAGCAACCATTGCAGAACAATTTCACTATACAGTGTCATATTCGAAAGCATGGCGTGAAAGCAGAGGGCATTGATTGATATATTTGGTGAATGGGAACCGTCATATGCAAAGCTTCCTAGATACATGCTTGCACTGCAGAATGCTAACCCTGGAACAGTTGTATGTTGGGATTTCTACAGTGAAGCAAGTTCTTCTGAACGTGTCCTGAATTATGTATTCTGGGCATTTCAACCATCTATTGAGGGGTTTCGGTATTGTCGCCCGGTGATTTCTATTGATGGAACACATCTTTATGGAAAGTACGGGGGAAGATGCTGATTGCGACAGGCACTGATGCTGATAATAGGATATTCCACTGGCCTATGCAATTGTTGATGAAGAGTGTACAGCTAGCTGGAGCTGGTTTTTGCTGAGGCTTAGGAGGCATGTTGTGAAAGATAGAAATGACATTTGTCTTATATCTGACCGACATCCAGGTATACTGAGTGCCATAGCTGATAATCTAATTGGATGGGCTCCACCAAGAGCTTATCATCGATATTGTTTGAGACATGTTTGCAGTAATTTTAACTCGAGATTCTCAAATGTTCAGTTGAAAAGAGCAGTCTGGAAAGCAGGGAGCGAACATCAGCTTTGGAAGTTTAACTTTCTGATGGAAAGGATTAAAACAATCAATGCAGAAGCTTGGTCTTGGCTATCGGAGTTAGAGCCGGAGAAGTGGACATTGGTACATGATGGGGGCTTTCGCTACGGAACATTGACAACCAATCTCTCGGAGGTTTTAATTGCGTGTTGAGGGGAGCTAGAAATGTGCCAATTACTGCGTGTGTACAGATGACATTTCGTCGTCTCGTTAAATACTTCAACACCAGACGCGCAGAAGCCTTAAGGTATGTACAAGAGAACCCTAACAACCTTTTCACTCCTCAGATTTCGATTAAGGTTGCTGAAGGTCAGGCCAAAGCTAATGAGCATAGAGTAACTAGATACAACATGCAAAGAGCTACTTATGAGGTCGTGACTAGGAGGTTCAGTGAAGCTCTCAGGGGTGGAGGCAACGTTCAGACTGTTTCTCTTAGTGACCGTAATTGTTCATGTGGGAAGTGGACAATATATAAATATCCATGTACACATGTGTTAGCAGTGTGCCAGGAGATTGGCATGGACTCAGCGGCTTTTGTTGATGAAGTATATAGTATTCGCTCCTACATTACTGCCTGGGGTGGGGAGTTCAATCCGGTTCCACATGAAGACTACTGGTTGCAAACACCGATCACGTGCTTACCTGATCGGGATCGTCTTAGGCCGAAGAAAAGAGGAAAGCCAAAGTCAACTCGGATCCACAACGAGATGGACGAGGTTCAGCCTAGAAGAACGACTCGATGTTCTATTTGCAAGCAAACGGGTCATTCAAGATGCCGTTGTCATAATGTAACTGGTGGACCTTCAGGATCGTAAATTTATGTACTCTTTAAGTAAAATGGTCATTCTTGTGCCTATTATGTACTTCTCTCCGGAACAAGACTATATATTGCTGCATTAATGACGTAAATGTGCCTATGATCAAACATTTATGGATGCATTTTCTTTTTGTAATGATTAGCATTTGATGATGTGAGTTTCTATTGAGTTTCGGTCTATTTCGATTGAGTTTCGGTCACGTTTCGATTGAGTTTTGGTCGAGTTTCGATTGAGTTTCGTTGAGTTTCGGTTGAGTTTCGATTGAGTTTCGGTCGAGTTTTGATTTTCGATTGATATTTTTCTATTTCGCATTTGGCACTCAGGGAAATGCACAAAAAATTTCAGACTGAAATGTGTTTCCGTGGGGGGAGGGTTGGGGTGAGTCTGCTGAAATTTAAGTTCCCCAAAGGATGTGCCCTGGGCTGGTACTCTGAGAAAATCACCACTTGGAGTGGCGATTTCAGGGCTGAAATCGCCACTCCAAGTGGCGATTTCCTCCTCCTTCCTCCAAGAACATGAAATCGCCAAATGAAGTGGCGATTTCTCAATTGAGGCAGTTGGATGGCAGAGGCGTCTGAAATCGCCACTTGAAGTGGCGATTTCAAGGCCACCTGAAATCGCCATTTGGAGTGGCGATTTCAGGGTTGAAAATCGCCACTCCAAGTGGCGATTTTCTCAGACTCCCTAAAACCGTGAGCATCCTTCAAGGAAAAATTTCACTGAGACTAACATAAATTCTCTATCATTGCATAAAATGCCATGCACCCTAGCATTTACCAAGACCCTAAAATTTTGGAGTGGCGATTTCAGGGTTTTTTTTTTTTGCTTCCGCTATTTGTGATGCAAATATAACAACAACTAATTGTTATCCTCACCAAATCTGAACAACAGAATGAATCTAATGTCATTCTGCAAGCAAGACAGCCCATTAACATCATCAGACATAGCTGGGTTAATAGAGATTGCGATTCATCATCCAACTCACTAATATCACTTCCATACTATAATACATTCCAATAGGGGAAAGGGAATTTGAATTAGAGCGAATTAAAAACAAACCAACTGACTTACATTATGCTGAAAATGGAAAAAACAAACAAGTCGACTGAAACTCGACCGAAACTCAACTGAAACTCGACCGAAACTCGACCGAAACTTGATCGAAACTGGACCAAACTTAACCAAAACTCAATCGAAACTCAATCGAAACTCGACTGAAACTCGATCGATACTCGACCGAAACTCGATCGAAAGTTGACTGAAACTCCACCGAAACTCGATCGAAACTCGACCCAAACTCGACCTAAAGTAAATGCCGTTCATGACAAAAAGATAATACATTAGAACAACACATTCTTATAAAAATTAAAATTTCCAGATACATTTTAAAATAGAATTTTTACATCAGTTGGTTAAAGTAGAACAATCTATTAAACCTAGGTTCCACATCCTCGTCGAGGAGGTCGGCGAATGCGTCCAGTCCGTCGCCTATATGTCGCCAATGGTATGGGATCCTCATCAATCACCTGAGATACCCCCTCCTGCGTGGGTATCAAGGTAGGATGGAAAACATCATGCATAGCAGCGTCCAAATGTGACTGGGAGACATCAGCATCCTCACAGATCTCGGCAATGTCCGCATCAACAATGTCATCAATGCGATAGGCAGACGTACCCTCCCCGGCGTCCCTCCTCTGCGAATACTCGTGTGGTAATGGGGACCGCATGCAAGAAGGCGATGGGGTATAGTGAAATGTCTCCATCATCTGATCAACATCGGCTCGTGTGGACTCCGGGACCTCCGGGTACAGTGCTGAAGGAGCTGTGCTGAACATGCCGATGCCCGACCACTGACAATGTACCATGAGCCATTGCCATCGCGCTTCTCAAAATCTTTAGCCGCTCATCGTCCACTGGGGCGGCTACAGCCCGCTCGAGCTCAACAGTCAGTTGTTGAAACCTCTCATGCTGCATATAATATGACAACAAATTTATATGAAAGCTTATGAAGTTGAAAGAAAAAGAGACCCAAACAAATTTATAAAATAGTACCAGAAACTCAAATGAAGTGCCTTCCCCTTCGTAGCCCCTTGTACTGTACTCAGAACGGCCTACACATATTCGAGTGATGCTCCTAAACCAAGCCATATAATCGGGTGTGCATGGGAATCCTGCTACTATAGGCTCTCCCATAATCAGATGCTGACGCCGTGCATTCCATGTTTCAATATAAGTTCCGTGCACGGCGTCCCATGCAACATTTGACCTCCCTCGTCTATCAATCTGATGAAGATGCAGCGAAGTATCGCATGGACATGGAATCGACTGCCGACATCCAAATTGACGAAGCACCCGGTCCGGCAAATGCCACTCAACTACATCAAAACATATCAGCGGGATCCGTGCCATCCAAATATCCGAACTTACCAAGCAGCTTGGAGGTAAAATAGAGATAACTGCTGCCGAGTAAGGACACCATAAGAACTGCATAGAAAATATATAATTAAACCTTAATCAACATAATGAATCGATCTAATTGAATTCCATATTGCAAACCCGTTGCTCACTATCATCCAACACATCCAACTGGTCCCTATAAGCACGTAGTGTATGGGTTGAATATTTTTCATGTTATATCTAACGTGCCATCTAAACCCCCACGGTGCACCTAAGTGCCAATCATCATCAGCATCCGAAGGTCTCGCCTCCGGAATCTCGAGTCTCGTGGGATGGAAAATAGGAAATCGTTCCATGCCCAAATCTGCATGTTTGGATAATTCAAATTGTTAATTAACAATAAAAATTACCTCGATCTCAAACATAAGAATAAAGTGTTTACCTGTAGCAATGGAAGATATCCTCCGATATCAGACTGAGTAGGGCTCATAGCACGACACAGTGCTCTATATAAACCAGCCAGCATTGCCGAACCCCAGCTAAGAGCGGCAAATGCCTCCAAGTCTTCCAAAAATGGCACATACATCAACTTAACTAAATTACCAGAGGTATCTGGAAGAATAACTCCACCAATGATTCGAAGAAGTTGTCCCCTCACGAACTGCTGGACAACCTCATCATCCACATCTTCGTCCAAGTGAAGGTCGCGATAGAATTGATCGAAGAATGCCAATCGAAAACGACCTTTTGGAAATGCTTCGACAGGAGGCTCGACACCAAATAGCCTCCCAAATATAGCCTGCCACTCCGGAATAGTATGGCGCGGATCTAACCCAGTAACAGCAGAACCATTAATCCGAAGGCTACTCAAAATACTCACATCCTGTAGTGTAATGGTTGCCTCACCAAAAGGTAGATGGAATGTGTGGGTCTCTTGACGCCATCTCTCTACTAGTGCAGAAATAAGGCCAACATCCAGTCGAATCTGGCCAATCCTATATATGCCAAACATGCCGACATGATCTAGATAATACTGTACTCGTGGGTGCGACATTCCCGGTGTCTCTCTCCATATACATGCATCATGACGACGACATCTAAGAACCGGTAACTCCTGACAAAAAATAAATTAAATGATACATCCGCATTAACATAAACAAATGTAAATTATTTAAGGACTGTCGATCAATAATACATACCTCGCCCTGAATATATTGGTTGATCTATGCATCTCTTGCAAAGTAAGAACAGTAGGATCACGAGGCCCTGAATCTAAGACATTATGAGCCATGTCTGACATAACAAGTTAAAAGAATTATTAGCTGACGGTATATCTCATTGCATCAATGTGTTTATAAAACACTTCAACATTAATACCCTTGTGCACCCCTATAAATGTAATTTAATTAGCAGAAGGCAAACAACTTAACATCTATAATCTAAATATCATAATTAGATACTATAGTACAAGCAATATAAATATAATCTAATTTCTTGTAAAACCAACAAATGATCAAACTTGGAATCTCCTTATCAAACTTTAAAACAGATATGAAAGAAAGATTTTGCTATGTGAAAATATTAATAAGCCCATGCAATATGTTCATTTCATTCTTTTAATTTGTAAATCCACGGCCGGCACCCTAGCATGACAGTGAAGATCCACGGCCGGCACCCTAGCATGACAGTCATGGGCCATTTGCATGGATCAAGGCAAAAGAGATCGGGGCCATTTGGATCATTCGTGCCACACAGATCATACAAAAAAAAAAAAAAAACTTACTTGTAATCTACTGGGAGGCGATGGCAGCGAGAGAGAAGAGGAGGAAGAAGGGGGATGATGCAATAAAGCTCCGCTTGCCGCCGACCAGGCTTCGGACGATCGATTGGAACGCCGGGAGAAACAATGCTTGGGAACGCTCGATCGGAACTCGATTGGAACGGGTTTGAGAGAAGCGTGGAGAGGATGAAAATTTTTCTTTCGTCGAGCACTGGCACCGATTGGCCTCTGCTTTGTAATAAGAGGATGAGAAAACACCACATGGTGTGGCGATTTCAGAATAGTGAAATCGCCACACCGTGTGGCAATTTCACTTATTGTGAAATCGCCACACCGTGTGGCGATTTCATGGCTTTCCATGTCAGCTCCATGGCTGACTTGGCCGAGTTCCAGGAGATGAAATGGCACCGAAAAAATATCATTTCAAATGGCGTTTTCCCCTTTAACACATTCCCTGCAATATCTTTGGAACCCACCCCTTGACTGTCAAACCGGTGCCAAAATGCACCGGTTATAAAAACGACTCCCCATATTATGTGATAGTACAGGGACACATAGAGCCCTGTATCAATACTGGTACCCAGTATCTGTTAGTACAGGTTAGTACTTGAAACCTTTATTATTTTATTATGCTTCAATGAATCCCAAGGCCCTTACCACCAGGATCAAAGAAGTAAAGCATGAAATGTAGACATCCTGCCAAAATATGTTGGGCGTGACGATCTCATCAATGTACCATGATGTCGACAACATGGTACTCTCACAAGAGTTTATTACAGAATCTGATTTTATTCCTTTGTCTGAAGAAGCTCTAAATTTTTATTTCTTTAGTTCTCCAAAGGATGTACTAGGGTTACTGCCTTGTCCATCCATCAAACCTGCAGTAGCTCCCTTAGTAAGGACAAAATTTTGCAACAGAATGTTGCAGTGTGTAAGTTTTGCTAGGGCCTCCCTTTTCAAGATTGAGAGCTGCTTACAAATCACAACACCATAGGCAACAGGCACGACCTAAACTCCAAATCCACCATTCCTTGCATTTTCGTTTTCCTTAGAGTTCCTCTGTTTATTAAATGAACAAAAGTTTGCAAAATAGCACATATAGTTTTATTGACACAAGTAATTCTTTATGAACTGGACGGTTAAGGTTGCAAAGTGATGGTGCTAACAGCTTAACTCCTTTCTGTTTAAGTATAAGCTGTGTATGTCCGATAATCTCAAAGTGTCAACAGTTAAGTATCAAGTTCTTTGCAACAACTCAGCTACAAGCATGAATCCAACAGATATTTCATTTTTTGTCATAACCAAGATCATATGCCAAAGTGAGCATGAGGATGTGCCAATAACAAGAAATTTTACCACATGATAACCACCATGGTTACAAACATCCACGAGGCAAAAAATGTCCATACAGATCCTTCTAAGGACATTATCTGCGAGAAACAATCTATCATTTTTGTGCAAATAACACCTCCGATTTCTCATAGTACAAGAGCCACTAATCAACTCCTTTCTCAACTAAGAGCTATTAACCTGATTTATGAACATAAACTCTAGGTAAATTTACAGACACTTCAATTATTTGACCTTTTCATTCATATAGGTTAAAAGAACATGTGATCCTTCTACCGCATTCTACATAGAAGGACATGGGCATAAATAGAAACCAGAAAGCATGATCTAATAAGGAGATCAGATAAGACATACTATTATTCTTTAAACTGCAACTGAAGTTTTAAGATTTCCAATCTATAGCATGTGATGTACTTTATGTTGCATTCCTGTCCCTAAGTTTAGAACTGCTGCTTCTAGCCAACACAGCTCAAGGTGACCCCAAAAGCCTTAAAGTCTCCATTAAAAGGTTTTCTTTTTCACCTAGGTACAACTTTTTTAAAAGAAAACTAAATACAAAACTAATCAATGCACAGTCATCACTTCAATGGATGGGATTACATGAAGATTGGATCAAATGGGTTCACAGTATTCCTTACCATATCATAAGAGTGAGCCGGTATAGACTTCGATCCAGTGAGAGCAGCATATGGCTGCAATTCCCGATTAGATTTATTTGTTTCTAATTTTTTCTACATCAAAGAATTAATGAAAATGGTTACATGAGTTTATAAAAAATATAAACTATTAAAATATTTGTATGGATGTATTTACCTTATACTCATCTGAATAAAAGTAATCACATAGAAAGTCCCAGTCACTCTGCGAGACACGAGATGGCTTATTTTGTTTTGCTAAGCTCACACTTGTGTCCCCACCGTGACTAATGAAGTGGATATGAAGCCGATATCTAAATTCTCGATAAACTTTATTCATTTGAAACTCAATACCTTTTTTAATATGATCTAAATTCATATCAAGATCGAACTTCTCCTGCAATATATATATATATATATATATATATATATATATATATATATATATATATATATATATATATATATATATATATATATATATATAAATTATAAAAGTTATAAGGTATATTAAGTACATTAAACATAATCTAAAGTAATCTAATACAATTATACTGACCTGAAGTCGATCGATTATAGATGCTTTCTGTGCATCAATGATCTCACTCCACTTTCTAATCGCAAGTGGTGCCATGTCACGTACAACCACTCCTATCTCGGTCAGAAACTTAGAGCGAAACTCACCTAATGGTCGTCCAACCTCAGGTGGCAGAAGAATAGGCAACTTCTGTCCACGACGCGTATCAATCAGATGTGCGGACTTGTATCCGCGAGCAGGACCTCGGCCCTTCTTCTTTGATGATGTAGCTACAAAACATAATGAACTAAATTAGTGCAAAATAACATAAAGAAACATAGCCAAAAATATAAGTTTAAAGTAGAGTTATTACATGATGCGCCGACAGATGACCCCTCTGTCAGAGCTGAAATGTAAGGAGAATCATCTCGCCTCGATGTAGCAGGAGTATCTCTCGAAGACATCTGCAAACAAACATACAACTAGAATTAACAAATAAGAAAGTATAAGAACATATAGTTATAATAAGTAAAAAAAAATGAATGCTACCACTACAAGAAAAAAAATATGCGATGCCCAAATGCGTCGCTAATGCATCGCTAAACATGCTATTGCGACGCATTAGCGACGCAATGACTGCGTCGCTGAGAATATCATCGCAACCATAATTTGTCGCAATTGCGTCGTAAAACAGCGACTCTCTGCGACGCAGAAATGCGTCACAATATTGCGACGCACCAAAATGCATCGCTAAATTTAAAAATAAATTTTAATATTTTAAATTTTAATATTAAATATTACGACGCATTCAATTGCATCGTAATATTGCGACGCATTTAGCTGCATCGCAATATTTAATAATAATATTTTAAATATAATAGCGACGCAATATTAGTCGCTAATGCGTCGCTAATAAAATTTTTTAAAATATTACGACGCCAGGTCACTGCGTTGCAATATTTATTAATATATTTTAGATATTAGCGACGCAATTTTAGTCGCTAATGCGTCGCTAATTAAATTTTTTAAAAAAATATTGCAACGCCAGATCGTTGCATCGCAATATTTAATAGTAATATTATGAAAATATTAGCGATGCAATTGAGTCGCTAATGCGTCGCTAATTAATTTTTTTTAAAATATTGCGATGCCAGCTCATTGTGTCCCAATATTTAATAATAATATTTTGAAAATATTAGCGATGCAATTGCAGTCGCTAATGCGTCGCTAAATAAATTTTTTTTAAAAATAAAAATTTAAAAATTAAAATGGTTAATACAATTTCGTTACATTTAAATATTGATCAAAACATTCTTCACTCATATTGATCCAAACAATATCATTCAATTTACAAAAATAAATAATATATTAAAATTTTGAAGTTTTCATGTATAACATATAAAAAGGAAAAAAAAATCAAGAATCTGAGCGATCATGTGGAGGCTGTGGAGGCTGGAGACTCTACGACAAGCGGCTAACTATATCCCGCAAATGATGCATCTCATCTCGCATGTCTGCAATCTCCTGATCCCGGCCTCGCATACGATTCTCAAAATCCTGCTCGACCTCCTGCTGAACCTCCTCTGCAATAGATCTCCGAAGGTCGTCTAAACGCTCGGGAGGAATATCACCAGAAACTCGCGAGCTGGAGGCCTGATGGGGAAAATATGTAAAAGCTCTAGTGCCCAGACCATAGACCCTGCGGTCTCGCGGCTGGGCACCAACAGCCTCCAAAAACACACGCCGACTCTCCTCTGCTGAGAGTTCGACGAGCGTTTCCCCATCAGTAGAGTCGACCTGCGATGCCTAGGAGCGAAGCTCCTCGACTCGTGTCTTTAAATTATGAAATCAACAATAAATGAGTTAATAAATTTCTCAAAATAAAATTTTAGAAATTAAACAGATACTACATAAATCTAATTTCTTACCGCAACCTTCCGTGATCGCGTGTCGACCCAGGAACCGTCCCTCCTGGTGTGTGTCACCCTGAATAGACGAAACTCACCAGGATCTCCGCCCTCCTGCTCAGACTATAACAATAAAAAAATTGATATTAATACAAATATTTGTAAATAACTAAAATAGTAATTAAAATATTTATGTTTTCTTACCATATGCCGTCTGTGCTCCTGAATCGAAATGGAGCCCGAAGTATGGTGGGAGAGACCCGTGCAGGACCGCCCTTCTCAGATCGGCGGTTCGTGCTGGCTGATGCGGACCTCCTGCGCCAGCCATCGGACTGCCAGGCATGCTGCCACTCGTGCCAAATACCCTCTGGCACGTGCGAAGGACGCTGACCCGATGACCTCCAATGATGAAGCATGTCGGAGTATCGGCGTCCCGTCAGAGCCTCCCATGCTGCCCTAATGGCATCATGGCTGGCAGGATCCCACGTAAACTTTTTCTGCATAAAATAAACAGTTAGTTTTTGAATTTATTAAGATTAAGAAATTTTATATCAGTGATAAATTGTATTTAATAAGTTTACCTGAAACTCAGAAAAATAAAACTCCCTCGTGGCTGGAGATACATGGCACCAATCTTAGCCACTGGGATCTGCACGCCTCTTAAATACGGTGCTGATGTGGCTGGATACATGATGTTGCTCAATAAATCTGTTAAAAAAATGCATGTTTATAAGTAATTGACTTAAAAACATAAATATATATTTTTAATTAGTATATAGTTACATCCTCTGAGCATCAAGTCGAACTACGGTACGGCCGATGGTGGAAGAACTCTTGGAGTATGTGCCGATCGGCTGGATGGTAAAACTGTTGGAGAGATCGAAGGCTGTGCGACTGCGGAGATCCGAACTCTCCATCTTCGACGCTCATTGTGATCTGATGCAGCATGGCTACGTCCCTGCTCACTCCGTCTGTCGTCGATAGATCTACCTCTGCTCGTCATACTGAAAATACTAAGATTCATACAATTAAATTACGATTAATGATTGACTATGTAAAAATTTAACACTTATGCTCGCTTCGTATGGCAAGTGAACCGGTAAATGCTCCATTGAGTCAAAAAAACTGGGAGGAAATATTCGCTCAAGCTTGCATAAAATAATTGAAATTTCCTCCTCAAGCCTTGCCATGGATGCAGAAGTAATGACTGCGGCAGATAACTCCTTGAAGACAAGCTGAGCTCCGTAATTGCCTTCCAGACATGTTACGGAAGCAACTCACGAAAAGCTACAGGTAATAACCGTTGCATGAAAATGTGGCAGTCGTGACTCTTCATGCCGAACAACTTGAGCTTATGCATGTCCACACACCTACCGATATTGAGGCATAACCATCTGAAAATTTAACCCTCTAAGCCAGTTACATAAAACTTCTCATGAATTTCTGTCAAGAGTGTAACAGGCTTTAGGATAGGTCCCGTCGGCACTCCTTCTACAAAATTTTAACCCTCTAAGCCGTGGCCGGAGAAGACAAAATGGGGGGGGGGTTTCCCCACCCCCCCTGTTACAATTGTTTTTTTTTTTTCTGTGGCCTGGCCACCATGGCCAGGCCACTGCCGGCCACGGCAGCGGCCGTGGCCGGAGAAGACAAAATGGGCGGGGGGGGGGGGGGGTTTCCCCACCCCCCTGTTATAAATTTTTTTTTTTTGACTGTGGCCTGGCCACCGTGGCTAGGCCACTACCGGCCACGGCAGCGGCCGTGGCCGGAGAAGACGCAACTAATACGTCACAATATTATTTCTTTTATTATTAATACTGATAAAAATTATATTTACTAAAATAATTGCGATGCATACATTGCGTCACAATATTTGTTTATTTTTTTCTTCAAAAATGCGTCGCTACGGCGTCACAATAATTCTTTAATATTTATAATGATAATATTTATAATTATGATAATAATGCGATGCAGAAATTATGTCGCAATATTTTTTATAAACTTTTTCATTACATATATTTATAGAAAAAACATTGCGATGCAACTAACACGTCGCAATATTATATTTCTTTTATTTATTAATACTGATAAAAATTATTTACTAAAAATAATTGCGATGCATACATTGCGTCGCAATATTTATTTATTTTTTTCTTCGAAAATGCATCGCTACGGCATCGCAATAATTTTTTAATATTTATAAATGATAATATTATAATTTATGATAATAATTGCGATGCACAAATTGGTCACAATTTTTTTATACTTTTTCATTACATATATTTATCAAAAAAATATTGCGATGCAACTAATGCATCGCAATATTATATTTCTTTATTTATTATTACTGATAAAAATTATATTTACTAAAAATAATTGCGATACATATTGTGTCGCAATATTTGTTTATTTTTTCTTCAAAAATGCATCGCTATGGCATCGCAATAATTTTTTAATATTTATAAATGATAATATTTATATTTATGATAATGATTGCGATGCACAAATTGCATCGCAATAATTTTTTATACTTTTTCATTGCATATATTTATAGAAAAAATATTGTGACATAACTAATGCGTCGCAATATTATATTTCTTTTATTTATTATTACTGATAAAAATTATATTTACTAAAAATAATTGCGATGCATACATTGCGTCGCAATATTTGTTATTTTTTCTTCGAAAATGCATCGCTACGGCGTCGCAATATTTGTTTAATATTTTTTTAAACTTTTTCATTGCTTTTTTTTTTAATAATTATAAACGATCCGACGGTTGCGATCGATCGAAGCCATGATCGATCCCGGTCGGCGATGATCTAACGGTTGCGATCGATCCAAGCCATGATCGATCCTGGTCGGCGACGATCCGATGGTTGCCATCGATCCAAGCATGATCGATTCTGGTCGGCGATAACCTATCTCGGACCGTCACGATCGATCGGATCGGCGATGATCCGACGGTTGCGATCGATCGAAGCCATGATCGATCCGGTCGACGATGATCCAACGGTTGCGATCGATCCAAGCCATGATCGATCCTGGTCGGCGACGATCTGATGGTTGCGATCGATCCAAGCCATGATCGATCCTGATCGGCGACGATCCGACGGTTACGATCGATCCAAGCCATGATCGATCCCGGTCGGCGATGACCTATCTCGGACCATTGCGATCAATTGGATCGGCGACGATCCAACGGTTGCGATCGATCCAAGCCATGATCGATCCCGGTCGGGGATGGCCGATCTCGAACCGTCGCGATCGATCCGATCGGCGATGACCCGACGGTTGCGATCGATCCAAGCCATGATTGATCTCGGTCGGTGACGATCCGACGGTTGTGATCGATCCAAGCCATGATCGATCCTGATCGACGATGACCGATCTCGGACCGTCGCGATAGATCGGATCGGTGACGATCGAGGGTTGCGATCGATCGAAGCCATGATCGATCCCAGTCGGCGACTACCGATCTCGAACTATCGCGATCGATCGGATCGGCGACAATCCAACGGTTGCGATCGATCGAAGCCATGATCGATCTCGATCGGTGATTTCACCAGTTGGGAGTCGGTGAATGCCCTGAGGCATTTCACCCCAAGCTCTCGAGCCAACCTTACGCCGGATAGCAAAGCTTCATATTCCGCCTGATTGTTAGTGGCTGGAAAGAGGAAGCGAAGTGCACATTCGGTCACAACCCCATCCGAGTTGGCCAAGATGAGGCCTGCTCCGCTCCCTTGAGAGTTGATGCCCCATCCACATGAAGGACCCACTCATCATCACGGTTCCGAGGGGCTGAGTGTCCGTAGGAGGTTCTTTAGGTGGCTCCGTTCCCCAAGTACATTCAACCAAAAAATCTGCCAGACTTGAGACTTCATGGCCGAACGGGGCGGAAAGATAGATCAAACTCCCCCAGCTTGAGGGCCCACCTTGCCAGCCGGCCGGAAGTATCTGGGCGAGCTAGAACTGTCTTCAGAGGCTGGTCTGTGATCACCGCGATCGGGTGGGCTTGGAAGTACGGCCGCAGACGCTGGGCAGACACGATCAATGCAAAGATGATTTTTTCCATGTTTGAATATCGGGTCTCTGCATCATGAAGCACCTTACTCGTATAGTATACCGGCCTTTGTGTGCCATCAGTGTCCACACGGACTAGCACAGAGCTAACAGCTTCAGGAGAGGCCGCGAGGTATAGAAGGAGTTCTTCTCCACCCGTCGGCTTGGCTAGCAGTGGCGGGGTAGATAAGAATTCCTTAACCCTTCGAACGCCTCCTGGCATTCTTTCGTCCATTCGAACTCGTTGATTTGCGAAGCGCCTTGAAGAAAGGTAAACACCTTTCAGCAGACTTGGATAGGAAGCGGCTTAGGGCGGCTACTCTCCCGTCAGGCGCTGTATCTCTTATTGGCAGGAGGCCTCATGTCCAAGATGGCTTGGACTTTGTCCGGGTTTGCTTCGATCCCCCTCCGGGTCACCATGAAACCCAAAAACTTCCCAGCTGTTACCCCAAATGCACACTTGCGAGGGTTTAGCTTCATCTGGTACCGACGAAGGCTGTCAAAAGTTTCTGCTAGGTCCGCAATGTGGTCGACGGCATGGACGCTTTTTGTCAGCATGTCATCCACGTACACTTCCATGTTACGTCCTATCTGACCTTCAAAGACCTTGTTCATCAGCCTCTGGTAAGTGGCTCCCGCATTCTTTAACCCGAAAGGCATTACCTTGTAGCAATATAGCCCCTTTTCAGTTATGAAGGAGGTAGCTTCTTCATCCCGGGTTCATCCGGATCTGGTTGTATCCAGAGAAAGCATCCATGAAGCTAAGGACCTCATGGCCGGATGTAGCGTCCACCAGTTGATCGATTCGAGGCAGGGGAAAGCTGTCTTTAGGGCATGCCTTGTTGAGGTCGGTGAAATCTACGCACATTCTCCAGCTTCCGTTGGTCTTGCGGACTAGCACCACATTAGCCAACCATTCGGGGTAGTGGACCTCCCGAATATGGCCGCAGCCATTAACTTGCGGATCTCCTCGTCGATAGCTTTCTGTCTGTCGGAGCAAAGTTTCTCTTTTTCTGTCGGACCGGCCGACACCCTGGCTTGAGGTTAAGTCGATGGGTGATTACTTCTTCAGGGACGCCCGGCATGTCTGAGGATGACCATGCGAAGACGTCAGTGTTGGCACGCAGGAAAGTAAGAAGTTGATGGCGTGCTTCCTCTGGGAGCGATGCCCCCACCTGAACAGTCCTTGCCGGGTCATCACCCAAGGGGAGGGTTAGAAGGTGCTCTGCCGGCTCTCCCCTTCTTCCCAACTCCCTAGGATCGAGTGACTCAGAGGCTGTTGCTGACGCCGTATTCAGCGGGCTGGGAGACAAATGGTAGCAAGGCGGAAGTGGGCTTTGCTCCCCCTTCATTTCTCCGACCCCTTCATTGGTGGGGAACCTTACCAATAACCTCTTAGTGGAGATTACGGCATCCAGCAGATTCAACCCTGGTCTTCCCAAGATGGCATTATAAGCCAGCGGGACCCGGACCACCAAAAAGTTTATAACCACGGTGCTCTGACATGGAGGGGTTCCAGCCGTGACCGGGAGGGCAATTTCCCCCTCAACACTCACTGAATCTCCCGTGAAGCCCATTAGCGGTGTGGCAACGGGTCGGAGCAAAGACCTTGATAAGTTCATCCGAACAAAAGCCTCATAACTCAAGACATCCACAGAGCTCCCACTATCAATTAAAATTCTTTTTACAGGGTGTTTGGCTATAGTCATGGACACCACGACGCTGTCGTCATGTTTATTAACTACCCCATCTAGATCCTTTCCGAAGAAAGGAATTACAGAGTCTATTCCCTCTCGTGGCCTCTTCGAACCACCATCCGCTCCCCAGGAAATCATAGCTATAGTCTTTTCAGTTGGGGTATTATGCCAGCCGGGCGACTTGGAGGCACCGGGGGACCCGATGCGGGGAGATTTCCCCGTCGAACAAATTTGCCCAGGTGACCTTGCTGAACCAGCTCCTCGATGGCCTTTTTTAGATGGCGGCAGTCCTCGGTGTCGTGACCGTAGTCTCGGTGGTACCGGCAGTAAAACTCCTTGTTGCGGGGGGCCCCAGACTTCAAGGGAGCCGGACGCTTGAAATAAGGTTCCTCCTCGATCTCCAGCAGGATGTGAGAGATGGGAGCCATGAGGGGGGTGAATTGCTCCTTGGGAACCAGTGTCTGTGGACCGGCGATCTGAGCGCGTGGAGGCTCGGGCTTTCGAGGTCGTGTGCCGGCGTGATCAGTGGGCGGTGGTTTATTATTGGTGTTCTTGTCAACTTCCCTCCTGGAAGAATCCGCCTCGTCGGCGCGGATGTACTTTTGGGCTCGGCTCAGAAGCTCAGCGTAAGAACTCGGAGGCTTCTTATCCAGGGAATACGCGAACCTGGATGGGCGAAGTCCTCTTTTCAGGGCCAAGTGGCTACAGAATCTTCCAGGTTGTACACCTCCAACGCCGCCTCCTTAAATCGAGCGACGAAATCCTTCAAGGTCTCGCCACTCTTTTGCTGAACAGCAAAGAGGCTATCTGCCACTCGCGGATCTTTCGACAGGCATCAAAGTGAGCCAGGAAAGATCGCTCGAGCTGCCGAAATGAGTTGATGCTGCGCGGGGGCAAGCGGAGTACCACGCGTGCACCGCTTTCCGGAGAGTGGCTGGAAAGGCGACGCATAAAAGGGAGTCCGTCGCTCCTGGACCTGCATAAGGACCTTGTAGCTCTTCAGGTGGTCAAGGGGATCCATCGTCCCATCGTATGGATCCAGTTGGGGGAGACGGAACCTGGGCAGGACCGGCTCCTCCATGATATGACGGGAAAGCGGGGGATGGCTCATAAGCCGTCCCGTAAGGTCGGTGATCCGGCGGCTGAGCTCGTCCACCGTCGGTTATACTCGTCGAGCCTTTGCTCGGCCCGACGGGTGGTTTTCCGGAGAGTGCCATCTTGGGACGAATCAGAGGAAGGAGGTGAAGAGACCTCGGCGCAAAGAACGCGCCCGCCTGGACTCTCTTTTCCCCAGCCGGTGGTGGGAACGACCGGAGCGGCGAGAGGGAGACCGCCGTCGCTTCGAGGTCCCTTGGTGATGAGGTTCGGGGGGTGAGCGGTGGGAGACCTCAGGCGGGGTCCCTCCTTGGTGAGACTGAACTGTTCCCCGCACCCTTCGTCCAGCGTAGGGGGTTGAGTTACAGCAGCCAAATAATGTTCTTGCAGCCCCCGGACCATCATCGTCAGATCCTGGACCTGGTGGGCTAGAACTTCAAGCCGGTCGGGTTGGTTTGTCAGTGCAGGGGGCGGAGCATGGAGATTGGCCTCCGAATGCTCAGCTCGTGGAATGCGCCCGGCTACCTGACTGGAGGAAGCCTCCTGTGCTCGCGTAGTCACCATCGTTTCCTTTGCAAAATGGAGGGGTTCCAGGGAGAACTTTCGACCGGTCTCCTACCTGGCGCGCCAATCTGTTGCTGCCAAATCACGTGCGATGAACGTCGGGTAGGCTAGGATTGCTGCATGCACAGAGAGGTCGCCGTCTTCCTCCTAGAGCCTGCAAAAAGTCCCGGACCGGTGGTTCCGGTGGGGACCCTCCGACGCCCAAGTCAGTGAGTCATAGAACAGGGATATAATTTTTGTTGAATTAGAGAGGAAGCCAGAGAGAGTCCCCTCGCATGGAGCTCGGGTCCTCTTTTTATACCTGTTGGGGTCCCATTTACCTCGTTCTGTTGGAACCGTCGAATCTTTCCCATTGCGATGTTTCATCGAACGGCAAGTTGTTGGGCTGTTGCTGGATAGGGCCGCTTATAGCGGTAACCACCGATCAAGCTAACACTCGCCCGTGATTTTGGTGGGCGAGGGGCTCGGCAGTGGACCTTAGATCACGGGATCCGTTGTGTGAAACTGGTCTTTGTGCACGTGGAAAGTGCTGAAGGCCGACGCTGGTGGCCGGCACTGAAGGCCGACGCTAGAGGGCCAGAGCCAGTCTCAGTGCTAGGGCCGACACTGGTGGCCGGCACTGAAGGCCGACGCTGGAGGCCAGAGCCGAAGTCATCGCTGGGGCCGACGCTGGTGGCCGTCACTGAAGGCCGACGCTGGAGGCCGGAGCCGAAGTCTCAGCGCTGGGCTGTTGCTGATGGCCGACGCTGAAGGCCGACACTGGAAGCCCCGCGAAAGGGGGTTTTGCTGTCACATCATTGCTTTCAAAAACCGTGCAAAAGATAATGCCATCCAGAGGAAATGACCAGCCGTATCGTTGTGTAGAGATATTTAATGGAGGTATTATATATAATAGATATTATAATTTGGACCGACATAATTTGAATCTTGATTTAAGAGTGTTATAAAAAATTTAATTTATGTCACAGGATGATCATATGTAAATCAACCTTAATCCTGACTTAATCACAGACTCCTTGATTGTGCTATTGGATCTTTTGATTAGTTTGTTAAAACCCATTTGATGTTGGGCCCAATACTTATATCTTGGAGGTTTAATAACACATTAGACTGGAAATATGATTTAAAAATATGGAAATAGCTTTTAAAAAAGCTTAAAATTAGTTTTCTTAAGTATTGATTATGAGCTAAACAGTTATGCGTATAATTTATGATTCGATCATAAATTAACTATTTAACTAGTGAATCAATGGTACTTAAGAAACAAGAGATAATTAGAGGGGTACAATAGTTATTTCACCTAGCTCTAATTATGGAGGTTGAATTACATGTAGACTCAAGTTTTCAAGTAAAATTAATTTGTAATTTTCAAGAGTGCAATCGCGAGTTTTTAGTGGAATAACTTTAAGATTAATAAACTAAATAATCAATTAAAAGAGTTTATTGGAGCTTAAAATTATGGATCCATGGTCCCCATACCATCTTAGGTTAATCGCATCGAATACTCTTGAATTGAATAATTAATATGATTAACTATTTATTTTTTAAATAAAATATTTATTAAAACTTTATAATAAAGATTTTATTATGAAGATAAATAATCAATTTGATTGATTTTTTCATATTTATTTCGGTATAATAAATTAGTTATTGGAAAAAAAATTGTATTTAGACACATTGTTCATATAATAATTGATATGAATGGTTGCACATAAATATTATTATGAAATATCACACAAGAGAATTTTGCTCTTGTAAGTGGCGCATATTATGAGTTGATGGAGAGAGAGAAAATTTAATTTTTGATAATATAATTATTAAAAATATTAAAAATAAAATAATAAATTTAATTTATTAAATATTTAAAATTAATAATATCTAAAATTATTAAATATGATTTGATAATTTAGATATTATTATATTTAATTTAGATATTATTTATAAATTAGTTGCAAATAAGAAAATAACTTTTCCTTTCATATGATTAAGGAGTTGACGTACATGCGTAGAGAATTATTCTCATGCGGTCAAAATAGATTGTAACAGATAAAGGTTATCTAAAAATAGATTCTTTCTTATTCACCTAGAGCCTATAAATAGGGCACAAGGTGGACTTTCAGAATAGACGAAAAAAGGCGAAAAATGAAAGAAAGTTTCTCTCTCCTTTTTTCTCTTATTTTATGTGCGCCAGAGTTGTGAGAAATAAAGAAAAATAAGAGTGAGCCAACTCTCATAATTCGATACCAATTCTGAGAAAGGTAAGGAGGGCTTTGGTTTCATTTTATTTTGCAGATATTTTATAAAGTACCTTAGCCTATAAACTCTATCGTGGAATTCTTTCTTCATAGCTTCGAATCCGATAGTAGAGCGCGTTTGCTCCTTCGAGACTTCAACATATTGGTATGTTTTATGTTTAGAAAAATTATTGATAATTTTTTTGATATGATAATATTAATTTTATGCATGTTAAATGATCTGTTTGCTTCCGCTGCACATATATATAATGATATATTTTTCATTCAAATACCAACACTAGCAACGCCTACTTATTGATTTTTATCCTAAATTTAATTATTTTTACTTTTACAAGTTTTCACCAACTTTGCATACAAAAATGCCCCTACATTTGGCAACAAATCAAAACTAGACTCACTATCATCACCATGGTTCAGTTCCCAAGATCAGACTTAATCAATATAATTTTAAATAAATGCATTTTCTTAGGCTCAAGTAACCCATTTTATTTTAACCCAACATAAACATCATATGATATTTGATGAAAGAGAGCTCAGATTATGCATCTTTAAACCCAGATTTGAACCCATTAAGTGAGATTAGACAAACCCCATGAATTCTATAATTAAATCCCAAGGTTTTCTTCCTATTTTTAATTTAAAAATCAGCCCATGACTTCAAACAATGGCCCACTGGTTCAAGCCGAGCAACCAAGCCCAGCAGTCCAAAAAGAAGGCTGAAGCCTTTTAAATTATATTTACAAAATGCATGATCAGATTATGCACCTCTAAATCCAAATTTAAATCTACAAAGTGACCTTAGCCAAACCTCATAAATTATATAATTGAATCATAACATTTCTTTTTAGTTTTAACTTACAAACTAGCCCCCAAGGCTTGAACCAGTCGGCCCACTGGTTCAAGCCTAGCCCAATAAGAAGGTTTCATGCTTCTTCTCACGTGCTCACGTAAACCCCCTTCTCCCCTTCCACCTCAACGCAAGAGCCTCTTCATCTACTCCCCTCACGCGCGAACCCTCCCACACGCTAGCACCTCCCACGCTCGTCGCCGACCATGGCAGCGACGACAATGACCTCCTCCAGCGAGATCCCCGAGACCGACACCTCCCTCTCTGTCTCTCTCTCTGTTCTCTCCGTCACCCTCTCTCTCTTTCTCTCTTCCTGCCGGTCCAACCCATCGCTAGCTCCCGCTCCTCCAGCTCCCTCCTTTCCCATCGCTCGATCATTGCCAGTGAATGACGGCAGCGCTCGCCACCAGGCTCGGCGGCCTCCCCCGAACCCGATTGGAAACAGGGGAGAAGACTCAGTCTTCTCCCAACCAAAATCCTCCCCCGCTGTGCCTCCTCATCGCTGGCCACCATGGCAGCGGTGAGCAACGACGACTCTCTCTCTTCCCTAATAATCCTCTAGAGCCACCGTGATCCTCTCCTACTGTAACAACCCCACAGGCCCATTTCGTTACAAGAAAGCAAGACGGATAAGGTCCACACCAACTTGGGCCACCACAGCCCAAAAAGGGATCCAATTGGTGCCTTGTCCTTCTTACTTTACAATATATAAACCACTTAACCAACTCCTAATTTTCCGATGTGGGACTATTGGGAGGTTATCACAATCTACCCCCCTTACAAAGGCGACGTCCTCGTCGCCAGGGTCAATTGATCACAACCACCAGGCAGGCAGGATTCTAGAGGTGGCCCCTAGGTTCAAGAGGTGGCTCCCATCAATGTACTTTGCCCTATGGCCCCCATGTTCAAGAGGTGGCTCTCATCGATGTAGCACTTTGCCCTGTGTGGCACTTAGCTCCTGCACTTCCGACTGGTGTGGCTCTGATACCATATTGTAACGACCCGGGCCCACGGGCCCGTTTCGTTACAAGAAAGCAAGACGACAAGGTCCACACCAACTTGGGCCACCACAGCCCAAAAAGGGATCCAATTGGTGCCTTGTCCTTCTTGCTTTACATATATAAACCATTTAACCAACTCCTAATTTTCTGATGTGAGACTATTGGGAGGGTTATACACCTACTCTTTAATTAGAAGATCTTTCAATCTATCAACTGGAATCAAAGAAATGGTTGTGGAACAGAGGAATAGGAAACAAAACAGAGGAAAATAGCTGCATCAGAAGATTATTGACGGTGGCACCCCCGTTAACCCAAAGCAAAAACTCCTATTCCTTGCTCCTTGCTTGGCCTTCCTTCCCTGCATTGTTGTGCATCGAATTGAGCACATCATTTACCCGAAAGCGCATGCTCTCCAGCACCGCCCGAGCAATGTGCCGCTTGTTCGTGAACCTCGTGATCCCAATGCACACCCCTCTCGCATCCTCCTTCCACAACGGTGCAAACAATCCATTGAAGCATCAAAGGGAAACCGTGGAGGGGATCCTGGATGAAATCATGGAATGAAATATAAGTTTGAGTATCGAGGTTTTTTTTAAGGAAAAGGAGGGAAATGAATTAGGAGAGGAAAAATTCAAAATAGATAAATTTTTAGATTATGTCTTAATTAAAAATATAGTATTTTTATATTAGATTGTATCTTAATTAAAAATATAGTTTTTTTATACTATAAGATAATATAAGATTACATTTTATTTAAAAATATAGTCTTTTTATATTATAAGATGATATAAAACTACATCTTATTTAAAATATAGCCTTTTTATATTATAAGATAATATAAGACTAAATCTTATTTAAAAATGTAGTCTTTTTATATTATAAGATAATATAAGATTATATTTTTAATAAAAGATGTAGTCTTTTAATTTATAAAAAATTATAAAAATATAGTCTAAAATATTCGATTATATTTTTTACGAAAAACGTAGTCTTTTTTCTAAAACCTACTGTAGTCTATTTAACTTTTTGTAGTAGTGCATATTAAGCTCATGGATCTCAAGTCAAACTCTAACAATTTCCGTCTTTTCGCTTGAAGTTTATTAAGCAAATTATTTTGGAATTTCTTTATTATCTTTGTCACTATGCTTCCAATGGGCATCGATTTCTCTAGACTCTAACCAAGTCCAAGCAATCTTTGAACTTGTCTCCTAGAATCAGTTTTTTTCTCCTTAAGTAACTTTACAAGCTCTTAAGTCATTTCTTTACAAGAAAGTCCAACTCTTTGTTCATAGCCATTACCTTTCCAGCAGACTTCTTACTCTTCACTACTTTCATATACCTTTAAGGCTCCTTTACTCTTAGCTATAAGAAGTGCATAAAAAACTATGTTAACATAATGTATGAGTGGCCTAATCTGTCTTCTCTCATGATTGGTAGCTATGCTATAAGGTTGTTGCAGAGATACTTTTATATTTTATGTAGTTTTATCAAATTGCACCTCCACTTTTTTGGACTAAATTGGCAACTCTCATAGCCTTCTCTCTAAAGTCTTTTCCCCAAGCTCCATCTTTTTGTTGGCACCCTGCCTAATTTTCAACAGTTCCTTTATTTGATTTATCATAACGAACTCATCAAAGATAACATCCTTATTAATCATAAACTTGGATGACCTCAGATTCTCTATATATCATAGTTTGTAAACCCTTCATCCTAGTGCAATAACTGAGGAATATACACTTTTTTGCCCTTAGATTAAATTTTCCATCGTTAATATAAACATAGTCAGGGCAACCAAATATCCTCAAACCAGAATAATTAATAGGTTGGCTAGACCAACTTCTTGAGATATCTTCAAATCAATGGTAGTTGATGATGGCCGATTCATGAAGAAGATTGCTATATTCACTATTTCAAAAAGCTATGGTGGAGAAACAAATTGGACCAAAATTAAGATGCTGTGAATCAACAATGACTTAGAATTTTGCAAAGGTGAATTTGGTTAGCAAGAATGAAGTTATAATGAGATGCCGCACCATATGAATAATGCTATAACTGAATGAAATTGCAAAATTAATGAATAGAGTACTCTTAGAGAGAGCTAGCTATATTCTCTCTAATGCTAAACTAAAAAAATTATTTTGGGTTCAAGGTATGGTCTGGTCATTGTCATACCCCAAACTTGACATTCGAGATAAGAGCCACAACAACTCCTGCATACTCATAAGGAGTTCTTTTGTAAATATGCAAGACATTATGACATGATATCATATTTTAGCAAAATTAAGTTCTAAAATTTAAAAGTTCTTAAGTAAATAAATAAATGTTTAGTTATAATCATTGTTTAAAACACTATCTTAACAAAATTAAAAAAAATTATTCTCCTTGCACATCTAAGTACTCTCCTTGCGATCTCTGCACAGCTATTAAGAAGAATCTAAAGAAGAAGATAAAATAATCATAAGCTTCATAGCCTAGTAAGCAATAGTAGCCATTTAGAAATATAACATAATATCAATATATAGATTTAATTTAATAGTTAAAACAAATAATATGTATCTTTTACAATCTTGGTTCTCATTATGTTTTGTCATCTAATCATGCTATGTTCGAATCATCTTGCCAGTATTTCATCCCATAGGTAAAGTATCAACAAAGGTATATCCTCCAAGATCATGGGCATCACCAGTATTTTCAATTTAATAGTTAAAACAAATAATATGTATCTTTTACAATCTTAGTTCTCATTATGTATTGTCATCTAATCTTGCTATGTTCAAATTATCTTGCTAGCATTTCATTCTTACAGGTAGAGTATCAACCAAAGTATATTCACCCCCAAGGTCATAGGCATCACCAACGTTCACTCCCACCAGTGTATCAACCAAGGTATGTTCCCTAAGGTCATGGGCATCACCAGTGTTTAATCCCCACTTATGGGGATCCAAATCATTCAGCATAGTCAGGTTTAGAAGCTCAAATTTAGTTTTATCATCTCTTAATAAATCTTGTGCATTAATTCATTAGTCTAACATCTTTCATCAAATTATTTTGAATAATAAATAAACAATATTAGAGTATAAATCGTGGCAATCATAGTCAATATGCATAGCATGCAATATTTATAAACTAAACATTACAAGAATGATAAATATTTATTTATTTACAAATATAATAAATTCTTGAAGTGGCCAATTATTATTTATCTCTTTAAATAAAATACTAGAAGCTAATCCTCAATTTTTGGCACTTAAGGCAACCATCAACTTTTTTAATCCTCCAATCTTCATCTTCTTATACGACCTTTATTAAGTTCTATGTATAGAAAAAAAATTTTAGAAAAAATAGGTTTCCTACTTTTTATGATATATGATGTGGCTGATCACTTCCTTGGGCAACAGATTTAGCATAACATCCTGCACAATTCTCGAAGCCAGATAATAATTTGACAGCTCAATTCCAACGGCGGCCTTTGTTGACTTCGGTCTCGGCTTCGGCCTCGGCCCCAGCCTCGGCCTCAGACCATCGGCTCAATGATTGCCTCGCTTCGCTTCTTCCTTGCCTAGTCTTGCCACGGTCTCGAGCCTCACCTCGGCATCAGCTACGACCTCGGCTTCAGCCTCGATCCCTAGCTTTGGCCTCGTCCTTGGCCTCGGCCTTGGTTACAACCTCGGCTTCGGCCTCGATCCCTAGCCTCGGCCTCGACCTCGGTCTATCTTCGGCCTCGACCTCGGCCCCGGCTTCAGCCTCGGCCTCGGCTTCAGCCTCAGCCTCGGTCTATCTTCAGCCTCGGTCTGGGCTTCAGCCTCGGCCTCGATCTATCTTCGGCCTCGGCCTCGGCCTTGATCCCTAGCCTCGGCCTCGGTCTATCTTCAGCCTCAACACTTTGTATTACATGTCCTCAACCCAGTGTCACGGAGCCAACTTCGGATATTTGGACCTAGTGATTTGAAACACTAACAATTGCCGCATAGCTTGCTCATTTGTCTTGCCAAAATCATGGGCGGTTACCAATATTACGCAGTTGCCAATGGCTACGACGCACACCTAGCAACTATCTTCCCACCTGTCGTTCATGGAGCTAATCCTAACAGAAGGGATTCGATGGTTATCGACGAAGGGTAAGAGGGACCCTCAATCATTTATATAAGGACCCGATCCCCAATGAGGGAGGGGACATAATCTCTACACTCATTTTTAAATACATGTTCTTCAAGTCACTGACTTGAGCGTCGGAGGGTCCCCGCCGGAACCACCGGTCTGGGACTTTCCTTGCAGGTTTTCGGCTAAAGGAGGAGGTCCCATCGTTCTTTTGAAGGCTCAAGAAGCTTGTCTCTTGCCCGATGCATTCCAGGAGTGATTTGATAGCAACAGATTGGCGCACCAGGAAGGAGGGCCACTGCAGACAGACGTTCACCCTCATGCATCTGCGACCCCACAACCTCTGTAAGAAAGAAGATGGTGGTTACGCGTGCACATAAAGCTTCCACTAGCCAGGCTGCGGGATGCCTCCCGCGGACTAAGTAGTCGAAGGCCAACTTCCCTATTCCGCCTCCCGCACAATCGCTGGTTAGCCAGTTTGATCGGCTTGATGCCCTGACTCATCAGGTGCAAGATCTGATGGCGGTGGTGCGGGGACTGCCAGAGGAGTGCTACGCCACCACGCCTTTGCCATCTCAACCCTCTTCGCCTCATATGGAGGGTCATAGAGCTAGCCGGCCTCATCGTGGCAGGACCCCTTCGGAGGCCTCCCACCGTTCGTCCCTGAAACCTCGTCATCGGGAGACCTCTAAGCGGTGACGGTCTCCTTCCCACCATTTCGATCGCTCTCATAGATGGCATGGTGAGAAGGAACTGAGGCACATGCATCCCTTGCATCAGCAGTCTTCCCCCTCTTCATCTTTCAAATCCTCAAAAGAAGATACTAACAGAAAGATCACTCGTTGGGCCGAGCAATGGCTGGAAGAATACCATCAATGGTTGGAAGAGCTTAGCCACAGGATCACCAACACATACGGGATGGACTACGACCATCGCCCCCCGCTTTCTCGTTGTATCATGGAGGAACCGGTCCCACCTCGGTTCCGCCTACCCCAGCTGGACCCATACGACGGCACGACGGACCCCCTGGATCATCTGAAGAGCTATAAGGTCCTCATGCAAGTCCAGGGGAAGACAGATTCTCTCCTTTGTGTTGCCTTTCCGGCCATGCTTTGGAAGGCAGCGCGTACGTAGTATTCTCGTTTACCACCACGTAGTATCAACTCTTTCAAGCAACTCAAGAGGTCTTTCTTGGCCCATTTTGATGCATGCCGAAAGATCCCCAGGGTGGCTGATAGCCTGTTCTCCGTTCAGCAGAGGAGCGGTGAAACCCTAAAGAACTTTGTGGCTCAGTTCAAGGAAGCTGCATTGGAGGTATACAACCTTGAGGACTCCATGGCCATGCTAGCTCTGAAGTGGGGACTCCGTCCTTCTAGGTTCGCTTATTCCTTAGACAAAAAGCCTCATCACTCTTATGCCAAACTGTTGAGCCACGCGCAGAAGTACATTCGCGCCGACGAAGCAGACTCCTCTAGAAGGGAGGTTGACAAAGGATCCAGTAAGAAGCCAACATCTTCGGAATCCGCTGGGGCGCGGTCCAGAAAGCCTAAGCCGCCTTGTCGCCCAGATAATTGGCCCCAAGCATTGGTTCCTAAAGAGCACTTTTCTCCTCTCCTAGCCCCAATATCTCACATTCTATTAGAGATTGAGGATGAGCACTACCTTCGGCATTCACCCCCATGAGGCTAGGAGTTCCCCGCAGCAAGGAACTCTACTACCGATATCACAGAGACTACGACCACAACACTGAAGACTGTCGTCTGTTGAAGAAGGCTATCGAAGAACTCGTTCAGCAAAGCCATCTAGGCAAGTTTGTCCGGAGAGGAAACCCTACTACCCTGGGCCCATCAGCACCTCCCGCACCTCAGACTGGCATGGATAATGTCCCAATGGAGAAGACGATAGCCATGATCTCCTAGGGGGCGGGTGGTAATTCTAAAAGACAGTGAGAGGAGGGAGAAGATTCTGTAATTCCCTTCTCAAGAAGGGATCTAGAAGGGGAAGTAAATAAGAAGGATGATAGCGTTGTTGTATCTATGACGATCGCAAAACACCCTGTAAAATGAATTCTGGTTGACAGTGGAAGTTCAGTGGATGTTTTGAGTTACGATGCTTTTGTTAGGATGAATTTTCCTAGAAGTTCTCTTCGGCATGTCACCACCCCCTCCTTAATGGGTTTTACTGGAGGTTCCATAAGGGTCGAGGGGGAAGTCACACTCCCTGTCACAGCCGAAACTCCGCTGCGTCAGAGCACGGTTCTTATGAACTTTTGGTAGTCCGGGTCCCACTGGCTTACAATGCTATTCTGGGAAGACCTAGGTTGAACCTCCTGGAAGCTGTTATCTCTACCAAAAGATTACTTGTGAAGTTTCCCAGCGGCAAAGGAATTGGGGAGATAAGGGGAGAACAAAGCCCATTACCGCTTTGCTTCCACTTAGCCCCTAGTCCACAAGGGGTGATGTCGGCAACAACGCCCGGGCCACCCGACCCCTGAGACTTGGAGAGGAGGGGGGAGCCGGCCGAGCATCTGCTGACCTTCCCATTGGGGAAGGACCTTACGAGAACCATCCAGGTTTGTTGGAGAAATTATTAAGAAATTATTTACCCAATTAATTGATTTTGATGATTAACAAAAGCCGTGAGTATATTCATTGTGTTTCTCATAGATTTGACAAGTATTTCAGGAATTAAGATTGGTTATTTATTCAAATGGCACTTAGAAATTAGTTTTGAACTGAGTTTCAATAGAATTTATTTAAGTTCTGAACTTGGAGCTGACACCTTAATAGTCTCGAGCCGACTCCAGAGTATATCAGAGCAGTTATATATTTTTGGTACGGTTCGGAGTCGACACCTAGAGTTTCGGAGCCAACACCTGAAGTTTCGGAGACACATGGATTTCGGGAGCCGACTCTAACCTGAGTTACAGAGACTATATTTTTCAGAGCAATTCTTGGAGCCGATACGTCAGAATTCGGGAGCTGACTCCAGTCAACGGGGAGTCGACACTTTGCAAAGTCGAAGCCGACTCCACGTCGAATTGATTTTTGCTATTTATGGAAACACGATTTGGAGCCGACACATGAAAAGTTGGAGCCAACTCCAACCTGTCAAGGATGATTTTCAAAAGTGTCAGAATGGGCTCTAACGGATATATTTTCTTACCTAACTCTCAACGGATACATTTCTTTGCGTAAGGAAGCATCCAAGGTACTTTGTAACAGTTATTTCTCATCTAATATCAGATTAAGACTATAAAAAGAGGATTCGTCAGTTTGAAAAAAAGAACAAAAAGAATAGAAAAATATCGAGAAAAAGAGAGAAAAATCAAGAGAAATCCTTAGTCAAAAAGAAAGAGAAAAATCTATGAGTCCAAGCCTATCAATCCAAGAGATATTCAAGAGAAATTCAAAGCCCTAAAAGTTCAAATTCAAAGGATTTTCAAAGGGAAAGGAAGAAGAGAAAAAGCCCTATTTCCTCAATGAGCTGTGTTAAAGATTCAACGATTCAATCCTTGCTCAACCATTCAAAAGAGAAGAGGAAAAGAAGAAAAGCTCAAATCCACATCGCTTCAATCAGGCTTTTCTTACCTTTGTTTATTTATATTGCTTATTTGCTTATTTAAGGAGCTTTCTATTGTTGTAAACATTAAATTGACTTGGTGTTTACTAATTCAATCAGGGGGATTGAATTAGTTGAGGTAGTTTACCTCAGGAACAAGCTAGTTTAGCTTGGATTTGGGTTTTATGCTGGTGAACCCATGAAAACCAACTAGGTTTATTGTGACTCCGTGTAAAACAACAAGTTAGAGTTGTGAGCTTGTAAAATAACTCAACTGTAATCAGTGGGTTATAGTGTGTACCCAAGAGTTGGTTGGAAGTGAACGTAGGTGTGGGATACACCGAAGCACTATAAATATTTATGTGTTTACCGTGCTTTTGTCTCTATCTCTCTCTCTCATTGTGCTTTAAATTATTGCATCACTTCACTAGTATACTTAATCCTTGTGAAATTGGTTTTAAGTTTTAAGTGTTAAATTTTTTAAAGAACCCAATTCACCCCCCCTCTTGGGTTGCCATCTGGGCCAACAATTGGTATTAGAGCTTGTGCTCATTTCTTGTTGATCTAACGATCAAGAGTTAAAGATCCAAATGACAACACAAGCTGTATCATCTTTTGCTAAAGGTCAATCCACTAATAGGCCACCCTTGTTTAATGGCTCTAACTATTCATATTGGAAAGCAAGAACGGGGATTTTCATTCAAGCTTTAGATTATGAATTGTGGAGTGTCATTACAAATGGACCTAGTATATCTACACATTGTAAATGGTTCAATAGTTCGTAAGCTCGAAAGGGATTGTAATGAGAATGATAGGAAAATGGCTCAGCTCAATGCAAAAGCCATGAATGTTTTATATTGTTCTTTGGATGCAAATGAATTCAATAGAATATCTACTTGCATTTCAGCCAAAGAAATTTGAGATAGACTAGAAGTTACCCATGAGGGTACTAATCAAGTAAAAGAATCTAAAATTAATATTCTAGTGCACAAATATGAATTGTTTAGCATGGAACAAACTGAATCAATCACATGCATGTACACTAGATTCACTAATATTGTTAATGGTTTAAAAAGTCTTGGTAAGACTTATACTAACTTTGAATTGGTACGTAAAATTCTTAGATCTCTTCCAAGATCATGGAAAGCAAAAGTAACTGCAATCCAAGAAGCCAAAGACTTAAACATTCTACCTTTGGAGGAGCTCTTTGGATCCTTAATGACCCATGAATTGAAAATGAACAAACATCAAGAGGAAGAGGTGAAAAAGAAAAGAACCATTGCTCTTAAGGCTGCAGAAAAGGAAATAAGCAGCAATGAGGAAGAAGAATAAATGATGAGACATCTCTCCTAGCTAAGAAATTTAAGAAATTTATGCGAGGAAGGAGACCTTTCCATAAGAGAAAGTTTGGAATAAATTAGAAGGAGAAAGAGAAAAAGAAAGGGATAAGGATAAAGAAAAAGAACCCTTGACATGTTATGATATAAAAAGCCGGAGCATTTTCGATCTGAATGTCCTCAACTAAAGAAAGGTTATAAGAAGAAGAAGAAGGCTTATGTTGCAACATGGAGTGATAGTGAAGAGTCTTCATCTGAAGAAGAACAAAAAGAGGTTGCAAACATATGCTTCATGGCAAACAATGAAAATGAGGTATACTGAAACCCCTAATGATGATTTTACATTTGATGAATTATATGTTGCTTTCAATGAGTTAGTTAGTGATTTTAAGGTTTTGAGAATGAAAAACAAATCTTTGAAAACTAAAAACCTAAATCTTTTCAAAGAGAAAAATGAACTAATTCTTGAGGTTAAAAATCTAAAATCTAAAATAAAAATGTTTTAAAAGAAAAGAAATCAATTTCTAATGAAAATATTAATTTGAAGAAAGAAATTGATAAACATAAAATTATAGTTGATAAATTTACATATAGCTTAGAAAAATTAAATTTGATTTTAAGTAATCAAAGAGCTGTATTTGATAAAGCTGGTTTAGGATATAAACCATACATGAAACAAAAATATGTCAACAATTTCTTTATAAAGAAAAATGATGTTTCATGCTATTGTTATAACAAAAAGGGACATAAATCATATGAATGCAATTTTAGAAAATTCAATAAAAATTTAATGGTTAAAGGAAAAAATATAGGTTCCTAAAGGAATAATATTTATTGCAACTAACCATGAAGGACCCAAGAAAGCTTGGGTACCTAAACATAAGATTTGATTATCTTACAGGAGTGTCTTGCGGCCAAAGGATCAAAACGAAAGTGGTACCTTGATAGTGGCTGCTCAAGACACATGACGGGTGACAAAGATCAATTCATCACCCTTGAAGATAAAAGAGGAGGAGTTGTTACTTTTGGAGATAATGGCAAAGGCCAAATTATGGGATTTGGTAAAATCCAAATAACTCCATCCACTTTTATAGAAAATGTTTTATATGTTGTTGGTTTAAAGCATAATCTAATTAGCATTAGCCAATTATGTGATAAAGGTTTCAAAGTTTCTTTTGAAGCTTCTATTTGCACTGTTTCTAATCCCATAGACAATAGCATTATATTTGTTGGTAATAGAAATGGCAATATGTACTTAATTGATCTAGACAATTTGTCTACTAGTAACCATTGCTTAGTTGCTAATAATGCTAAGGTTAATGAGATTGGATGGCTATGGCATCGTAGATTAGGTCACGCAAACACATACTTAATTTTAAAATTAATTAGAATGAATTTAGTTAAAGGACTTCCAAAACTAGATTTTGAAAATAATAAAATTTGTGATGCATGTCAATTTGGAAAACAAACTAGAAATTCTTTTAAATCTACGAATATTGTTTCAACTACTAGGCCACTCGAACTACTTCATATGGACCTTTTTGGACCTACTAGAACCATAAGTCTAGGAGGAAAGAAATATGATCTTGTAATAGTAGATGATTACTCTAGAATACTTGTATTTTATTTTTGGCTCATAAAGATGAGACTTTCTCGATATTCCTGAAATTCTTTAAGAAAGTCATAAATGAGAAAAACAACACCATAGTGTCTCTTAGAAGTGATCATGGCACAGAATTTAAAAATCATCAATTTAAAGATTTCTGTATTGAAAATGACATTCATCATAATTTTTCTGCACCTAGAACACCATAACAAAATGGAGTAGTAGAAAGAAAAAATAGAACATTAGAAGATATGGCCTGCATCATACTATGTGAAAGCCAACTCCCAAAGTACTTCTCGACGGAAGCTATAAACACAACATGTTACATCCTTAATAGAGCTTTAATTAGGTCAATGCTTAAGAAAACTTCCTATGAACTATGGCATAATAGGAAACCTAACATTAGTTATTTTCATGCATTTGGTTGTTGATATTTTATTCATAATAATGGTAAGGATAATCTTGAGAAATTTGACGCCAAACCTGATGAAGGAATATTTTTAGGTTATTCAACATCTAGTAAAGCATATAGAGTATTTAACAAAAAATATTTAATTGTAGAAGAATCAATTCATGTAGTATTTGATGAATCTTTAGCATTAAGTTCTAAAAAGATTGATGATGAGGAAGATACAATTTGCTTGAAAGAGATATTAAAAAATTGAATATAGATGTATCTTAGACCATGAACAAGAAGCTAAAGATGATGACTCACCTAGGAATGATGTTATTAATACTACTTGTAATGATGTAGATCTGCCTAGAGATTGGAGATATGCTTATAGTCATCCTAAGGATTTAATCATAGGTGATCCATCTCAAGGAGTAAGAACTAGATCATCAATGAGGAACATCGATAATCATCTTGCATTTGTGTCTCATATAGAACCCAAAACTATTGAAGATGCTGAAAAAGATAGTAGTTGAATATTAGCTATGCAAGAGGAATTAAATAAATTTACTAGGAATAATGTATGGTCCTTAGTTGATAGACCCAAAGGTCATTCTGTAATAGATTTAAATGGGTATTTAGAAATAAATTAGATGAAAATGATATAGTAAAAATAAAGAGAGATTAGTTGCAAAAGGATATAATCAAGAAGAAGGAATTGATTTTGATGAAACGTTTGCACTTGTAGCTAGATTAGAAGCAATCAGACTATTACTTGCATTTGCATGTCATATGAACATTAATTTATTTCAAATGGATGTTAAAAGTGTATTTTTAAATGGTTTATAAATGAGAAAGTTTATGTAGAATAACCCTCAGGTTTTGAAGATCATGAATTTTCAACCCATATTTTTAAACTACACAAAGCACTATATGGTTTAAAAAAGCACCTAGAGCTTGGTATGATAGATTAAGCAAATTTTTAATTGAAAATGATTTTGTAGAGGAAATGTTGATAAAACCCTATTTTTGAAAAGAAAAGATAAAGATTTATTGGTAGTACAAATTTATGTAGATGATATTGTATTCGGTGCTACTAACAATCTTTTGTGTCAAGAATTTGCTAAGTTAATGCAGGGTGAATTTAAAATGAGCATGATGGGAGAACTCAACTTCTTCTTTGGACTTCAAATCAAACAAGAAAGAGATAAATTTTTTATCAACCAAACAAAGTACACAAAAGAAATTCTCAAGAAATTTGGTATGGAACAAGTCAAATCTCTCGGAACACCAATGAGTCCTTCATGCAAGTTAGATAAAGATAAAGATGGTTAGCCTGTTGATCAAAAATATTATAGAGGTATGATCGGTTCACTACTTTATTTAACAGCTAGTGGACCAGATATCATGTTTGGAGTATGTTTTTGTGCACGATATCAATCTGAACCTAAAGAATCTCACCTAATTGCGGTAAAAAGAATACTTAGATATCTAAATGGAACTAAAAATGTAGGATTATGGTATTCTAGAGACTCAACATTAAATTTGATTGTATATACTGATTCTGATTATGCTGGTTGTAAATTGGATAGAAAGAGTACAAGTGGTGCATGCCAATTTTTAGGAAGTAACTTAATCTCTTGGTTTAGCAAAAAATAAAATTCAGTTGCATTATCAACTGCTGAAGCTGAATATGTTGTAGTTGGAAGTTGCTGTGCTCAAATCCTTTGGATTAAGCGACAACTTGAAGATTATGGTATAACACTTGATAAAACATCAATTAGATGTGATAACACTAGTGCAATCAATTTAACTAAGAATCCAATCCAACATTCAAGAACTAAACACATTGAAATTAGATATCATTTTATTAGAGAACATGTAGCTAATAATGATATTTGTCTTGATTATGTTTGTACTGATGAACAAATAGCTGACATTTTTACAAAACCCTAAGTGAAGAAAGATTTTGTTATCTTAGAGGAGAATTAGGAGTTTGTAATCCATTGAATGAATTTTAATCTCCTAGGAATGATTATCTAGAATTCAATTTTTTTCTAATTTTCTTATAATTTTAAGGATGATTTATCTAGATATTTGAACCCCTTGATTCATCACATTTCAAAGTTGATTTATTCAAAATTTAAAGATTTTCCAGACAAGTTTTAGATCCTTTAAAACTCTTTTTTTTTTCTGAAACTATCTTGGAGCCGACTCTTCTGGTATCGGAGTCGACTCTAATTTTGTCTGAGACTTTGGAACCGACACTGCTTTTTCAGAGTCAACTCCACTTCGGATGCTGACTGTGTTAGCAACCTGGAGCTGGCACCTCGCTTTGCAGGAGTCGACTCCAAGTGGTCCCAGGTTGACTTATCTAGGGCAGAGTCGACTCTCTCTCATTTCAATCGATTCCAAACCTTTTCAAACTCTTCCCAACTCTTCTCAAAACCCAAGATTCTCAAATTAATCATTCCCTAGCTACCAATGGCACCCAAACGTAGGGGATTGATGTTTGGAGCGGTGACAACGAGAAAGAGAACCGTGAGGCGTCCGACGTGGCAGCCTTCACCTAGCTCTTCGTCCTCTTCATCTGCATCCACACCAAGTGCGATTCCTTGTCCTTCTTCGCCTTAGGTAGACACTCTTGCTGGGCGTGTTATTACAATGGGAGAAAGGTTGATTTTCATTTCTTTGAAGAAGAGGGCTTTTCTATTGGGCGGCAGATAAAAGATTTAGGCTAGGAGAAAGTTTGCTCTATTGATGTACCTATCTATTCCACCTTGGTTAAAGAATTTTACCGTAACTTGTCAAGAGGAGATGAGGTCTTGTAAGTTCTGTTAGAGGAAAGAGGATTCACCTGACTTCTTAGATTCTTGAAAACCTCTTAGAGATACCTATTATTGGACTGATAGCAAATTCCCATAGTGATAGATCAGGAGCATTATCAAGAATGCTAGGAAGGAATGTTACAGAATTTGAGAAAGTTAGGGCAAACCAGTTGCCTCTAGAGCTAAGATTATTGCATAATATTCGTGGTCGGATTTTATTTCCAAAGATCGGCAGATTTGAGTATGTCTCGGAGCGAGACATTGTTATCATGGACAGTGTTCTGACAGGTCAGCCAATTAATTTAGCTGGTATGATGATTTGGTACATGGCTGAGGTAGGCAACAAGAAGAGATCTACTTTACCTTACGGCATGGTTTTGACATTAGCATTTCAGAGCTAAAGTGTAGTTATTTCAGACAGTGAACCCATGAAGAATTTAAGGCACACTGACTATTATAGTTTAGCTACTGTGCATCGTATGGTTTTCGTGAAAATCAATGGATACTAGGAAAGAAAAGGAAATTTGGAAGACAGAGCAGCTGAAATGGATACTGTGGCCCCTGGTACATCAGAGGTAGAGCCTTCAATGAGGCATACTTCACCAGGCCCCAGCTGTCCTACCCTCAGCACCAACTCTAGCTCCTACTTCTTTTACTCAGACTTCTACTGGATTTTTGATGCTCAGTTGGTTCAATTAAAAGAAATCCTTGCTTGTCATAAAGACGAAATGAAGATTGAACTGGATAGTAGACTCTTGAGCTTAAGGGCGATGTATTACTCCTTGGAAGATAAAGTAAGCATAATTGAATTATCCTTTGGAACCTCATCTGAAGCCTTGAAGATAAACCTTAAGCACATTTTTGAGAAGATCAAGGACATTGGAGGAGATTCTGATACTTATTCCAAGTGCAATGCGGAGTTACAAGAAAAAATTACTGTTGCATCTACTTTTATTAACAGAAGATTAAATGATTTTATCAAGATACAAAGTGAAGGCATGTGAAAGATTTTAGAAGAACTCAAGAGGCTTCTTAGATTTTCTTAGATTTTGATAATTTTGATGTTATTAGCTTTTGATGTTTGACTTACATTTTGATGTACCTACTCTTTGATGTTTAGTTTGTATTTTGACTTTATGAATGATGTAATGAAGTATTTTGACTTTATGAATGATGTAATGAAGTTTAAGTGAAATGAACACTTTGTTGTAATGTTTAAGTATTGAATGAATATCATACTTGAATTTTGATATTAAGCTTGAATTTTGAGCTAACCTTTGATTTTGATGATTGAATTATTCAAACTCCTTTGATTGAATTAATTTAAGCCTTAATGCACCTTCTAAACCTTTTTGTTGATTACAAAAAGAGGGAAAAAGATTGTTTACGTATATGCATTATGCATTTGATATTAATTTAATTTCATACATTTGAATATATAAGCAAAGGGGAGAAAGGATATTAAGTTATAAGAGAATGTCACCTACTTAAATATGAATGTTACATGAAACTTTCAAGAAACTCAATATATGCACCTACATAGGGGGAGCTATCTCATTAAGGGAGAGCTTAACCTTAAATTAGAATGTTTTGATAATCATGCATTAATTGATTATGCATATACTCAATATTTTTGTCATCATCAAAAAGGGAGAGATTGTTGGAAAATTATTGAGAAATTATTTACCCAATTAATTGATTTTGATGATTAACAAAAGCCATGAGTATATTCATTGTGTTTCTAATAATTTGATAAGTGTTTCAGGAATTAAAATTGGTTATTTATTCAAATGGCACTTAGAAATCAGTTTTGAACCAAGTTTCAATGGAATTTATTTAAGTTCAGAACTTGGAGCCGACACCTTAACAGTCTCGAGCCGACTCCAGAGTATATCAGCAGTTATATATTTTCGGCACGGTTCGGAGTCGACACTTAGAGTTCGGAGCCGATACCTGAAGTTTCGCAGTCGACACATGGATTTTGGGAGCCGACTCTAACATGAGTTACAGAGACTATATTTTTTGGAGCAATTCTCAGAGCCGACACATCAGAATTCGGGAGCCGCTCCAGTCTGCGGGGAGTCGACACTTTGCAAAGTCGGAGCCGACTCCACGTTGAATTAATTTTTGCTATTTATGGAAACACGATCTGGAGCCAACACATGAAAAGTTGGAGCCGATCCAACCTGTCAAGGATGATTTTCAAAAGTGTCAGAATGGACTCTAACGGATATATTTTCTCACCTAACTCTCAACGGATACATTTCTTTGCATAAGGAAGCATCCAAGGTACTTTGTAACGACTATTTTCTCACCTAATCTCGGATTAAGACTCTATAAAAGAGGATTCATCCATTTGAAAAAAAGAACAAAAAATATCGAGAAAAGAGAGAAAAATCAAGAGAAATCCCCAGTGAAAAAGAAAGAGAAAAATCTATGAGTCCAAGCCTATCAATCCAAGAGAATTCAAGTGAAATCCAAAGCCCTAAAAGTTCAAATTCGGAGGATTTTCAAAAGGGAAAGGAAGAAGAGAAAAAGCCTTATTTCCTCAATGAGCTGTGTTAAAGATTCAACGATTCAATCCTTGCTCGACCATTCAAAAGAGAGGAAAAGAAGAAAAGAAGAAAAGCTCAAATCCACATCGCTTCAATCAGGCTTTTCTTTCATTGTTTATTTATATTGCTTATTTGCTCATTTAAGGAGCTTTCTATTGTTGTAAACTTTAAATTGACTTGATGTTTACTAATTCAATCAGGGGGATTGAATTAGTTGAGGTAGTTTACCTCGGGAACAAGCTAGTTTAGCTTGGGTTTGGGTTTTGTGCTGGTGAACCTGTGAAAACCAACTGGGTTCGTTGTGACCCCGTGTAAAATAACAAGTTAGAGTTGTGAGCTTGTAAATAACTCAACTATAATCAGTGGATTATAGTGTGGACCCAAGAGTTGGTTGGGAGTGGACGTAGGTATGGGATACACCGAACCACTATAAATCTTATTGTGTTTGTCGTGCTTTTGTCTCTATCTCTCTTTAATTGCGCTTTAAATTATTGCATCACTTCACTAGTATACTTATTCCTTATGAAATTGCTTTTAAGTTTTAAGTATTAAATTTTTTTAAGAACCCAATTCACCCCCCCTCTTGGGTTGCCATCTGGGCCAACAAGGTTGGAGCACTACTTTCGGGGGAGGCGCGTGATTAGCTCCTTGCTTTCTTGCGTGCTAACTCTGACATCTTTGCATGGTCATCATCTGACATGCCAGGCATTCCTGAGGAGGTAATTACTCACCGGCTCAACATCAAACCAGGATGCCGGCCAGTCCGGCAGAAGAAGAGAAGCTTCGCCCCATATCGACAAAAGGCTATTGACGAAGAGATCCGCAAACTGGGGCTGTAGGCCATATTTGGGAAGTCCATTACCCCGATTGGCTAGCTAATATCGTGATGGTCCGCAAGGCTAATGGGAGCTAGAGGATGTGCGTGGATTTTACTGACCTCAACAAAGCATGCCCCAAGGACAGCTTCCCTTTGCCTCGGATTGATCAGCTCGTGGATGCTACATCCGGTCATGAGACCCTTAGCTTCATGGATGCCTTCTCCGGATACAACCAAATAAAGATGGACCCAGTGGATGAGGAAGCCACTTCGTTTATGACCGAGAATGGGATATACTGTTATAAGGTGATGTCGTTCAGACTAAAGAACACGGGGGCCACTTACCATAGGCTGATGAACAAAATCTTTGAAGACCAAATTGGATGTAACATGGAGGTGTACATGGATGACATGCTGACTAAAAGTGTCCATACCACCGACCACATTACCGACCTGGCAGAGACCTTCGGCAACCTCCGCCAGCATCAGATGAGGTTAAACCCCTGCAAGTTTGGCTTTGGGGTGACAGCGGGCAAATTCTTGGGTTTTATGGTGATGCAGTGTGGGATTGAAGCGAACCCTGATAAGATCCGAGCCATCTTAGACATGAGGTCTTCGGCTAACAAGAAGGAAGTGCAACGCTTGACTGGAAGGGTGGCGGCCTTGAGCCATTTTTTGTCCAAGTCTGTGGAGAGATGTCTGCTTTTCTTTAAGGAACTGTGCAAAGTCAATGGATTTAAATGGATGAGGGAGTGCCAGGAGGCCTTCGAGGGATTAAAAGAGTTCCTATCCACCCTGCCACTGTTATCTAAACCAAGAGGTGGAGAAGAGCTCCTTTTGTACCTCGCGGCCTCTCCGAAGCTGTCAGCTCTGTGCTTGTTCGCATGAATGTCGATGGGACATAAGCCCGTATATTATACCAGCAAGGTGATCCATGATGCAGAGATTAGATACTCGAGAGTCGAGAAGATTATCTTTCGCATTGATCATTTCCGCCCAGCGTTTCAGGCCTTATTTTCAAGCTCACCCAATCGTGGTAGTCACGGACCAACCACTCAAGCGATCCTTTCTCATCCTGACACCTCTGGCCGGTTAGCAAAGTGGGCACTCAAGCTGGGAGAGTTCGACCTATCGTTTCGACCCAGGTCGGCAATGAAGTCTCAAGTCTTAGCGGACTTCCTGATCAAGTGCACTTGGACAGAGGAGCAACCGAAAGAGTCCCATGCAAACCCCACGGGCGTTGAAACCGAGGAAAGAGGGGATGACTGATCCTCCACGTGGATGGAATATCAAATTCTCAAGAGAGCGGGGCAGGCCTTATCCTGGCTAGTCCAGACGGAGTTGTGGCCGAGTACGCCCTTCGTTTCCTTTTCCCAGCCACCAACAACCAGACCGAATATGAAGCCCTGCTGTGAGGAATGAGACTAGCTTGGGAGGTCGGGTAAAATGTCTTAGAGTCTTCACCAACTCCCAGCTAGTCTCCGGTCAAATCAAAGGAGAGTATGAGGCGCGAGATCAATCCTACAATGTCCCGTTACTTAAGTCTGGTGCAGTCACAAGCCTCTCCCTTGGCCCACTTCAGCGTCAGCTACATTCCTCGAAGGAAGAATACCAGAGTTGATGCTTTGTCCCGATTAGCTACCTCGGCTGACGGAACCTTGGGAAGAACCTATGTAGAGCACCTGAAAGCCTCAAGCATCGATGCAGCCAAAGAATTCATGCCAATCCATCAAGAGTCTTCCTGGATGGATGTTTACAATTAGTACTTCACCGCTGGTGCCCTCCCAGCCGACCCTACTGAAGCCAAGCTATTCAAGCGGCGAGTGCACAAGTTTTAATGTTCAAAGGGCAACTATACCGAAGACCTTTCTCTCATCCCCTTCTCAGGTGCGTTGGTCCTGTGGACGCCAACTATATCCTCCGTGAGATCCATGAAGGTATTTACGGAAACCACTTATGGGGCAGAGCGTTGGCACACAAGGCCCTGCACCAAGGCTATTACTGGCCCACCATGCGGGAAGATGCGGCCGAGCTGGTTCAAAAATGCGATAGCTGTCAGCGGCATGCTAACATCCAACAGCTGCCGACCTCTCAACTGAGCCCCCTGTCGGCTCCATGGCCATTCGTCCAATGGGGAATGGATATTTTAGGACCATTCCCTCCAGCCTCTGGTCAGCAGAAGTTTTTGCTCGTTGCCATCGACCACTTCACTAAGTGGGTGGAGGCCGAAGCGCTGACAAATATTACCAAAGCCAAGGTGAGGAACTTCTTCTAAACGTATGTTATTTGTTGGTTTGGACTACCTCGCATACTTGTTACCAACAACGGACGCCAGTTCGACAATGCTCCTTTCAAAAGTTCTGTGCCAAACTGGGAATACTTCAGAGGTTCACCTATGTCGGTCATCCGCAAACCAACAGAGCGACAGAAGTGACGAATCGGATAATCCTTCAAGGGCTTTGAACACGTCTGGATGGTTTCAAAGGAAGATGGGTGGAGGAACTCCCGAACGTGCTGTGGGCATACCACACGATGCCCCGAACCCCCACTGAAGAAACCCCTTTCAGCCTCGTGTTCTGATCAGAAGCAGTCATTCCAGTGGAGATTGGCATCCCTAGTCCCCAGACACAATCATATGATGAGGACAATCCCGATCAGTTGAGAGCCAATCTTGACCTTGTCGACGAACTCCGTGATCAAGCGCGACTCAGGATGGCTCCTACCGATAGAGAATCGCAAAATATTATAATGCTTGAATTCATCCCAGAACGTTCCTCCCTGGCGACCTAGTCCTCAAGCGAGCCAAAGTCTCCAAACCTACAAAAGGGGGAAAGTGGTCTCCCAATTGGGAAGGGCCCTACCGAGTCGCCGACGCGCTTCATCGCGGAGCATACCGGATCGAAGGACTAGACGGGAAGCCTCTTCCTCGCACTTGGAATGCGGACAACCTACGTCGGTATTATCAGTAGTTTGTTAATGTCTTTAGTTTGAGCATGTTTGCTAGAATACTATTCATTCTCACTAACGAAAGAGTCTGAAAAATCTCGCTTCACTTGAAGCCCGACTCCGCGTCGGCACCTGACGCCCGATCTCGCGTCGACACTGAAGCCCGACTCCGCATCGGCACCCGAAGCCCAACCTCACGCTGGCACCTGAAGCCCGACCCCGTGTCGGCACCTGAAGCCCGACCCTACGTCGGCACCTGAAGCCCGACTCTGCGTCGGCATCTGAAGCCCGACCCTGCGTCGGCACCTAAAGCTCGACCCCACATCGGCGTCTGAAGCCTGATCCTGCGTCGGCACTTGAAGCCCGACTCCGCGTCAGCACCTGAAGCCCGACTTCGCATCGGCATCTGAAGCTCGACCCCGCATCGGCAGCTGAAGCCCGACTCCATCGGAAGCCCGACCCCGCATTGGTACCCGAAGCCTGACTCCGCATCGGCACCTGAAATTTGACTCCGCATCGGCACCTGAAGCCCGACCCCGCGTCGGCACCTGAAGCCCGACTCCATCGGCACCTGAAGCCCGACCCCGCATCGGCACCTGAAGCCCGACTCCATCGGCACCTGAAGCCCGACTCCGCGTCGGCACTCGAGCTCGGCTTCGTTGGCACTCGAGCCCGACTTCGCGTCAGCACTCAAAGCCCGACTCCACATCGGAACTCAAAGTCCAACTCCGCATCGGCGCCCGAGTTCGATTCCGTGTCGGTATTCAAGTTTGACTCGACGTCGGCACTTAACTTTGGTTCCACGTGCACTCAAACTCAACTCCGCGTCGGTATTTGAAATTTGACTTCGTACCAGCTCTCAAGCTGAGGTGCAAATACCCTACAGCCCAGTACCTACTTCGCATCAATATTCTACTCCCTTGGCATTCCCAGCTCTTGTATCGGCCTAAGGCATACAGTCAGGTCTTCTTTCAAGTCATTAGCACTTGTCGAATCTAAAACATCGGCTGCACCCGCCTACGACCACAGCCTTAGTTAATATTCTCTAGAATCGACTCGTATCGGCCTACTCGCGTCGTCCTATTCGTTAGAATATTGTTGGCTACGATGCAAACCAAATGAAGACTGAATCAAAAGAGTTTTCATTAATGGTAAAAGTTTACAAAATTGCCGATCCAAGTCGGACTTTGTACAATGAAACAAGAAAGCTATTTTAAGGCTCATCTAAGGGGCTACGGACGGGAGGATGGCTCTCTGGTGATGTGCCCTCCGTAGTCTCATTCGGGTCCAGGTTGTCCAAATCTTTGAGACTATGGACCTTTTTCGCCTTGTCCTTGCAATCCTGGAAACCCACATTATAGGCAAAACTAGTGGCTTTAGCCAGCTCCTCTTTGTAGTCGGCAGATCGACAAAAACCTTCAATTGCCTCGGCAGCTTTAGCCTCTGCCGCTACTGCCGCTGCCTTCATCTCAGCCACCTGCGCGTCAGAGCTTCGGGCTATTTCTTCGGCGTTCTCCGTCCGCTCCTCGGCCTCACTCTTCAAAGTGTTGGCGGTCTCCAGGCTGCTTCGGCATATCAGCAGCTCTGTCTCAATGTGCTTTCGGCCTTCTTCTACAGCTCGTGCCGCCTCCAAAGCCCTTTCGGCTTGGGCCCGGCCTTCCGCTATGGCTGCTTCTAGAGCCCTTTCGGCCCTCTCTATTTGGGTCCGGCCCTCAGCTAGGGCCCTCTCGGCCCTCCTCGCTCGGGCCTCTTCTTTGGCCCTTTCAACCACGGCGGCCTCCAAGGCTCTCTCTACCTGCTCTGCTCGGGTGTTAGCCTGATGGGTCTCCCTCTGTGATTGACCGAGAGCTGCTTTAGCTTGAGATAGAGCGCTCTTTAAAGCAGCCAACGAGTTCACTGCCTGCACAAGAAAGCTACTGTTAGAGTATGATTCAAGTGTCCCAAATTAGAAATTAAATGGGTTTGAATACTTACCTGGAGGTGGGCCACGAAGGCCTTTTGGAAGAAAGCAGAAGTCCTATGTTCCTGGAGGACTCCCTGAAGCTCGAGCAGGGACACTTGTGCGATTGTCCGCTCCACCCAATGCCCCTCACGCTCAAGGAGGGTTTTGAAGGAAAGGACGGCTTCGTCCTTGGTGGCAGGTTTTGAAGCTGATGGCACGATGTCGGGGATGGAGGACATCCCCGCCTCTTCCACAGCCCTCGGGGGCTCTTCATTTGCTGTCTCCTCTGCCCTGGGAGGCTCATCTGCCACCCCTTCTACTTGGGGGGCAACTTTGGAAATTGGCTCGGGGGTTACCTCAGCCCCCGCTCTGGCACGGTCGGCAGCGGTGGCTGCATGTCTGCTCCTGGCCCCTTCGGTGGTGTGTCGGCAGTAAGATCGATATCTGCCTCCCTCTCTGCTCGAGGCTAGCGAGTAAGTGGAGTGGGGATCGGGACCGAGCCGATGATGGTGATCGAGGCCTCTTCCTCGGCTCGGCCTCTGTAGCTTTCACATTCTCGGCCGCTGTCTTTTTCCTGGCTGCTTTGGCTACAGTCTTCTTCTCAGTGGGGGCTCCGTTTGCCCCAGCCCTCCTCGCTTCGGCAGCTGCCTTCCTCACCTCCTCTATCAAAGGAAACATACTTACACAGGGCAAACAGCTCAGTAAAAAAAAAAAAAGTGGAAGAGAGGAAGAGGAATAAGGACAGAGCGAGGTGAGTAATTCGGTTACTCACCACTAAATGGAATAAGGCCGGCGAGGCGGAGGTTCTCCTCAGTCAAAAGTTGGTTGAACCGAGGGATATCAGCAGTAAGAACTGCCCGAATGCCATCTGATCCCTCAGAAGAATGGAGGAATTTCTATTTGCATCTGTGTTTGGCACTCCCCAGACTCCACTCACTCCCTCGACATCAGCAAAAAAGAACTTATCCTTCCACCCTTTGACAGATGTAGGAAGATAGAGCTTGAGAGACTTAGTGGGCCTAGTGGCAAAGGACCACCACGCCCCTTGCTTATGGAGGGTGTAGAAGCTGCGAAACAAAGATCCTAGCCTCTATTCCATGATGATAACATAGTACGAGAAAGCCAATAATTATCCTAATTGAATTTGGGACCAACTATGCTGGGGCCAAGGAATACTTGTCCAGCAGATTAAGGATGAAGGGGTGAAGGGGTAGTCGAAGCCCCGCCGCTTTGAAGAAGGCTCCATACAAGGCAACTCTCCCAGGGCGAGAGGTTGTCACCTATCTTCAGGAGCGGGACGGGATAGACTCATATCCATAGGAAGGCTGTATTTGGCCCTAAGGTTCACTATATCTTGGGCGGTCATGGAGGAGGCAGTCCCCTCAGGGGACTCCCTTGCGATGGTGGATGGACCGGCAACGACCGGACGGCGCCGAATTGGGGCCTGTCCGGCGGCCGGACGAGTCTCGGCCGGGATCGTCCGACCACTCGCCGCTGTTCCAAAGGAACATGGTTGGGGGATGATGAAGACCAGCTGGGCGCTGGAGAAGAAGAGGGCTGCGAGGGAAGGGGGAATAACCCCTGGAGTCTGAAATAGAATAGGAAAGTGAAGAGGAAGCCATGAAAGCTGACCTGAAAGAACTTGAACTTGAGAGGAGCTCGGGAAAGAAAATGAGGGCGGGACATGAACAGGCGCTCGCAGAGTCGGTAGAGGAGCAAAACGCAGAAAAGCAAAGAACCGAGGACAGGGATGACTCCCTCCTTTTTATACCCCTATTTCAAATTGTTCCGCCTATATCTAAATTGGCCACGCGTCCGCCCGCATTGGAAACCGCCTCGGCAGCCACCCAAAGCGCAGAACGTGAGGGACACCGCAAATGAGGGGACAGCAGTGACCTCACCGCAATAATAGCACCCGCCTTTTCATGGTTTCTCGCTCGAGGAAAATCCTGCCTAATCCCAACGGCCCGAACGGACGCAATGATGGCATAGAGATCAGCCACCCGGTGGATACTAACATCCCTTTCGCTGGCAACTACATACCCACCCATCTCAGGGGTAGGGGGCATATGATGTGGCTGATCACTTCCTTGGACAACAGATTTAGCATAACGTCCTGCACAGTTCTCAAAGCCAGATAATAATTTGACAGCTCAATTCCGCACTTTGTATTGTTGACTTCGGTCTCGGCTTCGATCTCGGCTTCGGCACTTTGTATTGCATGTCCTCAACCCAATGTCGCGGAGACAACTTCGGATACTGGACCCAGTGATTTGAAACACTAACAATTGCCGCATAGCTTGCTCATCTGTCTTGCCAAAATCACGAGCGGTTACCAATATATTACGCAGTTGCCAATGGCTATGGCGCGCACCTAGCAACTGTCTACCCACCTACCGTTCACGGAGCTAATCCTAACAGAAGGGATTCAATGGTTATTGACGAAGGGTAAGAGGGACCCTCAATCAGGTATATAAGGACCCGACTCCCAATAAGGGAGGGGACGGAATCTCTATACTCATTTTTAAATACCTGTTCTTCAAGTCACTGACTTGAGCGTCGGAGGGTCCCCGCTAGAACCATCAATCCAGGACTTTTTTTGTAGGTTTTCGACTGAAGGAGGAGGTCCCATCATTCTTCTGAAGGCCCAAGAAGCTTGTCTCTTGACCGACGCATTTCAGAAGTGATTTGGCAGCAACAATATCTATCTTTCAAAAGGTTGACTTCCAACATCATGATTACAAACACCTTCCTACGGTCCATTGTTTAATCATGAATCCAGAAAACTTCCGATGACAGAGTTGATGTACGACATAGCCAAGAGGAAATTTGGACGGCATCCTTTTCGTTCGAAAAGATGCCGACTCATAACTATATCTAAAAGTGAAAATAGATGCAAAAAAATGATTTGTCATCTCAGAACACACGCAAATAAACCGACCCTTTTCCCAAGAGAAGAGGGGTAAAAAAAAAAAAGAAAAGATAACTATGGGATTTGTGGTAAATTTAGACTACACAATGGGGTAGCCCTTCTTCGGTGCATTTAAAATCCCCATCCAGCCTTAATACAGGGGAACTTGATCCTAGGTCTTTCATGTAAATGACCACATCATCACTTCCAGTTCTATATGAAAGATAATCACTTGTTAAGTATTTGCTGTTGATCAAGCCGGATGTTTGGGATGTGAGATATCTTCTGCCAATCTTCACCTCTTTCCTTCTGACATCGTTCCTTCAGCAATGAACAATTGGAAATAGCTAGACGCTTAATCGTTCGGGGCAGGCTGCCCTGTGGCAATGACCTGATCTGAGGGCAGTTGCTGATGTACAATTGACGGAGAGAGGCAAAGTCTTTCATCCCTGAGGGCAGGGATTCAAGACTGAGACAGCCAGCAATCTGCAGACGCCGGATGGCGGTGAGATCTTGCGGCCTAACACCCTCTAACAGTGACTTGAGGTCGTGACATGAACATACTACTAGTTCTTCAAGCGCCGGGGGAATAGCTCCCTCCAGAATGGAAGCAAGTTTTGGACAGTGTTCTATTGTCAAGCATTTCAGTGATACGAGGAGCTCAAGTCCCTCTGTCAATGAAACTAGTTCATCTAGATTCCTAATGGTCAAACTCTCAAGTGCAGTCAGGTTTTGCAGCCACTCTTTCTGCAGGGTTGCAAGCTTTGGAATGGAACAAATATGTAGCATCTTAAGAGTTTGAAGTTGGAGGCAGAACACTGAATTCAAAATCCTCTCATTGCATCCCCTCAAGTTCATAAGGTGTAGAGAGGGAGTATTTCCTGAAAGTTTAATCAACTGGGGACACTTGATTATGGTCAGTTTACCAAGAGTAGGGAAAAGATGGGGTAGTACCTTGAGCTTGGGGCATTCTGAAAGGAAAAGTCGATCGAGGCGAGGTAGATCACCTGCTTCCACCCCAGTCCATTCCTCCAATTCAGGCATCTTGTATATTCTCAATTTCTCTAGCGATGGGAATCCCCTGACTGCACCACTGCCACAAAATTCCTGTCCCAGTCGCTTCAATTTAGGTATCTCACGAATGATCAGATGCTTGACCAAAGGCAGCTGACCAAGAGATGGAAGGAGCTCACATCTTTTGCAGTCGAACAGAGCTATTCTAACCAAATTTTTAAGCCATGATGGATTCTGCAGCCAGTTCGGAAAATTCAGACCGCCATACCCTCTCATGATCAGCACTTCAAGGTTTGCATGAGGTTGGAGCCCTTGAAGAATCTGCTCATCATTTCCTTGATGTACTACATTAGCATCCCTATTTTTTGTCCATCCCAGGTCCAGTAACTTGAGCTGTTGCTTGCTTTTCAGTTTAGCTTCACTGGCCTCTTCCACATTTGCTGCATTCTCTAGCTGTTTAATGCATAATTCTCCCTGAGTTCTGTCAGATGTTTCAATTCAGCCAACCTAAATCCACTTTCGTGGGCAACTTGGAATAAAGAAAGTTCCTGAAGCATAGTGAGACTCCCGATTCCTTTTATGGTACATAATAGTTTCCTATTTGCTTCAAGGTGGCGTAAATTGACCAACTGGTTCATGTCTCTTGGTAGAGCTTCAAGTTTATCGCAGGACTTCAGTTTGAGTGTTTCGAGATTAAAGAGTTCGCACAATGAGTCAGGCAACCTTTTCATGTGACAATAAGAGAGGTCAAGCAATCTTAGTTTCTTCAGATGGCTTATAGACTCCGGTATGTGGATGATGCAAGATTTGCTCAGGTCAAGAACACGTAGATTTGTTGCTTCTAAGAACAGATTTTGGGGAAGATGACTGGTGCAAGTCCCATGAACACATCGTACGATGAGTGTCCGTAGCCTCTGAAGTTTGTGGAAGGACGTAGAATGCCACGATCTTAAATGATCACAGGTCACTGAATAATGACGAGCCACCTCAAGATTGCAGCATTGCTCATCATCTTTCACTACCAAAATTTCACCAGCAGCAATTGATTGTGCGAGATCATGAACTAGATCATGCATAGCAAACTCGGATTTTTTGAACTTGGAATGCTGAAATAAAGACCGGCATACTAAATCTTCAAAATAGTCTCCACCAATGTCTTCCACTTGTCTAATTCTTGAAGGCTTGATATAACCTTGTGCCATCCAGTGCTGAACCACCTTGTTCTTATCAAATGTGGAACCCTTGCCAAGCAAGGAGCAATAAACAAAGCACCGCTTCAATTCTGCAGGTAAATGATCATAACTCAGCCTCAGAGCTGGCAAGATGTTATTCTCATTTGCAGGTAATTCCCATAGTTCACTCTTCAAAATTATTTTCCACTCATCTTCATGCTTTTTGAAGTGCAGAAGGCCTCCAATTGTCTTTGCTGCTAATGGCAGGCCTTTCAGCTTCTTTATTATTTCTTTCCCTATATCTTCCATTCTTGGATGGGCTTCAGAATTTCCATTCAAAAATGCAGTTTGTTTGAATAATGACCAACAATCTTCATTCGACAAACTTGTCAAATGGTATGATGGTGTGGTACCCATCATTCTTGATACTCTATTGCTCCGGGTGGTTAGTAGCACTTTGCTTCCTTCTGCACCACTGATCAAGGGCTTGTGGAGGTTCTCCCATTCATGAGGACTTTCATTCCATACATCATCCAAGACGAGTAGGAATCTCCTCCCCTTCAATATTTCCATGAGTTTAACATGAAGTGAATTCAAATCAGTGGGATCGAATTTCTTTTCTGTTGTTGACTCTATTATTGCCCTAGTGATTTTTTTCACATCAAACTTTTCAGACACATGAACCCATATTCTTGGCTCAAAGTAGTTTTTGACCCTCTCATCATTGAAGACAACCTGTGCGAGGGTTGTCTTCCCTATCCCTGCCATGCCAACTATGGGGATGATAGAGACACCCATCTTTCCAGATTCATCTGAAACCAGTGATGCCACAACATTCTCTAAATCAGTGCACCTACCAACCACTTGTGTTTCATCTACCAGTGAAGTAGTCTCCCTCTCTTGAGATGGTTCGAACTGGCTAATTCTACCCAACTCCCTCAGATTGAGGACCTCTTTTTCCTGAGCAATCTTGTTTAGCCTTGCGTGTATGTCATTTATCTTGCTTGCCATTTTAGCATGGTATAAATTCATGGTGAGAGAAGAGAAGAGGACTGGAACTGGGTTGCTTTGGCTTTGACCTGAACTTGAGTCGGCATTCAAACTTCGAGCTTCTGTTATTCGAGCTTCTGTTATTAGCTCGTCCACAATGTCTTCCATCTGGTGGGCGATATCTCTTAGTTCCTTGAGCCATATCTTCACAGCCTCGTTGTGGTTCTGCTTCTCCTCTGCATCACTGAGAACTGCTTGAATCTTTGCGAGAGTCATGGGCAGCTTTTTCAACTCCTTTGTGATCCCCAGAAAAGATGTGATCTTTTCCAGCACAGGAGTAGCCAATCTATCGAGCAATGTTTGCAGGATGGCAGACAGCAGTGCTTCAGCTGCCATTTTAGCCTTTCTTCTCCTGTCCAGAAAATGGCTCCAACTCAGAAATATGTTATCAATTAACCGATGCTAAACAAGGTATAGTTGTCAGGAACTTTTTGATACACTAGTTAGAAATATATGACCTACAAAGCCAATTTTCAATGAATAAAATTTGTCTTTAATTCAATATGCATATTTTATGAGTAATTATATTTGTTATGAGATGATATGATATGTCCTTAGAGTTGTGATGATATTGATCATGTTAACGGTACTGATAATTAACAGGTCGATGTGATGCTCTAATTTTTGTTAATCTTAAATTAATTCACAACCTATGAATACAAGACAAAACAATATATTCTTTATAGCTGTCACAAGTTGCACTACTATATTTGATAGGGTGATGTTTTGTTGGAAACTAAACTTGATTATTGAAAATTGCTGCATAGGAAGTTGATGTTATTTAATTACTGCATAGAAAATTGCTGTTATTTAATTGCATAGGAAATTGCTATTATTTAATTGCATAGGAAGTTGCTATTATTGCATAGGAAGTTGCTATCTGAATTTAGTATTGTGGAAGATCAAGAGTCATTTTGTAATTATAAAAGGCCATGTATCCTTCACGTTTTAGCATGAAAAAATAGAAAGAATCCAGAAATTTGCCCAAAAGAAAATATCTTCTCCTCTTCCAACAAATTTGGTATCAGAGCCACAAAAGATCCATGGCCTCCATGAACTTTGTTCAATCCCAAATACCCAAACTCACCAAGACAACTATGACAACTGGAGTATCCAAATGAAGGCTTTGCTTGGATCCTTTGATGTTTGGGATCTTGTAGAAGATGGCTACATGGAGCCGACCGAAGGTGAAGCAATGCTCACACAAGAGCAAAGAAAGCAACATAAGGAGTCAAAAAAGAAAATAAGAAGGCTCTCTACACACTATACCAAAGTGTAGATGAAGGCACATTCGAGATTATCGCTGGAGCTGCAACATCAAAGGAGGCATGAGACTTATTGCATAAGGCACATAAGGAGCAGAAAAGGTGAAAAAGATTCGGCTACAATCTTTGAGGTCTGAATTTGAATATTTCAAAATGGTAACTGGGGAGTCAATTTCTAATTATTTTTCAAGATTGATGTCTATAGTCAATCAATTGAAAAGAAATGGAGAAGAAATTACTAATATTCGAATCATGGAGAAAATTTTGCGCTCTTTAGATGCAAAATTTGACTTCATTGTTGTAGCCATTGAAGAATCAAAGGAATTAGAAGAGATGACTATAGAGCAACTCATGGGCTCTTTACAAGCACATGAGCAAAAGCTGTCTAAAAGGATGGAGGAGAAACCCATCGAGCAAGTACTTCAAACAAATCTTACACTACAAGAAAAAGGTGATCTTAAAGGTCAAACAAGTTTTCATGGTCGAGGCCGTGGAAGAAGAGGAAGAGGTGGAAGATTTCATCAAGATCAACCTCAAAGAAGTCAAGGAGACATAAGAGACCACCATGCCCGAGGTCGTGGTAGAGGAAGATTTTTTAATCCTAGAGGAAGAGGAAGGTATGGACAACAAGCACTACAATGTTTTATTTGCAAAAATATGAGCACTATGCTAAAGATTGTTGGTACAAAGATAATGTTAATTATGTTGATGAGAAAATTTATTTTACAAAAGAACAAGAAGAAGAAGTAACTCTACTTTTGGCCTACAATAACATTTCTGGTGCTATCAAAAGAAGTACTTGGTATCTAGACACAGGTGCTAGCAATCATATGTGTGGGATAAAGGACATGTTTTTTAAGATGGATGAAAGCTTCAAAGGCTCGATGACTTTTGGAGACTTCTCTAAAAGGCCAGTTGAAGGGAAAGGTAAAATCCTTATCAAGCTTCAAAATGGCACTCAAAATTTTATTTCAGATGTCTATTATGTTCTAGACATTAAAAATAACATTCTTAGTTTGGGCCAATTGCTTGAAAAAGGCTATGACATTCACATGAAAGAATTGGGTCTTTCTATCAGAGACAACAACAATACTCTTATTGCACATGTTCCTATGTCAAAAAATAGAATGTTTGAGCTAAGTTTGCATGTTGATGGCTCCTCTTGTATGTTAACACAAAGTCTTGATGACTCTACTCTATGGCATCTTAGATATGGACATTTAAACTTTGATGGATTAAAACTTTTGTCTAGCAAGAATATGGTGATAGGAATGCCTTGGCTGAAAATGTCTAAGGAAAAATGTGAAACTTGCATAGTTGGAAAGCAACAAAGGAGAACCTTCATTTCAGGAAGATCAAGAAGAGCAACAAAACCATTGGAATTGATACATTCATATGTTTGTGGCCCAATCAACCAACAACTATGGGAGGTAATGAATATTATCTTTCCTTCACTGATGATTATTCTGGAAAGACATGGGTTTATTTATTAAAAAAAAGAGTGAAGTATTTCAGAAATTTAAGGAATTTAAGTTGCTTGTTGAAAAACAAAGTGGTTTTCAAATTAAAGCTTTGAGATCGGATCGTGGTGGTGAGTATTTATCCAAAGAGTTTTCAAATTTTTTCAAAGCACAAGGAATTTTTCATCAGGTTACTATGCCTTATTCACCTCAGCAAAATGGGGTTTCAGAAAGAAAAAATCAAACTATTTTAAATATGGTTCGATGTATGTTGAAAGATAAAATATGCCTAAAGAATTTTGGGGAGAAGCAGTTGCTTGTGCAGTTTATTTGTTGAACAGATTTCCATCAAAAAGGCTTCACAATATGACACCTGAGCAAGCATGGAGTTCATACAAGCCTAAGGTTGATCATCTTCGCATTTTTGGAAGTGTTGCTTATGTCAAAGTGCCTGATAAGAAAAGGATCAAACTTGATGACAAAGGAGAAAAGTGTATTCTTTTAGGATACGCTGAAAATTCAAGTGGCTATAAGTTGTATAATCCTATTACAAAGAGAGTGATTTTTTCAAGAGATGTTGAATTTGATGAAAAGCAAATATGGAGCTGGCAAGATAACAATAAAATGCAAGAAAATAATGAAGAAGAAGAGTCACAACATCAAGAAGAAATTTCATCAACTCCACAACAAAGTCCAAGACATTCATCTCCACAAGAAAGTTCCAGTGGCTCATCCTCAAATAGAGCACACAAAACTCGGAGTGTGCAAGAATTGCTTGACGTCACAAGGCGTCTTGATGCTAATGATTATACTATATTTTATCTTTTGCAGGTTATGATCCAATTGAGTTTTATGAAGAAAATAAAGAAGAAAAATGGAGAAATGCCATGCATGAAGAAATTTCATCAATAGAGAAAAATGACACTTGGGAACTCACAAATCTTCCCCAAGGTCATCAAGCCATTGGAGTCAAATGGGTGTATAAAACAAAAACAAATGCAAGTGGAGAAATAGAAAAACACAAAGCCCGCTTGGTAGTAAAAGGCTACAAACAACAATATGGCATTGACTATGATGAAGTTTTCTCTCCTGTTGCTCGAATGGAAATGGTACGCCTTCTCATTTCCTTAGCAGCACAAATGAAATGGAAAATTTTTCAAATGGATGTGAAATCAGCTTTTTTGAATGGATATTTGAATGAAGAAGTCTATGTAGAACAACCTTTGGGTTTCATTCAAAAAGGACAAGAAGACAAAGTCTACAAACTCAAACGAGCTCTTTATGGATTGAAACAGGCTCCACGAGCTTGGAATACAAGGATTGATAAGTATTTTGCTGAAAATGGTTTTCAAAATGCCTTCTTGAACATTCTCTTTATATGAAGTCTAATCATGTTGGTGATGTTCTATTTGTTTGTCTATATGTGGATGATTTGATATTCACAGGAAATAATCTTGCAATGATTGAAGTTTTCAAGACTTCAATGATCAAAGAATTTGAAATGACAGATTTTGGCTTAATGTCTTATTTCTAGGTATTGAAGTAAATCAATCAGATGAAGGCATATTTATTTCACAAAGCAAATATGCAAAGGAAATTTTGGAGAAATTCAAGATGAAGAATTGCAATTCAAGCACCACTCCAATTGAATACAATACTAAATTAAGTAAAGATGGAGAAGGAGATCTTGTCAATCCAATATATTATAAAAGTTGGTTGGAAGCTTAAATATCTTACAAATACAAGGCCGGATATTGCTTATAGTGTTGGAGTTATAAGTCGTTATATGGAGAAGCCAAGAATGGATCATTTAATTGTTGCAAAAAGAATCCTTCGATATATCAAAGGTACGTAAGATTATGGTATTTTCTATTCATCTACTAATCCAATAAAATTAGTTGGTTTTTGTGATAGCAATTGGGCAGGAGATATTGATGATAGAAAAAGTACGAGTGGATTTGCCTTTTATATTGGAAGTGGAGCATTTACATGGTCTTCAAAGAAACAACAAATTGTTACACTTTCATCATGTGAAGCAGAGTATGTTGCTGCAGCAAATTGTGTTTGTCATGCACTTTGGCTTCAAAGACTACTACAAGAAATGAAGATTTCACATGAAGAGCCAACCAACATTTTTGTTGATAATAAATCTGCTATACAACTTGCAAAAATCCAGTCTTCCATGATCGAAGTAGCATATTGATACAAGATTTCACTTCATTCGAGATTGTATCAAAAATCAAGAAGTATAACTTCTCCACATTTCAACAAAAGATCAGGTAGCTGATATCTTCACAAAGCCCTCAAGGAAGAAGAGTTCAAGAAGTTGAGAAGCATGCTTGGAGTCATGAAGAATCAAGTTTAAAGGGGGGTGTTGGAAACTAAACTTGATTATTGGAAATTGCTGCATAGGAAGTTGATGTTATTTAATTACTGCATAGGAAATTGCTGTTATTTTAATTGCATAGGAAATTGCTGTTATTTAATTGCATAGGAAGTTGCTGTTATTGCATAGGAAGTTGCTATTCTGAATTAAGTATTGTGGAAGACCAAGAGTCATTTTGTAATTATAAAGGCCATGTATCCTTTCACGTTTTAGCATGAAAAAATAGAAAGAATCCAGAAATTTGCCCAAAGAAAATATCTTCTCCTCTTCCAACATATTTCTCAGACATCAGAGTACAGAGTCATGTTAAAGTTGTAGGTATTTGTAAGATGACAAATATTAAATTAGACCAATTTAGAACACTCTTAAATTAGTCACTGTCAAATTTTGAAGAGAAATTCTAATTACAATTTACAGAAAATGCTTATGACCTGAGAATATTACTAAGTATTGTATTGATTTTATATTATCTTTGATATGTCAATTGGTGAAGCGTAATTAAAGGTTATATGGATATATTAGGATGCATGAATAAAGTATGAGAACTAATAAATATCCAATAAGGAATCCATCACTTCTATTGTAGAAGAGAATATTCAAGATTGTCTCTTAAAATTCGATTGATACTTTGACAAATTACATATTATATAAATAGAGTTTTTAAAATTATTTTGATAATGTAAAAGAGATACACATCAGACAGGAAATTGATGGTGTGGCTTGTGATTTACCGTTATTAGCTTGCATAAAATATTCGTTGATGGAAGGATTACTATGTGCCAAATACTGTGTTAAGGGGTACTTCTTTTTCTGATCTCTATTCTTTAGGTGAGAATGTAGTTTGTTAATGAATATGACCACAGTCACTAAGCTATTTTGACCGGATCAAGAGTTGGTCTATCAAAAAAGAAGTTCCCTGATGAGTCCCATGCAATATACTCTTTCTCCCACTATGAAAAGGGACATGATAGCCCAAAAATAATGTAAGGACATGATAGGTCTTTTAACTCACAAATGATGATTTTTGAAACTTATTGACTCATTGATAAGTTTTGACTCATTTGGAATTTAATAACTAATAAATGATATAATTATGAATTATGGAATTCAATATGTCATATTAATTATAATTGAGTTACATAATTTCAAAAGATTCAACTCATTATGATGGGTTGTGAAATTCTAAAGGTCATTGTTGCCTTCATATTGATTTTGATGATTACAAAGCAATAAGTATGGTACGAATATGTTTATTGTAAGGCAAAGATCATTGCAAGATAATATAATGTATCAAAGTGGAGGAAAAGACTTTTCAAAGACTTATCTTAAAAGATTGAGTCCAAAGAAATCTTCTCAAATTTTTATAAGCTCAAAGGAAGGTAAATAAGAGCTTGGGTTGGTGAAGGAATTTTTCCTCCATCCAATTGAAGCCTTTGACATCCATTTCATCAACTCCCAGTCGCCTTGAATCATCCCTTAGCCGTGAACTCTTGGATTTCAGTTGATTGGAATTGATTTCTAGACAATTGGAAGGTTATTTCCCTTGAAGAAGCCGTGTGCAAGGTTTTCTACTCGACTGGAGTCTTATTCCAGTCAACTAGAATGATTCCCCAGCCGCTTGGAAGCTTTGGTTAAGTCTTCTCTTTTTTTTTTTCTCAGCCGACTGGAAGCAATCTCCAGCCGAGTGAGCTTGCAAACACACTTGGAATGGCAGTAAGCAACTTCATTCCAGCCGACTGAAATTTATTCCAACCGACTGGAAGCAAAAGAAGCATGGAATGGGCAGCACACAGAGGATTTCCAGCCGATTAGAAATCCTCCCAGCCGACTGGAATTAAAGTTGACTCTCATTTGGTAGAACAGTTATCCATTCCAGCCGATTGGATTAGCTTCCAGGCGACTGGAAGGCTTTTTCCCTCATAAGCTCTTTTCCATTCCAGCTTACTGGAGAGAGGTTTTGTTGAGATTTGGCAATGAAACTTTACAATCCAGCTGACTGAGCTCTCTTTCAGTCAACTAGAATTAAAGTTCCTTTACAATCCAGCCGACTGAGCTCTCCTTCAGTCAACTAGAATGAAAGCTGTTCCTTCTTTTGGCAGAACATTTCTTGAAACCAGCCGACTGGACATCACTCCAAGGCAACTGGACTTGCTTTGCTTTTCCTTCTGGCCGAATAATATTTGAATCCAGCCGATTGGAGGTTGATTCCAGCCGACTGGAGTTTGGGAAAAACTCCTCAATGGCTAGTTCTCTTCCCATTTTTCTTTCCTTCTCTATTCTGTTTTATTTCTAATGGCTATATTTTTTGAAGTGCTTTAAAAAGCCAAGGTGCTAACTAGTAGACGTGGTGAACAGTAAAAAAAATTATTGCTTACATCTGAGAATATTCAGTGAGAAAGAAAGAGAAGCTTTTGCATTGAATACGTGAGGGCTCTTGAAGATCATTGATTGTTCCATCCTTGCTGTGTTAAAAAAGCTTTTAAGGCATTCAAAGCTTCACCTACATCTCCAAAGAGGCTTCATTTATTGCTGATATTCATTCAAAAGAAGAAGCCTATTTGTGGAGTTGTCTTCAAAGTTGTAAAGTATTTATGAATATATCACTATAGAAGTTTTGTGTATTTACTTCTTCTCTTCTGAACTTGTGATTAAAGTTTTATTTGGTTTGAAACTTGTAAAGCTGCCTATGCCATGTGACAAGTTGCTAGCCTAGGAGGCTAGGGGTTGTAATCGTTTGGTGAAACGATTGGAGTAAAAATTCTTAAGGGGTTCTTAGGGTTCACTCCTCCGTCTTGGGTTGCTTCATCTAGGCAACAAGTGGTATCAGAGCCTAGTTATCCTGATTTCTTTTGCTTTAACAAGCTTGGAGCCAAAGATCATTAGCAATCCAAATGGGTTCAGTTTTGACTGAGGGACAGTCAACTAATAGACCATCTTTGTTCAATGGAACAAACTATACTTATTAAAAAGCATGGATAAAAATTTTCATCCAAGCACTAGATTATGATTTGTAGGGAGCCATAATCAATGGCCCACACACACCACAATCAAGACAAATGGTCTTGACATCCCAAAGTCGAAAATGGAATGAGATGAGTATGATAAAAAGATGGCTCAACTGAATGCTAAAGCCATGAATGTGCTTTATTGTTCACTTGACGCCAATGAATTTAATCAAATTTTCACTTGCATTTCTAAAGAGAATTTAGGATAGACTTGAAGTTACCATAAGGGTACAAAATAAGTCAAAGAATTTAAGATAAATATGCTTGTTCACAATATGAATTGTTTAAAATGGATTCTGCTTAAAATATTACTGATATGTTTACAAGATTTATCGATAACATTAATGGGCTGAAAAGCCTAGGAAAATCATATACTAACGGTGATCTTGTTAGAAAAATTTTGAGATCCTTTCCTAGGTCTTGGAAGGCCAAAGTCACTGTAATTCAAGAAGTCAAGGATCTCAATACCTTATCTCTTGAAGAATTAATTGGTTCACTAATGACTCATGGGCTGCAGCAGTGACAATATGTTGATGAAGATGAGTCAAAGAAGAAAAGGACTATAGCATTAAAGAGTGCTACACAAAATGATGAGAGTGAGAAGATAAGTAGTGATAGTGAGGAGGATGATGAGATGTTACTCATCATCCGAAAGTTTAAGAAATTTATGAGAAAGAAGAAATTTGAAGGAAGAAGAAAATAATCATGAAAGGGGAACATAGTAAAGAGAGAGAAAAATCTGCCCCTTATATGCTATGAATGTAAGAAGCCAAGACATATCAGATCAGAATGTTTCTAATTGAAGAAAGGCTCTAAAAGAATAAAGAAGAAAGCCATGGTAGCGACATGGAGTGACAACAACGTTATAAGCTCCGAAGAGGAAGATAAAATGAAGTCGCCAATGCATATTTCATCGCAGATGATGATAAGGTAAGTCCTAGCATTCTAGATGACTTTACTTTTAATGAATTACATGGTGCATTTTATGAATTGCTTGATGATTTTGCTAAATTAAGTTCAAAAAATAAAGAATTAAAAAATCAAGTTAAGAATCTAAGTTTGGAAAAAGAATGATTTTTAAACAAAAATAAATCTATGCTTAAAGAAAATCAAGATTTGAAAAATGAAGTAGATCGATTAAAACCTGTTGTAGATAAATTTACTTTAAGTTCAAATAAATTAGAAATAATCTTAATAGTCAAAGAGCTATTTACAACAAAGCCAGTCTTGATATGATCCTTTAAAAAGATAAAAGTTTTTAAAAATATTTATGTGCATGCTAGTGAGTCCACTAAAATTACATGTTTTAAATATGGTAAGATTGGATACAAAGCATATTTATGTCACACACACAATGTTAAAAAGATATGGGTTCAAAAGGAACCATTTTAGCTAACCTCAAAGGATCTAAGAAAGCTTGGATACCTAAAAGTAAGACTTAAATGTGTATGCAGGTGTATCTTGCAACCCGAGCAACTAAAAAAATAGTACTTGGATAGTGGGTGCTTAAGATACATGATGGGTGATGAATCATAATTCATCACTTTGGATGCAAAAGATGGAGGTGTTATTACTTTTGAAGATAATGGCCAAGGTAAAATTATTGGCATTGGTAAAATAGGTATCACACCTCATGTTTACATTGATAATGTTCTACTTTAGATGGCCTAAAACATAATTTGCTTAGCATTAGTCAATTATGTGACAAGGTTTTAAGTTACATTGAATCATCCTTATGCATTATTGTAAATCCAGCTGATTAGTGCATAAATTTGTTGGTATAGGCATGGTAATGTATATATTATTGATTTAAATGATTGCATGATCAAAATATTGAATGCCTAGTTGCTATGAATGCTAAAATTGATAATAGTTGGTTATGGCATCGTAGATTAGCTCATGTAAGCATGATTTATTATCTAAACTGATTAATAAGGATTTAGTAAATGGTTTGCCAAAATTAATTTTTGAAAAAGATAAAATTTGTGATGCATGCCAATTTGAAAACAAACGAGTATCTTTTAAATCAAAAATTTGGTTTCTACCACTAGACCCTTGGAGCTCTTGCATATGGACTTGTTTGGTCCTATAAGAACTACTAGTCTAGAGGAAAAAAGATATGGTTTTGTTGTGATCGATGACTTTTCTGATTTACATGGGTTTTATTTTTGGCTAGCAAAGACGAAGCTTTTTTATTTCAAAAACTATTTAAAAGATTACAAATGAAAAGAGTTCATCTATTTTATCTATTCGGAGTGATCATGGCAAAGAATTTGAAAATCATCTTTGAAAAATTTTGCAATGAAAATGACATTGAGCATAATTTTTTTGCACCTAGGACATCCCAACAAAATGAGTAGTAGAAAGAAAAAATAGAACTTTAAAAGAATAGCCCATACATGCTATGTGAAAGCAATCTTCCAAATATTTTTGGGCTGAAGCTATCAACATAGCATGCTATGTTTTAAACCATGCATTAATTAGACCTATTTGAAAAAGACCCCATATGAACTTTGGAAAGGTAGAAAACCAAATATGGTTATTTTCATATTTTTGGATGTCTATGTTTTGTTTTGAATAATAAAAATTAAATTTGATAAATTTGATGCTAAATCTGATGAAGGAATTTTTCTTGGTTATTCTTCTCATAGTAGAGCTTATAGAATATTAATAAAAGGACTTTAATAGTTAAAGAATCAATTCATGTATATTTGATGATCTAATGATCTTTCATTAAGGAAGAGAAAGGTAAATGATGATAAAATTGAAGATCAAATCAAGAGATCACTTTGAAGGATAAAGAAGGCTCAACGATACAAGAGGTTGATGAAAAGAAAACGACAAAACTCAACATAATGAACCTCAAGTAATGCTGAATTAGAAAGAGAATGGAGGTATGTTCACAGTCATCTAAAGATCAAATTTAGGTGATCCATCTCATGGTATTAGGACTAGATCATCATTTAGAGATACTTACAATAATTTAGCATTTGTATCTCAAATTGAACCTAAATGCTATGATGATGCTAAAGTTGATATTGATTGGATTAATGCCATGCATGAGGAACTAAATCAATTTGAAAGAAATAATGTTGGACTCTTGTTGAAGACCTCATGATCATCAAATTATTGGACTAAATGGGTATTTAGAAACAAATTGGATGAACATGGTAATATAATTAGAAATAAAGCAAGATTTGTAGCTAAGGGATATAATCAAGAAGAAGGTATTGATTTTGATGAAACATATGCCCCTTTGCTAGATTAGAAGCTATTAGATTACTTCTTGCATTTGCTTGCTTTATGAATTTTAAATTATATCAAATGGATGTTAAGAGCGCTTTCTTAAATGGATATATTGCTGAACAAGTTTTTGGAACAACCATCCGGTTTTGAAAATTACTTGTTTCCAAACCATGTTTTAAATTGAACAAAGCTTTATATGGTTTGAAACAAGCTCCCGGGCTTGGTATGAAAGATTAAGTAAATTCTTGATAGCAATAAATTCATTAGAAAAAATGTGGATACAACTTTATTATTAAAAGGCAAAATAATGATATATTGATAATACAAATTTATGTGATATATTATTTTGGTGCTACTAATGATTCTTTTGTGAGGACTTTGCTAAGCTTATGCAGGGAGAGTTCGAGATGAGTATGATGGGCGAACTGAACTATTTCCTCAGACTTTAAATCAAACAAAGCAAGGAGGGGATCTTCATAAGCCAATCCAAGTACATCAAAAAATTATGAAAAAATTTGGCATGGAGACCTCCAAGAGTATTGGTACCCTATGAGCTCATCATGTAGATTAGATTCTATAGTACCGATAAAAGTATTGATTTAAAACTCTATAGAGGCATGATAGGATCATTATTGTACTTAACTGCTAGTAGAACTGACATACTTTTTAGTGTTTGCATGTGTGCTAGATATCAAGCCAATCCTAAAGAATCTTATTTGCTTGCTATTAAAAGAATATTTAAATATTTAATGGAACTATAAATTTAGGACTTTGGTATGATAACAATCTAGCATTGACCTAATAGGATACACTGACTCAGATTTTGCTGGATGTAAATTAGACTGAAAATCAACTAGTGAACTTGCCAGTTTCTAAGAGTTAACTTAATCTTCTGGTTTAGCAAAAAGCAAACTTCAGTAGCATTGTCTACGGCCAAGGCCGAATACATTGCAGTTGAAAGTTGTGCTCAAATCTTATGGATTAAGCACAACTAGAAGATTATGGCATTAAACTAAAAGGCATTCCAATAAAATATGATAACATTAGTGCAATCAATTAACTAAGAATCCATCCAGCATTCTAGAACTAAACATATAGAAACTAGACATCATTTTATTAGGGATCATGTAAACAATTGGTGATTGTAATTGAATTTGTATATACTAAAAAGCAACTTGCTAATATTTTCATAAAACCACTTGAAGAAGCCAAGTTTGTAAAATTAGAAGGGAGCTTGGTATGATTGATCCTTTAGTTTAGTAAGTTAGCTTGTTTGATCTTTTGTAGAATTTTATTTGATATGATTTTATCATGATTGTTGCTCATAGAAGCTCCTCTATACATTCTTCATGACCATAACATCCTCTTGCTCTTATGAAATTGATTGAATAAATTTTGCCATATTCTAAAACTCCCTTGGCATCCTTTTCATAGAAGAATTATTTGTTCTAGTTGACTGGATAGTCAACTAAACTTCTTTCATTTTCTTCAATTGATTGGGAAGTCAACTGAACCATTTTTCCTTTTCTTCAGTTGATTGGGGAGTCAACCGAATCATTTTTCCTTTCCTCAGTTGACTGGGCAGTCAACTAAATCAATTTTCTCTCTCAATTGACTAGGCAGTCAACTGAACTTCACTTTTCCTTTACCCTTAGTTGACTGGGGAGTTGATTGAAGGCTTATTTTGTGCTTCAATTGACTAGCCAGTCAACTAAACTAAAAGTTACTTGCATTTACCCTCCACCAATCTCTCTGAACACTCATTTACTTTTCCTGGTTGCCATCTTCTCCCACCTAGCCATCCTTCCCATTTTAGATATAGCTCTCCTCTTTTGAAGATCTTGGTCTCTACTTCTCCCATCTCTCTCCTTTTCAAGAAAAGAAGTCATGGCTCCTAGGATGAAGCTTCCTCATGCAAGAAGATGAATCATCCTCAACCTCGTAGGAAAGCTCCATCATCTTCTTCACGAAGCTCCACCTCTTCCTCTTCCAAAATTGCTTCAAGATATCTTGCAAATGAAAGGTTAGTGGACTTCAAATTTCTTGATGATGAAGGCTTTGAACTTAGTAGACTATTTGCTAACCAACGTTGGTCTTATTTGTTAAAAACCAAAGTACCTATCTATCCAGACTTAGTTAGAGAGTTCTATGAAAATATTTGCTTTGGAGATGGCTTTATCACCTCTGTAGTCAAGAGAGTCAAAATTGAGTTTGATGGTGAACTATTAGGATTTATCCTAAAGTTCCTGTTGATGGAGTTTTGGAGGAGTTTCAGAGTCCGACGAGAAGGGCTTCATACTCGACCTCAGTGTTGGAGATTGGAAAGCCAAAGCGAATGGCATACTCGAGCACGACTCTTTCTAGGCTTATGAGAACCAAACTTGCTCTGGAGTCAACCATGTTGGAGGACTTGTCTATATGTAGCAGCTACCGAACTTCAATTTTTTCTTGTTCAAGGTCTTCCACTATTGACCCATCCTTCGAAATTGTGCATTCGAGAAAGAAATCTGCCAGAACTTGTGCCTTGATGGTGGGGCAAGGCCGATAGTGTATGTCATGCTCACTTAGCTCTATGGCCCAGTTAGCCATTCTTTTCAACACTTCTAGATGATGGAGGATCGCCTTGATCGGTTGGTTGATTAAAACAATCATGGTGTGTGCTTGAAAGTATGGGTGTAACTTTCTTATGGATGTCACCAATGCGTAAACCAACTTTTCAATCCTGATATATCTGGTTTCGGCATTCCAAAGGAGTTTGCTAACATAGTAGACCAGTTTTTGAACCTTGTTCTCTTTTTGGACTAGTACGGAGCCAACAACATTCTTCAAGACACCTAGATATAGGTATAGGGGCTCTCCGAGCTTCGGGTTGCTAAGCAGTGGGGGCGAGCTAAGGTACTTCTTCATATCGTCAAAGAACTTTTGGTAGTTAGGGTCCATTGAAAGTTCTTTGCTGAATGAAGTGCCTTAAAGAATGGTAAATACTTCTCGGCAGATCGGACGATGAAGCAGCTGATTCGTCTGGTAAGGCGCTGAACTTTCTTGACGGACCTAGAGGGCACCATCTCTTGAAGAGCTTGATTTTTTGGGGGGTTTGCCTCGATGTCTCTTTGGGAGACCATGAAGCTTAAGAACTTCTTCGAGCTTACTCCAAAGGTGCACTTGATCGGGTTCAGCTTCATCTGATATTTTCTGAGGGTGGCAAAGCTTTCCACTAGATCAAATACATGCTGGGCGCTTCTCTGGTTTTCATTAGCATGTCATCGACGTACATTTCCATGTTTCGACCTATCTGGTCCTTGAACATTTTGTTGACCAGCCTCTAATAGGTTATCCTCACGTTCTTTAATCTGAACATCATAACTTGGTAGCAATATGTATCTCTTTTAGTAATCAAGGCATCTTTTCTTCATCTTTGTAGGTTATGTATATTGGTTGTAGCTTGAGTAGGCATCCATGAACATCAACATCTGATGGCCGAATGTGGAGTCTACCAACTGATTGATCCTCGGCAAGGGAAAGCTGTCCTTTGGACAGGCCTTGTTGAGGTATGTGAAGTCAATACAGATTCGCCACTTGTCATTCACCTTTTTCACCATGACTACAATTGCTAATCAGCTCGGATAATGTACCTCCTGGATAAAGTTGGCTTTGAGGAGTTTATCGACCTTTTCCTCAATTGCTTTTGATGTTCGGGGGCAAAACTCCTCTTCTTTTGCTTCACTAGTCTGAATGTCTCATCCATGTTGAGATGATGGACGAGGACATCCGGATTGATCCTCGGATGTCTGAGGCAGATCCTGAAGACATCGGAATTTTTATGGAGGAAGTCTATCAGGTCTTGTCGAGGCTTCCCATCTAACTGTGACTCAATTTGAATAGTTTGTTTAGGTCGATCCTTCTTAAGTGGGACTTCTTCAAGCTCTTCGGTAGGCTCTCTTCTTTGCTCTATAAGATCTTCTCGAGCATCGAGCCCATCGACCTTCGGCCTTCAAGAATGAAGGTCAGCAACAAAGCAGTATTGAATGGCGGCTTGACTTCCTCGGACAACTCCTATACCACACTCCGTGGGAAATTTTATGGAGAGGTGCGGGATGGAGAACACCGCTCTGAGGGACATTTGCTAAGGTTTTCCAAGAATGGCATTGTATGGTGATCGAAGCTTGGTTACAAGAAATTCCATGTAAACAATCACCGTGCAGGGCCATTCACTGGCCTGGACCATCAGAGTGGTTACCCCTTCCGGTACAGTAACATCATCGATGAACCCCATCAGGGTGGAGTCCACTATTCGAAGGTCTTCTGTTCTCAAACCCATTCTCACAAAGGCATCAAAGTAGAGAATATTAATAGAGCTTCCACTATCAACGATAACTCGATGTACATCATAATTTTGCATATTTAAAGATACAATGAGTAAATCATTGTGGGGTATTGTATTCCTTGAAGGTCTCTTCTCGAGAATGTGAGTTCCTCATACTTGACCTTCTTATATAGAGGCAGCTCCTCGTTTGACCGATCGTTAGATGAACTGACCATGGAGATCATGTGTACGTTGTCAGCTGCGGCGGGTTGATGGGAGCTGCTGTCGAAGCTCAGGCGGATGCTCTACTTTGGCATCTACTCTAAGGGTCCTTGGTAGCACTCAAGTCTTCCTCAATGTATTACCTGGTCAATCTCTTGCCTGAGTTGCCAGCATTCCTCGATATCATGCTTATGGTCGTAGTGATACCGGTAATACTTGGTCATATCTCTCTAGGTTAGGTTTTTCCAAAGAGGCTTAGACCGAGGGAGTTGGTACTCTATCTCCATCATGAATTAAGCCCAGGGTGCGGTGAGAGGAGTAAACCAGTTGAACCTTCGTGCTGGGCTTCGAAAGTGTTGCCTAGGTGGTAGAGCTCTTGGTTAGTATGGGCTCGTAGGGCAAGCCCATCAACTCTTGTCTGAGCTTTTTTCTTTTCCTTCTTCTTTAATTGTTCAGCTTGCGTCGATCTTCTGGATTCTTCTACTTTGGCATATTTATCTGCCAAGGCCATCATGTCAGAGAGACTTCGCAGGTAGTTTATCTCCATAGCTAGATAGAAGTCTTCCTCTTTTGATACTCCACCGCTAGGGCGGATAGTTACCTCATGATTGAGATGGTCAACTTCAGCATGGCCGTGTTGAAACGACCTAAGAAAATCTTCAAGGACTCTCCCTCTCACTATTTTATCTCAGAGAGGGAGTCTGACCTTCGTCAATAGTGGTGACTGCAGATGAATTGGCTAATAAAGGATTGATCAAGTTTATCAAAAAAGTCAATCGAGTTTGACTTTAATGTACCAAACCATACAATGGCAGGTCCTCTAAGGGTCAAGGGGAAGGCCCCACACATGTTAGGCTTTCGTTTCCCCTAATGGAGGATCGCTTTGGAAAGGAGTTCTAAGATCTTCGTAATTTAGTGATCTGATAATTGAGATATTTGGCGTGGGCCGAGGATTGGCCAAAGAGGAGGGTCGATCATTGAGAACTATCAGTTGAGTATCTTCTAACTGCTGAGGTTCGGTCGCTCTGGTTCGGAAGGGATGAGATTTGGCGAGAGGAGTCGGAGGTTGGCCAGCCGAGGTTTGGAGAATTAGCTCGGCCTTGCCGAAGTTCAAACTTTGCAGTTGGTAGTGATTTGACGATGGTGCAGCCATCCTTCACTGTGATGGAGAACGACTCCTGAGCGTTACAGTTGGCAAGTCATAGCCCAGAGATAGGGCCTACTGCCTATCATGTCAGCCAATTTATGAGAAGACCATTTTACCCCGTATCAATATTAAAAAAATATTATATATAATATATCATTATATAATATATATTATAAAATAATATATATTATATTTTTACAATATAAGGGAAGAGATTAGTAAATATAGGGATAAAATTGTACAAATATTTTAATGTAGATCACTATTATCATGATGATCCAGCATTCTCGATTCTTTCAATGGGATTAAAATCATTAAAATATTAATATGTATTGTGATAAAAATTACTTCTAAAATGGGGATACTGAAAACTAATCTTATCATCATTTCAAGATCATTGGTGATATTTCAAATATCATCCCATATTAAATACTACATAAAAGCTCTAAGAGTCAATGCAGGCATAAATTCTATACTTAGGATTTAATTTTGCTAGAGAAAAATATTCAAAATCAAGACAAAATGCAAGAATTCATGCATCCTTGTTGGCTGATTGATGCATAGAAATATTCCTGAAGAATTGAACCATAAATGACAAAATTGTGAATTTTCGATCAATTTGTTATACAGAGTTGTGCTCTTGTTGTTGCTGTCACCATGTTCATATTTGTCTTTTTGCTTATGCAATCAGTGGATAATTGATGGAGAGTTTACAAGAGAAAGATTAAAGAATTCGAGGAGAAAAAGAAAAAAGAAAAAGAAATAGACTGCATGAATCTTAGGGGGAGTTCCTCACCTTGGAATGAAATTTGAGGCAGGAAATGGAAACGTTGATGGAATCCTTTGAAGGTGGTGGGAGAGCCTGCAAGGAGAACGGCCCCCTACAAAACGTGGAAGAGGCAAAATTGGGGTCGATGGAGGAGGGGTTTTATTGTTGGGAGAAGAGTAGGATGCGGACATCTCCGTTACTCCACCAGCAATGCCACCGTCAACGGGCAACCACTGGCACGTTGCTTCTCTTTTCCTCCTCTCTTACCATTTCAACTAGCTTTCTAAGTGAGCAGGTTAATGGTTCCTTCTAGGAAATAGTCATCATGACGCGAGAGTTCACCGTCGAATATTTCCATTGAGGGCCAGTGATGCGTTATGGAGTCGAAGCAATCTTAAGGTTGGTAATATTTAGGAGCCAGCACAATAAACTCTCGCTTCTGGATGGTGGTGGGGATTTGGCCTGGCGGCTTGAATACCACCAGTCCCAAAGAGGTTTCAATGGAAAATTGACAGCAATTCAGAGCCTTTAAAAGGGTGCTAGTATGGGTTTAACCTAGAACATGACTAGCGTATGGCTTCAATTTAGTGCTCCATTTCTTTGAAAAAAAAATAATTTCTAGATTCGTGAGGGAAGAAAAAGTGGGTCAAAAAATAAATACCATTTCTTGATGATATATATATATATATATATATATATAATATATATATATATATATATATATATATAATATGTGATGGAACAGACGAAAAAAAAATTAATGGTGGCAGAAGTAGACCTATTCTGAAAAAAAAATTAAAAACAAAGTTGCGAGTAGATGCATGTGGATCAAATTTTCTGGCCTAAATTTTAAATAAGGCATAGATCATATCTTTGACTAGTCTTAAGTCAAAAGCGTGTCATTATATTTGGTTTGAAATGATTTCGATCCAGCTGTTATAATCTTGAATAAATTTTTTTTTTTTTTTCGTTGGTCTTTTACTAATACTAATTATTTAAATCATTTTACAAATTAACTAATAAGAATTGTGAAAATTGGGTCTGACCATATCAAGTTTATTTGAATTTGACCATGGGCATGTATAGGTCACCAATTAAGTTGGACTGGTCAGGTACGACGGATTTTAATTATCGTACGTTCTTCCTATTTGACCTGCTCGGCTGATTACCGCGTCGGCTGCATTAGAGACTTGCCTCTCTAGTGTACACTACCCAATGTTTTGAAAACCAGACCAAACTGGCCGATCGAATCAGTCCAACTGGAATCGATTATCAGTCTGATCCGATTTTATTATTAAAGTTGACTTTTATATGACTCGATAAAAATTAAAAAAACTCATTGAACCGATCGGATATCAATCGGTCCAACCCGGTTTTTTGATTTTCTTAATTTTTATTTAAATTATATTTATATTTTTTATTTATATTATTAAATTAAAATTTAATTATAATATTATTTGGTCCAATCAAATCGGTTCATCCGGTCGAACCGATTGACCCGCGACCCAAATATTAAGCTGGGTCATTGTCCGGTCCAGTTTTCAAAACATTGCACCTACCTTCTCAAATTTTGGTGAAGGCAAGGTTCGAATCAAAGTCTCATACAAATCTAAGGGCATTTATGGTGTATTTAATATATGATATGAGATGATTATATAACGAGGTGAGCCATCAGCAACATACTGGCAAGGAAAACAAAGTCATTATGCTTTTGAGGCAATTGCTTTTGAGTGCATGAGAAGGCACTTCTACCTGGGATTTTGTTGGCACTAGATTTCAACCTACTAGATAACATTAGTCTGAAAGCGTAGAGAGGCAGCTTTTGGTTAGGTTTGAATAATGATTTTTGATCAATAGTTTCAAACTAGAATGGTTAGACTATATCTAAGGTTTCAGTGAAGTCTGAACAATGGTTTTTGATCAATAGTTTTAAATAGGAATGATTTGGCTATATCTTCTTATAAATTGGTTCAGTAAATATTGAAGGAGTTTTAAGCTTATAATGATTTCAGCTATAAGAGAAGGTTATTCCGTAATTGCCAGCAGTTTTTTAAACTAGAGGAAGTTGTCAATTCAAAGAAGAAGGTGCTGAAAGTTTCTGATTTATTTGGCATATAAATACAAAGTTATATGACATGAAAAGGATTCAACTTCAAATCAAATCAAGGGTTATCAGTAGATCTTTATAATGTAGGTGTAATATTTCAAGCCCACCTCTTAGACCCACTAACTTGTTAGTGTACTATTTTATATGGCCTTAAAAATTTAAGTCTAAATTAATTAGTGTCAGATGAAGTTGAACTTAAGTTATAAACTATTCAAATTATTCTTTTTCATTCGATATAAGACATAGTTTGATTTAGAAGATTCATGTTTTAAGGGATCTGACGGAGTTTTACGCTGGCTGTTAGCTATCTAACACAACCCTCCTCCTTTACCCGGGTTTGAGACTAGCCTTAGCGGAGTTACAACTATTTGTAATTTAAATGTCGACTTGGTTCTGAATAAATAGAGTGCAAGAAGCATATTCATGTAGCCAACCCCATGTAGTTGGGAAAAGGCTTGATAAGTTGAATTGAGTTGAGTATTCGATGTAGTTGGTGTTATAGAGGTGGCTCCATGCTATGATGGGTCTATTGGCATTACAATTGGAGCTATATAGGTGGCCCCATACCATGATGGAACTCTTTTTGCTACTCTCCGATAGATAGTCTTTTCTCTTACATACCAGTTTACTCTTTATATGGTACATCATAGGTAGCCTTTTTCTCCTGCGATCAACTTCCATGCACATGGATTGGCATTGATATCATTTATAATGCCCTAAGCTCATCTACTGATCCAATAAATCTGTTAGTGCACTGAGTCTCATAGCCTTAAAAACTAAAAATGAAGTTAATTGGTAACAGTTGAACTTAAGTTATAAGCTTCTCAATCTATTATTTTCTATTCAATGTGGGACGATGTGGAACTATTTGGGGTGTTATAGTGGGAGTAGCTATCAATTATTTTAGAAATAGCCTTTATAATTTAGATCATCATTACTTCTATCTCCTATATTTTCTCTAAATCTTTTGTACCCCGCTTTTATGTCAAGCAGAAGTCAGAACTGAGTTAGTTGAGTCGTTTAATTATTTGACTTGTTTGTAATTTTACTGTTGCAAGTGATAAAGATGTCTTTTAGCATAACATAATTGAATTTATGCCATTATCTGATAAATACACTTATTCATATTTCATGTATTTTAGGTTATTTACAATTGACATCATAGAGACATAACACTACAAGAATTTTTTAGTTTAGTGACCCAAAATAGCGATGCATGAAAAAGCGTCGCAAAATAGCGATGAAATACAAATCAGCGACTAATTAGCAATGATTTAGCGATGAATCAAATTAGCAACGTCCATAGCGTTGCGAATTAGCGACACCATCACATGGCATCGTGAATTAGTGATGGAGTTACCATGTTGCTAATTAGCGATGCAAAAAAGCATTGCTAAGTACTAACGCTAACATATGGCATCACTAACTAGTGACGGAGTCTCTGTGTCACTAATTAGCGACGCAAAGAAGCATCACTAATTAGCGACGCAAAGAAGCATCACTAATTAGTGATGCCACCGTAGCATCGTTAATTAGTGATGGAGTATCATGTCGATACAAAAAAGTGTCGACGGAGTTCCTGCATCGTTAATTAGTGATGCAAACTGAATCCCTAATTAACGATGCCAAAACTTGTATCCCTAATCAGCAACGCTTGGCCCTAAGCCTAATCCCTATGAGCCCTAAATCCCGTCCCCTTCGTGCGTTCATGCTCTTCCATTTGAAACTGTGGCCGGTTAGAGGCGCAGATCTATCCTCCTTTCCTCTCTCTCCTCCATTTGCGATCTTCCGTGCGAGCAAGGGTTTGACTTCCAATCTCCGATCTCATCATTGAGAGGTCTAAACCTCATCTCCAGCAAGGTATTCATCTTGGGTGAATTAGGTTTCTTGTAGCTTTTTTTTCTTTTCTTATTCTTTTTGTGCTTGGATGATGCTCAAGTACGACCACCTCCACCGATCCGCATCCAAGCCCACCGCCCGGCTACGCCTGTTCCTCTTCCCCCTTAATCCCCCGCCACCCTCTGCCGCCTTCCTCGACCCTAAACCCGATCGCCACTGGTTCGTCGATGCCCTCAACTCCGTTCCAACCCCCCGACCCTCGACACAGTCGCCCCTGCTCCGCCACCACCCACGCCCGTGGTCCAAGTGGCCTCACCGAGTCCTAATTTCCTCTTCAAACTCGACAAGGGCTTTGTGCCACCCCTAGCCATCAAGGTCAAGGATCTGGCCTCGGAGCAGTCCCTGGTTCTTGAAAGTTTCCAGGTGGAGATCCGGGTTGGGAAGTGTTGCTGCCCAATCACTTGCGATGGGCGTCGGGTGAGCTGAGATCTCCGCAGGCCTTCAAGAATACAGAGGGATCACTGTCTTCCTTTGAGATCCTGCAAAAAGTCCCGGACTGGTTGTTCCGGTGGGGACCGATTGTTCCGGTGGGGACCCTCCGACGCCCAAGTCAGTGGGTTGTAGAACAGAAATGTTGTATATGAGTAGAGCTTGAAAGAAAAGAGTTCCCCTCGTTGAGCTTGGGTCCTCTTCTTATATCTGTCTGGGGGTCACGTTTACCTTGCTCCGTTAGAACCATCGAATCTGCTTTGCTAGGATGAGCTCCGCCGAACGGCAGGTGGGTGAGCTGTTGCTGAATGGATGCCGTGTATGCCGGTAACTGCAGGGTGCGCTAGTACCTGCCCATGATTTCAGCGAGCGAGATACACGGTAACGGATGTCTCGAATCTCGAGGTCTGTTACCTGAAGTGGGTTTCAGTATACTTTGGAAAAGGCACCAAGTTAGAGTCAGAGCTAGAGCTAGAGGCCAGAGCTGTAGACCAGAGCCGACGCCAGAGGCCGAAGCTAAAGGCCGGAGCTAGAAGCCGGAGCCGGAGGCTGGAGCCGATGCTGGAGACAGTAGCCAAAGGCCGGAGCCGGAGGCTGGAGCCAAGGCCAGAGCCTAAGGCCGGAGCCGATGCTAGAGGCCGGAGCCGGAGGCCGTAGCCAAAGGTCGGAGCCGGAGCCGACGCTTGAGGCCGTAGCCAAAGGCCGAAGCCGACGCTGGAGGCCGGAGCCAAGGCCGGAGTCGACACCAAAGGCCGGAGCCGACGCTGGAGGCCGAAGCCAAGGCCGGAGCCGAAGGCCAGAGCCAACGCTGGAGGCCGTAGCCAAAGGCCAGGGCCGACGCTAGAGGCCGGAGCTAAGGTCGAAATCGGAGGCCGGAGCCAAGGGTGGGGACAAGAATTCCAACATCTCGAAAACGAGCTATCATATCATTGATTCTGGAAATTGCGCAGGATATTATGATGCCGCCCAGAGGAGATGGTCAACCGTATTAGGAAGGAGGATCAGAGGCAGATTGAAGGCGAGGAGACATTGTTGGCGAAGATCCAGAGGCAGATCCAGGAGCTCCAGCAACTCTAGATCACAGAGAACCAGCAGTAGTAGCAACAACAAGCGGCCATCCTGCGGAATAGCAGCAAAGAAACCCTAGCAAGGGTTTACCCCAATAGTACTACCTCACTAGAGTCTAGGAGAAGGCACCATCGGCCCTGCCGCATTTGACGACGCAGGTGCTAGCAGCATATTAGATGGAGCAGCGCAGCATGGAGGTGGTCGGATGATGCACATCAGTCGCTAGTGGGGACCAGCCGTCTACCTGATCCCGACACTGAGGGTTGTGCCGACAGACGTCTATCGCGATGCAACGATGTTGAATCTAGCAGCGATGTACGCGGTACCAGCCCAGACGGTGGCGAAACTGGTGGGGCAGCAATATACATCGGAGGCACCGCAAAGTGCGAAGATAGGATGAAATTTTTTTCGTTTGGTGGCGGATACCAATTCTCTAATGGGTCAGAGGATCTTGGATCTAAACGACTAATGAGTAAACAAATAAATAGTTGTTAATGGCTAAATGGGTAAATGATCAGTACGGTATCTTTTATTCCATTCCTATTTATTCATCTCTATCATCGTTAGTTTTATTATAATATATTTAAATAATATATATTAATATATTAAAAATTTTAAATAAATAAAATATATATACTAAAAAACCTAGTAAAACAAGTTTGAATCTTTCTGTTTTTTTTTCATGCAACCATTGAACATTAAAACCAAAACTTTTTATTAGTATTTTTTTAAAATTTAATAAAATAATTTTATTTTTTTATGTAAATGGACAAACGGGTACCCATTTGCCCAACCGGATATTTCCATCCCCGCTTCGTTAACTATAATGGCTTAACAGGACGAGAAACAGAAAGGTTTTCATTAACGGGAATGAAGGCCGAGGCCATCGAGCCGTTCCCAGGCCGTTGCCATCCTTAGCAGCAAACTCAGCGGGGTACTAGGTGGCGTACGATAGCGACGTAAATTTGCATCACAAAATAGCGATGCCCAAAGTCATCTTTATTTTGCTTCGCTATTTAGCAATGCATTATTGCATCGTCATTTAGCAATGCCGTTGCAACAAGTAGGGGTTTAGTGACAGAATTCTTAGTGACGATGTATTTGCATTGTAATACCATCGCTAAGCCAACCTAGTGACATAATTTTTTTTTTAGCGATTAAATTGTGGCAACGCTGTTTTTTGATATTAGTGTAGGAAATAATCTAATCAACTACCTCCATATATAAAATTTAAATGATATGTATGGGTTTTGCTACCATAATTCTTTCATTTAAAAAAAAAATATGATCAAATCAAAATCATTGATGTAGTAGAGGATGCTTTGGTCACTGAAGTTCTGTGACCGATTGAAGTGGTTATTTGTAGATTAACATTGTTCCCAATTTCTTTCCATCTCCATTCATGATACGAAGAATAAAATTTAAAAGAGAAAAAGGAAAAAAAGCTAGATAAAAACATGAAAGAAACTTCCACAGATAATCCATCCTCTCATTGTTGCTTTCCCCAAAGAAGGTATACAACACCATCTTAGAGTTTTACCAAGAATTTTCTGAAATAGAAATGGATAGTATACAAGAAAATATAGAGCTGCTTGGTTATTCTCTACTTTATATATAATAATTAGATAAATTTTATTTCCTACCTCATCCTCTAGTGCGATGGTTGCTTCGATAGGAGGCCTTTGCTGTTCTTTTCATCTCTGTTCTAACCTCACTATAGTTGTATTCGTCAAATGCTATATTAAAAAATTGATTTTTTTTTACCATATCAACCCATATACATAGCCGATTGGAACAGATTGCTAGTGATGCATCCGTATTCTTTAAAATGGCTAATATTTTTTATATTTAATTTTTTTAAAAAAAAGTACCATAGCTATATGTGCGAGTGAAAGAATGCTCAGTTGTATAGGATTTTTATTATTTTTGATACAGACGGACCATCACATCATTTTAGAGTGAGGCAACTATATAAGATTTTTATTGCTTCTAATTGCAGGTCTGGATTGCACCATCATTGTTGCAATCTTTGACTGCATAGAAACGTGCAGTGTTCATTGGATATTTTTTCCAAACCATGCGAGCTTTCAGGTTTGAATTCCGGGGTATTTGTGATGCACGGCAATCAGGTGGGTGTAACGTGTATTTATTTATTTTTGTGAGCAAAAAAAAAAAAAATAGTAAGAAAATATTTCTATTGAAGAATGTTAGGGCCGTCACGCCATCCCCGTGGCCCAAAATTTGACTCAACTTCAAGCAGCTCATTTAGCAAGCAAGCCAAGTTATAGACTTGGTATATGTCGGCCATGTTGAGCTCAAAATATAAATATATAAGTAATTTATATATAATATATTTAATTTTAATATATAGCTTATTTATTTATTTTTTTGTTTATTAACAATTAATATAATTTTATAAAAAGAATGGGAACAATGAAAACGAGATGATCAGGAGAGAGATAAAAATGATAACATAATGCAATATTAAACAATTTTACCGCCAATCCTATCAAATCTCATACTCATGTATAAAACCTGTTCAATGTTTGATCAATTATCATATATCATTCAAACTAGAACTCCAAGCCATATCTCTTCTTTTTAATCTATTTTGAAACTCGTAAACTCCATGACCAATCTATTTTTTGCTCATTCTATTTAATTAAGCAATCATTTACAAACAAGTGATTAAAGGATTGTTGCAGTAATTACTTGAGTCCATACACTCGACTTTTTCAAACTAAAAAAAGAAAGGAATCTATCACAACCTATTTTTGAGAATAAATCTTGTCTTGCATTTAGCTAACTTCAAAGCAGGATTAATGCACCTACCTAAGGCCACCAAAACGATAGTTCATATATTTATGACTAGAGCCCGATTTTAAAGGTCGGCCCATGATAGGGGGATGATGCTACTTGGACTCCTTTCCTTAAACTTTGGTGGCATTATGTACTCTTTGGCTAATTTCCATAGCCTTCTGTACACTTGCGAGTAGAGGTGGGCATGAGCCGGCCAATGTGGAATGCTTTTTGTAAGGAGAATCCAACATCTTAGAATGCTTAGAGAATATATTTGGCACTTTTGGCACTCCTTTGAGCAATCCCTTTTGTGTCCTATAGAATTGTTGTTACAATGTTGGCACGGTAGAGATCAAAAGAAACATAAAAATAGAAATTTAATTTGGTTTGGTTAGATTGACCTACATCCATCTCAGCAAAGATGATAAAAAAATTCCATTAATTAAATATTGCAAGACTCTCTTATGAAACCCCAGACTCTTTTATACCTAACAGAACCTCTCTTCGACTCTCTCCGTAATTTATAGTGTTTATATAGAAAAGGAACTTATAATGTTTTATAAGAACTATGATTCATATTCTCTACATTTATGGTAATATGTCCATCTCAGGCCATGTCCATGTTAGGCTTACAAACTCAAGTCAAACTCTAACAAATCTTTATATTTTGGCTTGATATTTATTAAGCAAATTATTTTGGAATTTCATTATTTTTGTCATTATGCTCTGATGGGCACCGGTTTCTCTAGACCCTAATCAAGTCCAAGCGATCTTTGAACTTGTCTCCTAGAATCAACTTCTTCTCTGTAGGTAATTTCACAAGCTCTTAAGTCGATTTCTTCACAAGAAAGTCCATCTCTTTGTTCATAGCCATACCTTTCCAGCCAACTTCTTACTCTTCACTACTTCCATGCACCTTTAAGGCTCCTTTACGCTCTTAGCTTTGACAAGTGTATAAACAACTATGTTTACATAACGTATAAGCAGCCTAATATGTCTTCTTTCATGATTGGTAGCTATGCTATAAGGTTGTTATAGAAAACTTTTACACCTTATATAATTTTTTCAGCACCTCCACTTTGGACTGAACTAGCAACTCTCATGACCTTCTCTCTAAAGCTTCTCCCTTAAGCTCCATCCTTTTGTTGGCACCCTGCCTAATTTAATTTGCTAGCATCCTACTTAATTTTCATCGCTTCTATATAAAGGAGCTCTTAGCATGAAGCAAGTAAAGAAATTTTTGTGCAAGAAGAGTAATATGCGTGTGAACTTAGGAGGGCTATGCAATTGTGAAATCTTATGAGGTGAACCTTAAACCTCCTTATATTAAGTTTATATAGATCATATGGATAATATTGGAAAAGAATTTCAAAAGGTACAACTCATTGTGAATTGAGTTTTGGAATTCAGAAGGATACTTTAGTCATATAGGAGTTACATAACTTCAAGAGGTTCTAATTTTTATGAGTTATGAAATTCTAAGGTTTGTTTGAATCTCTAAAAAGGTTTCGTAGGGAAAGGTGAAGGAAAGAGAGGAAGTAGAAGGGTAAGAGAGGGTTGTTACCCTCTTCTTGTTTGAAAAGAAGGAGACGAGAAAGAAGGATAATTTAAGGTCATATTGTTTGGATATAAGGGGAGAAAAAGGGAGAGAAAAGTTATATTTATAAATTAGGTATATCCTTTATTATAAGAAGAAACTAAAAGATTCTTGGAGATAAAAGTGAAAAGATTGGGGGAGAGTTGTAAAACATTCTCCTCCGCTTCTTTATCCTCCAATTTGAGGGATAAAGAATTTCAGGTTATTGAGGGGAAAAGGAGGAGAACAAGTAACTCTCATTGCTTCCTCTCTTTTTTCACCTTCCTTTCAAAGAGGATTTTTATTATCATTCTCCCTCTTTTCCATTCCTTCCCCTCTATTCTTCTCATCCAAATAGACTCTAAGAGTCAAAAGGAAGCTGTCACTTCCATACAAAGGGATTCTAAGCTTGAAGCAAGTGAAAGAATTCTTTGTGCAAGAAGAGCATGCATGTGAACTTAGAAGAGCTTTGCAATTATGAAGTCATGTAAGGTAGCCCTTAAACTTCCTTATGCTGAGTTCAAGTAGATCAAGTGGATGTTCTTGGAAAATAATTTGATTTGGTTTTAAGCCAACGAATGATCTTGCAAAGGAATTTGATTTAGCTATAAGCCAACAATACTCTAGGCGGCGACTTGACGATATTGTTATAGTTTATGATAAAGTTATGCATGAATTTGGACATATAATTCTGAAAACTATGCATGTTGTGTCCACTATCATGTAAATATCTGAAAAATGCGATGATAAGTCTTCTTCACGTACAGAAAAGCAATTAATTATGAAGGGAAGGAAATAATTTATTGGAAGACATTTTCCTCTGACCTTTTTGTTTCTTCCTTTGATGCTTGGCTGGGCACGGTCCAAAGGGAAGAAGAGAAGGGAATATCGTACAAAGATGGACACAAAGCAGCAATAGGATGGTATGTTTAAGAGATGGATGAAGAATTTATCCTTGGCAAGAAGTATATTTGTGGATTGCAACGAGTTTCCTTGTTTCCATCGCCTTCTGCCAAACCATCTGCTTGGAAGTTTCCCAGCATGAGTGGCAAATACGAAGTAATAGATTTGTCGCATATTTGCAAATGAGACGGTGTCAAACTTGGCTGCTCAAGTATCATTCTTCACGGATTTGTTCCAGACTTAATTATTACCAAATCATTGATCTGCAAGCGCACAGTTTATCGTCAAGGTTTGGCAAACTGAGAGATGAAATGGTATCCGGTCAAACTCCACTGCTGGATACTGCAGATTTTGTTTGGTGGTTTTTGGTTGTGGCCCGTGACAAAACTGGTAGAAAGAGCAGCATTATTTCAGAAAGACATTCTTGCACAATCTCAAGGCATGACATCTTGTGCTTTCCATGTTCCATTGAGTTAAATCTGAAACAACGATGTCATGAATGAATAAACAAGATGATTTTAATTAGTCATTTAAGTGTAAAACTTACCAGTAACGTGCCTAATGTGATTTAGATCAACATGGCACTTCAAAATAAAGTAAAGCAGCGGAAAAAGTGTTGAGGATTACCTCCCGCCATCGTTCCGACCTCGGAATAAAATAAAAGGAAGAAGCTTTGAATTCTGGTTCTTCTGGTCCTTTCTCTACCCAGATCGATGGTGTGTGGTTTTTCTCATATCGTAGAGCAGGTACCAGGGACCATTTTTATATACACAAACCCTCCAAAAATTTCTGCCATCATAGAGATTTCCGGAGCACGTTATGGGCGATGGTTACGGAGTCGCAAACTCACTCCCGCTGTTTTGCACGTTCAAAATTCAAAATACATAAACCACAAAATCAGGAGTTGGTTATTCCCCTGGCCAGTAGGAATCTAAATTAACCAACATTCTTCCACTTGGTCTATGTATTTTCTACCATGCACGATATTAACATACGGATCATGGCGACAGTTCCTCTAAATGTGAGTATTGTCTTCCATGTATCACAATATGTTACACTTCCCAACATAGCCCAAATAACTTAATGAATAAACCCTATGTTTATTCGTGGTCCAAACATAATGATATTCCTCAAACAAATATGTATACAACTTAAAGGAGAAATATCCAAACTGAATAAGAGTTTCATTGAAGAACAAGTATATACAATGACATTACATCACGGAACTAAGTCTCATTCGCGCTACATGATCCTTGAAACCCTTGGTGGCATGCCTTTAGTCAGAGGATCCGCGATCATCAATTCAGTGCTGATGTGTTCAATAACCACTTTCTTTTCTTTAACACGCTCTCTTATGGCTAAGTACTTAATGTCGATATGTTTACTACGACTACCACTCCTATTGTTCTTAGCCATAAAAACAGCAGCTGAATTATCACAGTACAATGTCAAGGGCCTCGAGATAGAGTCTACAACTTTAAGCCCAGATATGAAACTCTTCAACCATACACCGTGTGAGGTAGCTTCAAAACAAGAGACGAACTCAGCCTCCATAGTGGAAGTAGCAGTCAGGGTCTGCTTGGCACTCTTCCATGATACAGCTCCATCAGCTAACATAAACACGTAACCTGACGTTGATTTACGTGAATCAATACAGCCAGCAAAGTCTGCATCACTATCCAATGACTTCCAACTTCTCAGTCCGTCTATACATGAGCATGTAATCCTTGGTTCCTTGAAGGTATCTCATAACCTTCTTTGCAGCCCGCCAGTGGTCAACACCTGGATTACTCTGATATCTCCCAAGCATTCCAACAACAAATGCAATGTCAGGCCTGGTACAAACCTGAGCATACATAAGGCTTCCAATAGCTGAAGCATATGGAATGGGTCTCATCTGTTCGCGTTCGAACTCATTTTTGGGACACTGATTCAAGCTGAATCTATCACCTTTCACAATGGGTGCTACACTCGGTGAACAATCTTTCATGCGAAACCTTTCTAGAACCTTGTTGATATAGGTCTCTTGAGACAAGCCCAAAATGCCTCTAGATCTATCTCTATGGATCTTTATGCCAATGACATAAGATGCCTCACCCATATCCTTCATATCAAAGTTCTTTGAGAGAAATTGTTTCACCTCATATAGCAAACCCTTGTCATTAGTCGCAAGCAAAATGTCATCCACATATAACACAAGAAAGCAAATCTTGCTCCCACTGACCTTTTGGTATATACAAACATCCATGATGTTTTCTTCAAAGCCAAATGAAGTAATAACATCATGAAATTTCAAATACCATTATCGGGAGGCTTGCTTTAATCCATATATGGACTTATTCAGCTTACAGNAGACTAAATTCTCACCACTACTAGAGGAAAATCCTTCTGGTTGTTTCATGTAAACCTCTTCCTCTAGATCACCATTGAGGAACGCCGTTTTCACATCCATCTGGTGTAACTCTAAATCAAAATGAGCCACCAATGCCATGATTACACGGAAGGAGTCCTTTTTAGATACAGGAGAAAAGGTCTCCGTGTAATCTATTCCTTCCCTCTGAGTAAATCCTTTGGCAACAAGTCTAGCCTTATGTCTCTCAATGTTGCCTTCTGAGTCTTTCTTAGTTTTAAAGACCCACTTACAACCAATGGCTTTTACACCATCAGGCAACTTGACAAGATCCCAGACTTTGTTAGATGCCATAGAATCCATCTCTTCTTTCATGGCTTTGTACCACAAGTCAGATACATTAGAACTCATGGCCAGTGAAAACGTTTCAGGATCATTTTCGGCTCCAATATTGTAGTCACATTCTTGCAGATACACAACATAATCACTAGGAATTGCTGGTCTCCTAGTCCTAGTAGACCTCCTCAATGTTGCCTCAACATTCTCCTGTGAAACAGGATCATGTTGCTCAACAGGTTGTTCAACAATTTCGGGTATTTGCTGAACTTCAAGGTCTACTGGATTTGGATCAGCAGTTTGTGGAATCTCTTGGACCTGTTGCTCAACATGTGCACGAACACAAGGCGCACTGTGAACTACAACAATCGGTCCACTACTTGAAGTGGAGCATTGAGCATCTTGATGACCTTTCCCAAGACCAAGGTCTTGAAAATGATCGCTCCCACTAATTAAGTCGTTTTCAAGAAATTTAGCATTTCTTGATTCCACAAATCTAGTGCTATGAGAAGGACAATAAATCTATATCCCTTGGATCTTTCGGCATAACCAACAAAATATGCACTTAAGGTCCTCGGGTCCAACTTCCTTTCATGTGGATTATAAATCCTCACCTCAGCTGGGCAACCCCAAACGCGTACATGTCGCAAACTCGGTTTCCAACCTTTAAACAACTCAAAAGGTGTCTTTTGGACAGCCTTGGTTGGAACCCGGTTTAATATGTACACCGCTGTCTTAAGGGCTTCAGTCCATAAGGACCGAGGAAGTTTGGAGCTGGCAAGCATGCTCCTTACCATGTCCATTAATGTTCGGTTTCTTCTTTCAGCTACACCATTCTGATCTGGAGAACCAGGTAAGGTGTATTGGGCAACAATCCCACAATCTTGAAGAAACTTTGCAAATGGACCGGTAGCTTGTCCACTCTCAGTGTATCTACCGTAGTATTCTCCTCCCCTATCAGATCTTACGATCTTGATTCGTTTGTCACATTGTTTCTCTACTTCAGCCTTAAAAATTTTGAAAGCATCAAGTGCCTCACTTTTGCTGTTCAATAAGTAGAGATACATGTAACGCGAATAATCATCAATAAAGGAGATGAAATACTTATTACGGTATGCATCTATATCAGGACTACAAATGTCTGTATGAATTATTTCTAACAATTGAGAACTCCTCTTTGCACCTTTCTTTGACTTGTTAGTCTGCTTACCTTTAATGCAGTCTACACAAGTACTAAAGTCAGTCCAATCAAGAGTACTAAGTACTCCATCATGTACCAACCTCTTGATTCTATCAATGGAGATATGACCTAATCTCCTATGCCACAAATTAGACGAATTCTCATCAACGACACATCTTTTAACACCAACATGCATAGAAGAATAGTGATTGTCATTTTCTAAATTAAGACGAAAAAGACCATCAGACAATGTACCACATCCAATAATCTCAGATCCATAAGAAATACTGAAAGATGAATCCGAAAATTTAAAGGAATATCCACAAGATACAAGTCTTGAAACAGAAACTAAATTCCTAGCAAAACCAGGAATATAAAATGTCTTTTCCAAACTTAAAATAAAACCACTATCTAAAACAAGTTTGCAAGTTCCAATGGCTTCCACATGTGATGACATCTTATTTCCAGAATAGATGCAGCATTCACTTCCCACTGGTTTCCGCAGGTCTTGCAATCCCTGCAAGGAGTTGGTAACATGGATTGAAGAACCAGAGTCAATCCACCATGTGTCTTGAGTAACATTAATCATGTTAGATTCATAACAGACAAAAGAGAGTTGAGTACCTTTCTTGTCAAGCCACTGTTTGAACTTGGCACAATCCTTCCTCAAATGCCCTTTCTTCTTGCAGAAGAAACATTTGGAACTTTTCTGAATGTCCCCTTTGGCAGGAATCTTGCCCTTGTTCTTTGCTTGAAATTTCTTTTTCTTTCCTGGTGTTGTCAAATTTACCTTCTCACCCTCTTCCACAGCAAGTCTACCCTCCTCTTGAACACACATGGTCATAAGTTCATTAATTGACCATTTATCCTTATGTGTTATAGAGATCTTAAATGGGGCATATTGCGGTGGTAGAGTGTTGAGAATGTAATGCACTAGAAAAGAGTCAGACATCTCAACTTCAAGTCTCTTCAATTGAGCCGCAATGTCCCTCATCCTCATAATGTGGTCACGTACACCGCGTATACCACTCAGTTTTATGGATGAGAACTGGTGAATTAGGGTGCTAGCTAAAGCCTTGTCTGAAGATACAAATTGATCATCGATCGCCTTCAGCAAGTCACGGACATTGTCATAATGCTCAAGGGAACCCCTGATGCCATCTGAGATCTTGGTCTTTATGAACATTATTGAGAGACGATTAGATCGCTCCCATTTTTCATAAAGAACAGAATCTTCAAGGGGCGGTTCATCCTTCCTTATGGCGTAATCAATGTCCTTGCACCCTAGATGAAGGAGAGTTCTCTCCTTCCAAATTTTATAATTGTCCCCTCTGAGCTCAGGAACATCACAAATCATATCAGAGAAATTAACAGGCTGACAAACTGCAAAAATTAAATAACCATACTCATGTTACAAAACTTTGAAGCTCTTTAAACAATATGACATATCTACCAATGTAAAATACGTCAAAATATGAATCTACTGACATAAAACTTGCCTGTGGGCTGAAGTATTAATTCAATTAGATTCACATTTAAACTATATGATAAAATTATCAAATTATACCCTTAATTTCTAATCCCTGTGGGTAAATTAGAAAATATAATTTGACATTTTATCCTAATTAATTATATAAATATAAAAATTTTCTGTGGAATAAATTTTATTATATCCATATAATTAATTAATTAATGTCTATTATTTATGTGATTTATTAACTTTATTATACAATTTTATAATTAAGGATGCTGTGGCTACTCCTCAATTATTTAATTGTATTTATCACTTAGACATTATTTAAATTTTATGCTCAATTATGTCACTTAAGATGCATGCATAATTCACAAAATTTACACACACAAATTCTAAATATAATTGAACATAAATATGACAGGCTAATGGCCCATCACTTAATGAACGAGCCAATAGCCCGTCATCCTCACCCAATTCCAATAGTTTAATTTAACCAAAATATCTCAATCACCTCAAAATTTTCGGATCAGATGTGTCAGACTGCTGCAATCCAGTCTGCTACAGTTCAAATTATGTGCACGGCCCAGCCTCACTGTTGGCCCAAATAATAGAGCCAATCAAATGCTGGATCAATTTAATTGGGTCAGATGTCCGTTGGGCCAGGACCTGGCCCAGGACGCTGGGCCAGCGCCTGGCCCACCCAGGCGCTACCAGCGCCTGGGCGTTGCCCACGCTGGTTGGCAACCAGCGTTGGCGCTGGTTGGGCGCTGGCAGGCTATGCTGCGCCAGAGATGTGGAAGTCCTCTTCGGTCACAGAGAAGTGCGATGTTTATAGTTTTGGCATGCTGTGTTTGAGATAGTTGGGAGGAGGAGGAATTTCGACAGCAGATGCGGATCAGAAAGCCAAGATTGGTTCCCAAATTGGGTTTGGGAGAAAGTTGAGATTGCACAGCTAGAGATGGTGGCATCGGTCTGTGGAATTAGGGAAGAGCACAGAGAGAAGGCAGAAAGAACTTGTAAGGTGGCCTTATGGTGTGTCCAAGAACAGCCACAAGCGAGGCCATCGATGAGCAGGTTGTCAAGATGCTCGAGGGGGGATGGAAATCGCCCCACCATTGAATCCATTCCAGCATTTGCTCACTTCTGGTCCAGCTATTCCGATTCCTATCTGGAGTGGCAGCAGCACGGATTCAACAACGATGCAGGCGCAAGTGGGAGTCGCAGCAATGAAGATTCCACCAGGCCTTTGATAAGGATGCATGAAACAGAGATGGCAACTTATATCATGATTTTTCTTCATAGTTAGCATTTTAATGCATTTTGTATCATTTAAATTAAAGTTTAATTAAAAATTAAAGTTAATTTTATGAACATATATTAGTGTGAAAAACCTATGATAAATTATAAAAATATAATTATTAGCGACAAAAATAATTTTAGTATTTTTATTTAAATTTTTATATTGAAAATTATGTTGAATAAGTTAAAATTTAATTGTGAATCAAAATGTATTTTAAATATTTTAAATCGGTATCTCATATGAGAGCTGAATAATTTGTTGGCTGCTACAGAGAGAACGGTGATTTGTGGCCCGGAGCCGGAGGTGGCGATGCCAATTCCTTTGACATGCGAATGCGATGTTTCAATACTTCCTTCGTTCAAAGCGGCAATGTTTGACTTGGGTTTTTCCTTATGGAGGAAGTTTCCGTGTCCGCGGTTTTTGCGGGGAGAAAAGGATGGATAAAGAGCGTTAAGACCACGGCATTTATAAAGAACGTTGGCTGTAATAAGCGAAAAAAAAATCGAAATGGAATTATAATAAAAATATAGTTTCAACAATTATCATTCCATAAACTATGACATTCATGAGGATCAATGTGTGAAACGGATTCATAAAACCAACACACGCTAATGCAAAAAGACTTTTATTATTCGTCTTGCATTGTACTTCTTGTTTCATACTAGTTAACTCCTGCTAATCTCCAACTTTCCAAGAAATTGGACTAATTTTGTGCAGTGACATCGCTAGAGCTGAAACTAGCGTTCTTAAAATATTGGTATTATCTCCATTGTTAATCACCCTCATGAATCTAGATACATGTGTTTATTTGGAATTTAATATATATAATTTTCCCATCTCCTTCCAAAGATGGAGAACACCTTACGCAACCTGCATTGGCTCTCTACCATCAGGCCGTAACTTTGTAACGTCAAGGTGTTCCAAATTTTCTTCCATTTTTATGTTTGGTTCTTGATTCCTTTCAAGAAGGTACTTCTCCAAAATTCCTGCTGTCCAAAGAAAACGAGGAAAAGCTTCGGCTGAAGGTGCTGCGGTCAAAGAAATCATGCGCACTAAAATGTTAATTTATGAGACTAAATATTTTAATTAATTTATTAAAAAATCATGCGCATAAATATTTTTATTTTTATTTTCTCCCTCCTTTTTGATTTATGAGAATAATTTTATTTTGATTTTTAAAAAATAAACAATGCTTATTTTTTTACTCTAAAAAAATGCTTGCGAAAATATTGAAAATGTTTTTTTTTTTAAAATCAATATATAAAATAAAATTTATTTTCAGAAAATAAAAATAAAAATATTTTAAAAACCAACCTCACCTTTGGTTCATGTTTCTGGACATGCTTAAACTCAGACTCTAAACAGAATGACAAACGATAATAAAGATAGCGTTTCACATTTGTATCCAGCCAGCAGCTAAAAAAACTATCAAAAATACTAATAACAAATCAAGAAATTTCTTAACTTATATCGAGAATATCTAATAACAATTCGAGCAAATTCCCTAACTTACAACACTATTTAACGTTCTTGGTCCATTTCTGGCAAATTCATATAGGTGACAAAATGAGAGGGGGGAGAGGCTAATTTTCATCAGCATTGCTTCCACCTGGGTAGGTATCAACATGGAACTCTACGTCAGTTTCATCTATTGTTTTCCCCCTGCAAAATAAGGTCCTAGCAGTCATATCTATGCATGTAATTACATGAAAAATTAAGTTTTAAATAACCATCTTTTCAAAATAAAGTACCAATGGTCATATGGCCTGAAAATATTGGCCTTATGGTTGAAATAAATATGTCTTAGCTAAAAAAAAGTTCACAATACAAACTTTAAATTAATTTTTTCTTAATATATTTCAAAATCCTCCATAAAGATATCCATTCTTTTTTGAAAGTTACTTTTTCATTGATAGCTTGCTTCTTGTCAGTTTTTAAGAGTTCTTGGCTCTTTTTGAGGCTGAAGAATTCTTTGTTCAAATTGCTGATTTATTCACAAAGACAAGATAATTCGGCTAGAGCTTGATCCTATGATTCTTGGTTGCTTCTAGCTACTCCGTGGAAGCACCAATTGCTTTTTCACGGTGGTGGGCTTATTTCTTTTGATTATCCTTTCTTTTCTGAAAATAATTTTATTTAAATATATTAGCTTAACCAAAGGACCTCTTAAGTGTCAAATAAAAATGAGATAGTAGCATCCAAAATAATGAAAGAACAACTAATTTTCTAGTTGATGCCGGGAAAATCGTCACTGTATTAATAAGCGTGCATAGCAACAAAGGCCGAGATATCTCTGATGTAGCTGATCAAGCCACGTTCAAATTGATTGACAAAGCTATAGTCCAACAGACAATAAAAGTTGGTCTCGGCACTGATGCCAGAGTCGGTCTTGGCATCGACGCCAGAGTCGGACTCAGCACCGACAACAGAGTCGGTCTCGACCTCCAGCATCGGTACATGTCTGACAAGACCTGGCCTCATCGCTTATTCTCTGCTAAGTGATGGCATCTTGGGACCGATAATTATCCACAAAAGGAGAAGAAGACCACCATTCCCTCACGGGCATTTAAGAGAGATGATCTGGCATCAACAATCTTCAAACTTTAGCAGGGCCGAGCTATTCCGTACCACGGCAAGGCCGAGCTATTTCCGAACCTCGACATGGCCAAGCTATCTCAGTACCCCGGCAGGGCAAAATCACCTCCATACCTCAGCAAGATCGACCCTCATCCCCTCAACGTAAGCGCCATTGCTGCTTCAAAATACGCCATATATCTCGAAGGATGAACCACCATGATCGCAAGGATTGTGGAGTGAGCTTTTTCAAAATAGAAACAAGAGCCAAATACAATACTTCGTTCATGATCAACGGGATTTCAAATTTCTGATAAAGCGTCCATCAGCTTCATCAACTGCTGATCTCCGTAACCGATGAGATTCCGGCTTTATCAGATGACAACTCCCTAAAACGCGCCTGAGAAATCAGATAACTACTCACCATCCTGGCAGCATATAAATACCATGTCCCTATACCCTTCATGTAAGGGCTTTCATATTCTCATAACTCTAGCAAAGGCCACTATTCCTAAGAAACCCTCTTAGAGAGAGATCCTTCTGCTGAAACCCTCTCCTCTCATTTATTTGCCAAGAGTTTTCACTGATTTAGATATCGGAGAGTCTTTCACAAGGACCACCCCTGTGCTTCCTGTGTAAAGATTGCCTTATAGGTCCATCAGGATAGAAGAGTGCTATCCGGATCTCGATGTGCACCGTTCTCAAGCTGAAGAATGAAATTCAGCAGCAATACTAGCAAATCTAAAAAGTGGTCTAGATGTTATCCTCATTGACTGACAAGATGTTCTCCAAAACTTTCAAGAGAATATCAATGGTTAAGGTTATTTCCTTTTTAATAAGATCAATTGGTTTTATTGAATAGCTCTAAGATGTGGCGCTAGCATTAGTATAGGGATCTCCAAATTAAAGCTTTGAAGGATAGCCTTGACATCGTCAGATAGATCTTTAGGCTGAGAAACATTCTCAGCAAAAGTCTAAAGGAAAATCAGAATAGCTAGCGATAAATTAAGTTAAAAATAATCATAAGCCCCAAAATACTCAGGGTTGGGTATTGAAAGGAATACCAATAATCATAAGAGCTGAAGGATTAATATGTAATAGAAAAATTATTCACATAAAAGATCATGAACGTAAATTTACACATATATCCTTTCTTATAATAACTAAATATATAGTGGTCAAAGAAGCCGGTTAATTTGAACATTATTTTTTGTCATATGTTTATAATGCCATTGTTGTTGGTTTATCCCTCTCTTCCATTGGATAACTTTATCTTTGATAGATTTTTTTTTTCTTTTAGCAAATAAATTATATAGAAGAAAGTTCAATAGTTTATGAACTTAAATAAAAATATTTGTCAATTTATTTTTTTTATTCAATTTTGCTATATTAACCGGTTAATTTCAACAAATTCAATTGGTGAAAATTTACTGGTGATAAAACTAATAACTTACCTAGGTTCAAGCACTATCATCGTGGGTAAGATGATATTTTTCCTCTTATACATGCTTGTGAATATGCGGATGTGTGCATGTAATATTATGCATGCACGTAATATAATACAGAAGGTCCATGCATCTTAAAGAAATTATGTGGCTAATAGGCGATTGGTATATGGTGACAAGAGAGCAGTATAAAGTAGTATGGCAGGTATTTTTTAATCATGATATCATATCTTACAAACAAAACAAAATTTATCATTTTGTATTTGTTTGCTAGTTATTTTTCTTATTTTAGCAAATTAGTTATTTTTTTAACTCACAAAGTATAGCATCAACCAATGCTCTAGAGCAACTGTGTTTGGTTCATAATCCTTCGTAACCTCAAATTTGATTGACAAGTAGACTATTGAAATATTATATTTTATTAAAATTTTATCTGCCTTATATATTTTAATTTCTGTAGAATCTGTGTTAGTTTATCAAGTTGCCTTCCCTGTCATAGACTCCATCAAGATATACCATATTAGAGGATATTGTTACAATTTTTGTATAATTAAATACTCTTAGCATAGAGGCTCGTTGCAGGATTGATTTACAGAAAAGTCTTTAAACACAGTCTTTGGTGTAGCAAATTTTATATAGACTACATCGCTTTTTTATTAATCTACATGAATCCTAAATGGCTTAATGCGATGAGACAAAATGAGATAGCGGAATATCATCTTAAATTTTGATGTGACGTGCATTAATATCTATTTTGAAATTCGGTGTTGTAGACGTTTTTTCTGAATGTGTGTCATAATTATATAACTACGATGTTGTAAATTTATAACTAGAATATATATATATATATATATATATACTTTCTGAACGGTTGTCTTATTTTTACAACTATTTTGTTGTAGTTTTACAACTGGGATGTAATCTTAAATTTTTACGTGACGTGCATTTATACCCATCTTTTTTTTGAAATTTATGTACGACATTTTCTGAATGAGTGTCGTAATTTTATAACTATGGTATCGTAAATTTACAACTGGGATGTCGTAATTTTTTTTAGCTTTCTTAAGGGTGTCGTAATTTTATAACTACGGCATCGTAAATTTACAACTGGGATGTCGTACATTTTTTTGGCTTTCTTAATGGGTGTCTTAATTTTATAACTACAGTGTCGTAATTTTATAATTAGAGTGTCATCTTAAATTTAGATATGACATATATTAATACCTATTAGCTTTTTTTTGGAATTTGTGTACAAACATATTTTCTGAATGGGTACCGTAATTTATAACTATGGTGTCATAAATTTGTTAGACTTAATTTGCTTAAACATAATTACCTCCAGCCATTATTATGTTTAATGGTGGTAAGGAATCCGATCTTCCTGGTTTTCTTGGACTGCACGGGAGATCTTCCTTTCTTAACGATCTCGATTGATCTTCCCTCTTCCTCTCGATGGATCGGTCTTCTAATCAATGAGCTCTCGCATTCAGATGGTGTATGCCTTCATGATTGCTCTTGATCAGGGACTCAATTCCAATGCCTCCGCTTTTAGGTTTCTCTCTTGAGAACCTTAGGATCTCTCTCGAGAACCTTGTTCTGAAACTTTAGGATCTCTCTCGAGAGAACCGTGTTATGAAACCTTAGGATGGGTCCCTTTTTATACCCATTTCCTTCAACGCATGCCCCATCAAGCGAGCGTTTAGGAATTAAGGGAGGGGGGCTGTTATCACTTTAATAGGAGATACGTTTAGTCAATAAAATTAGGACCATTATTAAGATGGGTTACTACATTCTCCCACTTGGTCCGTATATTTTATCAACACTGAACAAGAAACTAAATACATGAATCATAGCGATAGGTCCTCTATAATTGAGTATTATCTTCTATGTATTACAATGCATTCAATTTCTTTATCACCATTCCAAATGTGACAACATAACATAATGAATAAACCATATGTTTATTCAGAGTCCAAAAGAAAAGTTTGTCATTTCTCAAAAGTCATATAACGTGTACACCTGAATGAGAAATAAACAAACGATTGAAATAAGAGTTTCTTTGTACAAATTGTTATCAATACAATTATATCATGGAACCAACTCCCATTCTTATCACATGATCCTTAAACTTCTTAATTGGCATGCCTTTAGTCAAAGGATCAGCTATCATCAATTCAGTGCTAACGTGTTCTATGACCACTTTATTCTCTTTAACACGTTCTCTTATGGCTAAATACTTAATGTCGATATGTTTACTTCGACTACCACTCTTATGGTTTTTAGCCAAAAATACAGCAGCTGAATTGTCACAGTACAGTTTAATTGGCCTAGTAATGGAGTCAACAATTCTAAGCCCTGAGATGAAACTCTTCAACCATACACCTTGCGATGTAGCCTCAAAACAAGCAACGAACTCCGCTTCCATAGTAGAGGTAGCAGTCAAGGTCTGCTTTGCACTCCTCCATGATATGGCTCCACCAGCTAACATAAATATAAATCCTGATGTTGATTTCCGAGAATCAACGCAGCCAGCAAAGTCCGAATCTGAGTAGCCCTCTATCTCCAAATGATCAGTTTGTTTATACATGAGCATGTAGTCCTTGGTCCCTTGAAGATACCTCATGACCTTTTTAGCAGCTCTCCAGTGGTCTAAACCTGGATTACTCTGATATCTTCCCAACATTCCTACTGCAAATGCTATGTCAGGTCTTGTGCAAACCTGAGCATACATTAGGCTTCCAACAGCTGAAGCATATGGAATGTTGTGCATCTGTTCCCGTTCAAGTTCATTTTTAGGGCACTGGTTCAAAGCGAACTTGTCACCCTTCACTATAGGTGCAACACTTGGTGAACAATTTTTCATCCGAAATCTCTCCAAGACTTTATTGATATAAGTTTCTTGAGACAATCCCAAAATGCCTCGAGATCTTTCTCTATGGATCTTAATGCCAATGACATAAGATGCCTCACTCATATCTTTCATATCAAAATTTTTAGAGAGAAATTGTTTCACCTCATGTAGCAACCCTTTATCATTGGTTGCAAGTAGAATGTCATCCACATATAGGACCAAGAAACAAATTTTGCTCCCACTAACCTTCTGGTATATACATTGATCCATGATGTTCTCTTCAAAACCAAAGGAAGAGATCACATCATGAAATTTTAAATACCACTGACGTGAGGCTTGTTTCAATCCATATATGGATTTCTTAAGTTTGCAAACCAAATGCTCACCATCACTAGAGGAAAATCCTTCAGGTTGTTTCATGTAAACCTCTTCCTCTAGATCTCCATTAAGGAATGCGGTCTTCACATCCATTTGATGTAACTCAAAATCAAAATGAGCTACCAATGCCATAATTATTCGGAGAGAGTCTTTCTTGGATACAGGAGAAAATGTCTCCGTGTAGTCGATTCCTTCCCTCTGAGTGAATCCTTTGGCAACGAGTCTTGCTTTATATCTCTCAATGTTGCCTTGTGAGTCTTTCTTTATTTTGAAGATCCATCTACATCCAATGGCTTTTACACCATCAGGCAACTCAACAAGATCCCAGACTCGATTAGATGCCATAGATTCCATCTCTTCTTTCATGGCATTGAACCACAAGTTTGATTCCTTAGAACTCATGGCTTGTGAAAACGTTTCAGGATCATTTTCGGCTCCAATGTTATAGTCAGATTCATGTAGATACACAACATAATCACTAGGAATTGCTGATTTCTTTATTCTAGTTGATCTTCTTAATGTTGTGTCAATGACCTCTTGAGGAGTATCTTGCACAACTGATTGTTGATGAACAACACGATCTTCTAGATTACCATCAGCTTGTGAAATCTCAATGACTGGTTGTTGGGCACTTAATTGAGTTTGAGGAGTGCTATAAATAACAACCAATCCCTCACTTGAAGTGGAAGCTGGAATAACTGAATGATCTTTCTCAGAAGAAGCCAAATACTGAGATTGATCACTCCCACTGATCAAGTCATTCTCAAGAAATTTTGCATTTCTTGATTCCACAATCCTAGTGCTGTGAGATGGACAATAAAATCTATAACCCTTGGACTTCTCAGCATATCCAATAAAGTATCCACTGATAGTCCTTGGGTCTAGTTTCTTTTCTTGTGGATTATAGACTCTTACTTCAGATGGGCATCCCCAAACACGTATATGTTGCAGACTCGGTTTCCAACCTTTAAATAACTCAAATGGCGTTTTGGAAACAGCCTTGGTTGGAACCCGATTCAATATATACGCAGCAGTTTTAAGAGCTTCAGTCCACAAGGATTTAGGTAACTTAGAGCTGACAATCATGCTCCTTACCATGTCCAATAATGTCCGGTTTCTCCTTTCAGCTACACCGTTTTGGTCAGGAGACCCTGGCATGGTGTATTGTGCAACAATTCCATTTTCTTCAAGAAACCGAGCAAACGGACCAGGTGCTTGTCCATTCTCAGTGTATCTACCATAATATTCTCCACCTCTATCTGACCTCACGATTTTAATTTGCTTGCCGCATTGTTTCTCTACTTCTGCCTTAAATACCTTAAAGGCATCTAATGCTTCGTTCTTATTATGAAGTAGGTAGAGATACATATATCGTGAATAGTCATCAATAAATGAGATGAAGTATCTCTGACCATACGAATCCATATCTGGGCTACAGATATCCGTATGTATGATCTCCAGTATTTCCGAACTTCTCTTGGCATTTTTCTTGGACTTGTTGGTTTGCTTTCCCTTTATGCAGTCCACACAAGTGTCAAAATCAGTAAAATCAAGAGTATCAAGTACTCCATCTTTTACTAATCTTTTAATTCTCTCAATGGAGATATGACCTAATCTCCGATGCCACAAAATAGAGGAATTCTCATTTATAACACATCTTTTCATACCAGTTTGGGCGTGCATCACATTATAGGTGGTATTATTTTTCAGATTGATTTGGAAAAGATTGTCTGACAATGTACCATTCCCAATAAGCTTAGATTTATAAAATAAATCAACAGAGCTTTTATTAAAATTAAAGGAATATCCTGCTGGTACAAGCCTTGACACTGAAATCAAATTTCTAGAGAAACTTGGAATATAAAATGTCTTTTCCAAATCCAAAACAAAACCAGAATGTAAAATAAGTCTGCACGTTCCAATTGCTTCCACATGTGAACCCATCTTGTTTCCTGAATAGATGCTTTGTTCACTTCCCAATGGTTTCCTTTGATTTAGAAAACCCTGCAAGGTATTTGAAACATGGATTGTAGAACCAGAATCAATCCACCATGTGTTATGACATATAACCAAATTGGATTCATGACATACGAATGAGGTTAGAGTACCTTTCTTGTCAAGCCAAGCTTTGAATTTGAGACAATCTTTCTTTATATGCCCTTTCTTCTTGCAAAAGAAGCACTTGGACTCCTTCTTGTCTTCTGTATGGATGGATACTTTACCCTTTCCTTTGCGTTTGGCTTTGGGAGCTTTAGTCTTTCTCTGAGTGACTAAATGTGCACTTTCTCCCATTTCTAAAATCAGCCTCCCTTCCTCTTGAACACACATGGTCAGAAGTTCATTAATTGACCATTTGTCCTTATGTGTATTGTAAGATATTTTGAAGGGACTATATTGCTGTGGGAGTGAGCTCAAAATAAAGTGCACCAAGAAAGATTCTGACATCTCAACCTCTAGGGATTTCAACTGAGCCGCAATGTCCCTCATCTTCATGATGTGCTCACGCACACCTCCAACCGTAGTGAGCTTCATTGATGATAATTTTGTCATTAGGGTGCTAGCCATTGCCTTATCTGAAGACTCAAATTGTGCATCAATAGCCTTCAGAAGTTCCTTGACATTTTTGCACTCAGGAATTGAACCACGTATACTAGCAGAAATTTAGTACGTATGAACATCATACTGAGGCGATTGGACCGTTCCCATCGTTCATACGCAGCAATCTCAGCCTGAGTGCTAGTAGATGTAACTGAATGTGGTTCATCCTTCCTGATAGCATAGTCAATATCCATGCACCCTAATTGAAGAAGAATTCTCTCCTTCCATAATTTATAATTATCACCACTTAAATCGGGAATGTCACATTTCATATCAGAAATATTAACAGGCAAAATAGCTGCATAAAAATAAAATCATGTTCATGTAATTGAATTTGAGGCATATAACTTGATGTCATGTTTTACCAATGTAAACATGCAATAACATGAATCAATAACATACAATAACTACCTGTGGGCTAAGTTATTATACTCAAATAGACTCATTAGCTTAATGATGTGACTAACAAATTATATTCCTTTCTTAATTCCTGTGGGTAATTAAGAAAATAATTTGTTATCGCATCCTAATTAATTATATTAGTGCAACAAAAATTCCTGTGGGATAAGATTCATTACATTAATATAATTAGTCACAATTAATGTCATCTAACCTTATGTGATCTTTGCAACTCAATATATAATTTTGATTAATCAAAGATGCTGTGGCTACTCCTCAATTAATCAACATCATATTGATCACATGACATTATATGCATATAGATTAACCAATTTAGCATGATTATTAGGTAGTGATCTTAATCAACGTAACATTTCCAAATCAAGATCTGAGTTAGTCAAATTGGCCAGGCCAGTGAAAGAGAAGTGGGGGTCCCCCGTTGCTTTCCTTAGGTCAGTCAACGGAACCAATTAAGTAACCACAATCTCTTTACCTTTCTAGACACCAACTGACCAATCAGACCTTGAAAGGATTTGCACTGTGATTTTACACTACCACCAAATTCATGCATAGAATAAATCTAGTATGCAGAACAGAAGACAACATTTCAATATCTATTTAATGAATTTTAAAATTATCATCTTAAGAAAAATTTTTGTTAATTAAAACACGTCCGGCCGTAGCTCATTATTCCCTTGGGCCAGTCTATGCAAAACACCGTAGGCATAGAGACTCAGGAGGCGTATTTTAATACAAAAATTTAAACTCAAGAAACAAATGATAAAAATAAATCATGTTACATGATTTAATAAAACATTAAACAGATAATAAATGCATTTAAAATCCAACCAATCCAGATTTTAAATCCCGTGAGAGAACGGAAAGACCATAAGCGAGAAAAACGAAAACCGAAAGTTTTCTCTCCCCTTTTTAATATTTCACCGATGTGGTTATTGAAGCCACGTTTCCGCTGCATTTCTCTCTTTAGTTTTTCTTTTCTTTAATGCTACGTTTCTTTTCTTTTTCTTTCTTTAATGCTATCTCTTTAATACCATAAAAAGAAATCCGGGAAACCTTTAATGCTAGAAAGAAATCTTTAATAGAAAAGAAAGAAGCCACGTTTTGTTTCCGCAAAAATCGGAATCTGAAATAGGTTTAATGGTTTCTGTCAATTCCGTGAACAAAGATCAGAACTGATCGAAACCAACCTGAGATCCGAAAAACTGAAAACGGAAAACACGCGGCATAAATTGCTTGAAAAGAGAAACTTAATATAAGGCAGAGGTTTTAACCTCGCTCTGATACCAAATGTTAGACTTAATTTGAACATAATTACCTCCAGCCATTATTATTTAATGGTGGTAAGGAATCCGATCTTCCTGGTTTTCTTGGACTGCACGGGAGATCTTCCTTTCTTAACGATCTCGATTGATCTTCCCTTGATCTTCTCTTCCTCTCGATGGATCGGTCTTCTAATCAACGAGCTCTCGCATTCAGATGGTGTATGCCTTCATGATTGCTCTTGATCAGGGACTCAATTCCAATGCCTCCGCTTTTAGGTTTCTCTCTTGAGAACCTTAGGATCTCTCTCGAGAACCTTGTTCTGAAACTTAGGATCTCTCTCGAGAGAAATGAAACCTTAGGATGGGTCCCTTTTTATACCCATTCCTTCACGCATGCCCCATCAAGCGAGCGTTCAGGAATTAAGGGAGGGGGGCTGTTATCACTTTAATAGGAGATACGTTTAGTCAATAAAATTAGGACCATTATTAAGATGGGTTACTACAAAATTTACAACTGGGTATCATAATTTTTTTTGGCTTTCTGAACGGGTATCGTAATTTTATAACTATGGTGTCGTAATTTTACAACTGGGTTATCATAATTTTTTTCCGTTGAGATTTCGTAAAGTTGTCTTAACGTTTTTTTAATGGGTGTCGTAATTTTATAACTATGGTATCGTAATTTTACAACTGGGATATATATCTTAATATTTTTTTTGAAAGGTAAGCAGTCCCATCTTATCCCATCAAAGATAGTATACCACTTATGAATTCTTAATCATGATCTCTGTTATTTCATTTCATCGTGTTGAGTCATATAGAATATACATGAATTAATGAAAAAAATAATATAATTCACATAAAATTTACTTCTTAAATGTAGTGTACAAAGTCTTTTCCTTATTTTACAAGCAGCTGGAACAGGGGAAACCGTCACTGTTTTTGAATAATAGACTAATAGTAAGCTTGGGTTTTGGTTTTCTTTCCCATTTCTCTTCCAAGTTCGAACCTTCGTGGCGAAGAGAGGTTGCTCTCTTGAACCGTCCTGTTGTCTTTGACTTTGTCTGACAAGGAAATTGCGGGTTAATAGTATTAATGAGCTTTGGTTTGGGAACGTCTCTTAATTCAAGTGCTTTATTTCAATTAATATTATATATTAATGAGCTTTGGTTGGGGATCGTCTCCTTCCTTCAGTGGAATAAGAAAGGAGCAAATTACAAGTTTTTGAACGAGAACCCTTCAACCGTCAAACAAACTAACAAACAAACAAAAAATCCTTCAACTCCTTTCGGACATAAACTTTTCCTTAGAGCCAAAGTTTTGCTCAGAATCAAGTTTGGTGAGAAGTCCATTTAAAGAAGATATTTGCATTCTTATTCCTTCATGTATACGACGTAAAAGCCATCACCCCAAATTTTCAGTTGTTTTGCTAGTACTTTCTTCCTCCTCCGTTCCTAGTTCCTTCCATGATTTAAATGAAATAAAGCACTTGAATTAAGAGGCTTTGATCCAGAAGCATTGCTTTCTTGCTTGGGCGCTCAGAGATTTAGGAAGCATTTTGGATTTCGCTAATAAAGATCTAGCTGGTAAGTTTTGCCTCCGGCCTTCTTTTTTCTCTTGACGTATGCCTTGGTTTAGAATGGAAGCACCTTTTTTTTTATCTTGACGTATGCTTTGGTTTAGAATGGAAGCAACAATTTCGTTTCATATCAATAAATTTTTAAATTGAGGGATGGATTTGTGAATCAACTCAAATATATATTGTAACAATCTGTTTCGTGACATGAAAGCAAAATAGATAAAGTCCATATCAACTTGGGTTATCATTCAAAAAAATCTAATTGATATTTGTTTATCTTACTTAACTAATTATAAACCATTTAATCCTTTCTTAATTACCTTGTGAGACTAATTGAAAAGGGCATCACATAAATATATTGAATATGCTTCGTTTTTTTTNGCCCTTGTATATCTTTTCTTTTTGCATCTATGGTAGAATTTCTCTTCATCTTCACCCATGAACATAAGTCAAAAAAGTTGAACCATGTGAATCTTGGTGTTGTGTTTGATCTGTCATTTTTTATTGCCTTCATCTGATGCCACATTAATCACACATGGAGTTCATCTCAACAAACTATTATTAAAGGAATAAGCATTCTTTGTCCTCTTATCTTGGATTATCTTGGATTCATGAGGGCATTCATGCTTCGTGCTAGATTGAATCTGCTTTGCACTGTGGCTAGTTAAGATCTTTCTTATTATTATTCTTACATAACTAACCCAAACTCATCCTGACCCATTGCTATTCTTATTTTTCTGGATGGTCAATCCTACTCCATAGTTATAGAATTTGAAAAGTCAAATTGATTCTTAACCTTTAATTTGACCACCATTTAAGAGTTAGGACATTTCTCAACTAAACACATCTAAGCCTTTTCCCAACTACATGGGATCGGCTACATAAATATGCTTACTCCACTCTACTCTATTCAGAACTAACTCCACCAAGGCTGGTCCTAAGCCCGAGTAAAGAAGGGTTGCGTTAGGTAAATGACAACTAGCATAAAACTTCGTCAAATTCTTAAAACATGAATCTACTAAATTAATTTAAGAGTTAGACATTATTATCTTTAATTTAATAATTAGTCCAAAATATATTTTATTCTCATTTGAACCTTATTGTTTACAATTCAACATGTAGGCTAAATAAAGGGCTAAAATATTTTCAATCAATGGTCCAAATCACTAAATAATAGTCAAATCAAGAGGCTAAAATAACTCCTAAGGGGTTGGATGCTAGTATCAAACCCTTGTCCCAATGTATGTGTCTCTACCATCCTTTACCTCACTCAATGGGACCACCTTGGTTGAAATGATTTGGGGTGCAGGAGTAAATTTTTTTTAGTTCATATTTTGCACCTTCTTATTGGTGACTTCATTTTAAGATGATATAAGTTCTAGATTTTCGGTGGATGCAAGCCTCCACTATTAATTACTCCTACCTTAGGGAATAAAAAACTTTCAATTAAGAGATCATGGTTCTTGTTAGCCTTGTAATGCAATGCATCCAAAAAAAAAATTTATATTTACTTATTTTCTTTAAATCCTAAGTGACATTATGATTATATTTTATTTATTATTATTGTTTAATGGCTTGGGTCATTTTTTTTCTCCGTAATGTCTTACTTTTGCTTTTATATTTGTCCCCATTTTTGAGTTCCAACCTTAGCTAGGCAAGAGAGCAAGGCCCAAACTTTTAACAAAATAAGGCTCTTATTTTGGTTCGAGTCAGGCTCGATTTAGAAACAAAGCTCCACTTGAATTGAGTATGGCTCAATTTGGGAGTAGAACTCTAATTTGGGTTGAGTTATGCCTGATTTGGGAGCAGACTCCGATTTGGGTTTAGTTAGGATTAAAGCTCTAATTTGGGTCGAGTTATGCCTGATTTGGGAGTAGGCTCCTGATTTGTTTAGTCATGCTTGATTTAGGAGAAAAGGCCCCACTTTAGATAAAGTCAGGCTCGATTTGGGAGTCAAGCTCCAATTCGGGTCGAGTAAGGCTTAAATTGGGAGCAGTGCTTCACTTTGGATTGAATCAGGCTCGATTTGTTAATAAAGCTCAACTTTGGGTCGAGTTAAGAATGATTTAGGAATAGGGCTTCACTCTGAGTTGAGTTGGACTCGATTTGATAGTAGAGCTCCACTTGGATCGAGTTAGATTTGATTTAGGAGTAGGGCTCTAATTTGAACCGAGTCAGGCTCATTTAGAAGTCAAGCTCAACTTCAGTCGAGTGAGGCTCGATTTGGGAGCACCACTCTAATTTGGATCAAGTTAGGCTTGATTTTGGAGTAGGCTCCAATTTGTATCGAGTTAGGCTTGATTTTAGAGCAACACTCTATTTTGGGTCAAATCATGCTAGATTTATGAGTAGGGATCTAATTTAAATTGAGTCAAGCTTAATTTGAGAGCAGAGCTCTACTTTGGATTAAGTTGGCTTGATTTAGGAGTAGGGCTTCACTTTAAATTGAGTCAGGCTTGACTTGGAAGATTCTACTCCAATTTGGATCAAGTCAGCTTGATTTGGAAGCACAATCCCATTTTGAGTCAAGTTAGACTTGATTTGGGAGCAAAGCTCCACTTTCGATTGAGTCAGGCTGAATTAGGAGTAGGCCTCCAAATTGGATCAAGTCAAACTTGATTTGGGAGCATGGCTCCACTTAGGCCGAGTCAGCCTCGATTCGAAAGCAAGGCTCCAATTGGGTTGAGTCAGACTCGATTTGAAAGAAAGGCTTTACTATTAGTCGAGTTAGGCTCGAATGAGGGAGGGCTCCAATTGGATCGACTTAGGCTCAATTAGGGACTAGAGCTCTACTTTGGATCAAATTAGGCTTGAATTGGGAGTAAGGCTTCGATTGGGTTGAGTCATGTTCAATTTGGGAGTAGGGTTCCACTTTGCATCAAGGCTTAATTCGAAAGTGGGGCTCCAATTTGATCGAGTCAGGCTTGATTTAGGATAGGGCTCCACTTTTGGTTGAGTCGAGCTCAATTTGGGAGATCTAGTTTAATTTGGGTCAAGTCAGGCTTAATTTGGGAGCATGGCTCCAATTTGGGTCAAATCAAGCTTAATTTTGAAGTACAATTTCAATTTAGGTTGAGTTAACTTAAATTTGAGAATAGGGCTCTGCTTGGGTTGAGTTAGACTTGATTTGGAGCAGGACTCCAATTAAATCGAGTAAAGCTTGATTTGAGAGCAAGGCTCTACTTTGAGTTGAATCAGACTAAATTTGAGAGTAGGGCTCCACTTTGGATCGAGTTAAGCTCTATTTAGAAGTAGAGATTCAATTGGGTCGAGACAGGCTCGATTGAGACCAAGACTCCACTTTGGATAAGTGAGGCTCGATTTAGGAGCAAAGCTCCGCTTAGGTTGAGTTGGGATCTATTTAGGAACAAGGCTCCAATTGGGTTGAATTAGGCTCGATTTTGGAATAAGGCTTCATTTGGATCGAGTCATGCTTGACTTCGATTTGGGAATAGGGCTCTAATTGAATTAATTTAGGAGTAGAATTCTCCTTTGAGTTGTCTCGAGCTTAATCTAGGAGTAAGACTTCCTTTGACTTAATATGGGAGTAGGACTCCCCTTTGAATTGACTCGGGCTGGACCTGAAAATAGAACTTCCCTTTGAACTCGATTGGACTTGATTTGGGGGGACTACCTTTCAGCTGATTTGGGAGTAGGACACCTCTCAATTGATTTGGGAGTAAGACTATAGGACTTTCCTTCAAGCTTTGTAAATTCAGACACATGTTAGGCAAGATGCATAAGAACCAGATTCACAGTCCTTCCAATCTTGCCTTTTTTTCCTAGTTATCTATGCATACTTTGTTTAGTTTTACTACCTTAAAAAGGTCTAGTTGCAACTACATCAATTTCCTAGCTTTCCAACGAATGATTCTTTTGTAGAAGTATTACTTATTCTACTAATAATATTTATTAATTTTAAGTAGTTATTTACTTTCTTATTCCTTCTCAGTGCAAGCATGATTAAATGGCCACAAAGATATGATGGGGCCTTGCCTGCTTGTATCATATTACTAGGATGCAATGATTGAATATCACTTTCTTCAAAATCCAATAAATGACGTGTGAAATCTAATTGATTGTGATGGATCATAAAATAAGTTAAGACATTATGCTTTGCCCTAATAGTGATAAAATCTACTGCCCCACTGATCATTCATTAACTTTAAACTTTTATTTCATGCCTACCAATATGGTAAACCAAGAAAAACCATATACAAGAGTTTCCCTTTTTTTTCTCTCTCTATCAATTATCTGAGAAAAAATATAACTTACATTACTGATATTATATTTCAAATATCTGCTTCCCTTGATTCCAAAATGATATTGTAGCAATAATTAAAAGTCTAGCCCAGATTTGACACAGAATCTGAACACATTTCAATATAGGATCTAGCTTGACAAGAATAGGGCAAAAAACCATGTAGTCCTTTTCAATAGTATTTTAGAGATGAATCGCTCATAGGAAGAGATACATGATGACTGAAACTGCTGCAATTTGATCACCACAGAAAAAAAAAAGTAGGCAAGTAGTTATATCCTGCAATGTAGCATAGCTGCCAAAATGCTAGAGGGAGGGAATGATCTAACAATCAAAAATTGGGAAACACACTGATGAAAGAGTAATAACAAACAGATTCGGCAACACAAACTCAGCAGACATGTTTTTGGTCCAGTGGTTGAGCACAAGGATGGTCAGATGGTAACATTCTCTTGTTACAGTTGCAGTGCAAGCAAGATAGGGAAATGAAAATAATTTCAGATACTGTAAAACTGGCATAAAAAATTTCAAAACCAAGCAACTAACATTCCTGGTAATTTGGACAACTACAATGATCCAGCAGCTGACATAACAAGAATTCGTGATAACCCACTTAAAACATAAGTATATATGAGACAACCCATATACCAGAACATCGGATGTCACAACTTTTTCATTTCATTTTTAACTTCTAATCCTCTGCTGTCTCCTCTGCTGTCTGAAAAAATGCTTCCACATCTGAAATAATTTTATCAGCTTCTTCGATCTCAATGCCTTGCTGGTTTGACTCCTTCAACTCAGGCTGCAATAGAATAGTATTGGTAAGGTTTAATTAACAATGATAACAGTAGTTGTCTGTGTGGAAGTATATATACCAATGTTCCTTTTAAGTCTGCAAGTGCAGCTTCCAATCGTTTGCGGCAATCAGGAACCATCATCCTTGACTCTGCCAACACGTTCTCCTGCTCAAATCATTGGAATTCAATTAATGATATATTGAAATTAAGAAAGTAAAACGGCACATGTTGCAATTTGTTGATGGCGTGCCCCTTTCTTATGTTGAGTAACACCGTGCAGGTTGGGGAACTAAAGAACAGGTTTTCTTTGTTTCTCCTAGTTTGATCAATAAAAGATAAAATCATCCTCAAAAAAAGCGGTATGACATTAAATAATCAAATCAATTTGTTTTATCAGTTAGCCAAGATAGTTAAAATTGTTTGAATACAGAACTTTGAATAAAAATATATTATATTTTCTTTGCTTCGTGAAGTAGCTACCACCATGATACAATACCACCCTGGTAGTAGGCATTAGAGGTAGTTAGGTCGGAGGGCAATCCCCTCCACCAATATATCATTACTTCTAATGCCCACTACATTGGCCTACTACAAACTCTTATTCAAAAAAATCATGTGAATGCTCCTGCAAACCTTTTAGTCCACGAGAGCTTTTAATTAAACATTATCATATTTGAAGATTGCATCCTCCTCTTCATGCTCCTATAATTGTTTAATTGCTTAAAAAAAGTATCATCAAAGTTTGGGTAATTTACGCACTGATCTGCTAGACTATGTTCAAGAATCAAGATAAATTGTAAGGTCCTCCCAAACAAAAAGAGATAAACTGTAGGGTTTTGAAGCACTTGCCAAGATGGGCTTGGGATTAGAGCTTAAATTCGAGACTGAAAACCAACATCAGTTTCCATTTTCATCAAAACCTTGAGCATTCATAATGCTCAAAATCATTGACCTGTAGGTAAATCAATTTATAAATAAGTGTTTGTAGTTCATTTTCCAGTTGCCTACTTTTGGTAGCTAGTAGCCTAAAAAATGGTTTGCCCCCCATTGTGCTCTCATTCAGCATCAAATTGATGCTTGAGTTCATTTTTGTATGACCCCTTATCTCTCCAGGAACACGGCAATATCATGCAGTAGAAATAGCCACGAGTGGCAAGCCTTAGGAGGCCTCACTCACAAATGTTAGATTTAAGGTTGGTCAGCTCCATCATCATGCATAATTGGATAGAAGTTTTTTTTTTTTAATCAGCATAATATTAATGAGAATGAAGAAACAAATTGATAACAGAAAAGTAAAAACAAAATGCAGATTCCAACATTTCTCAAGGCAATGTTCTTTGTTAGATAGTTATAACTGTGATATGTATCATTAATAGTTGATATACCTGCATGATCCAAATTCTGGAATTATACTAAATAGGCCTTAGAGGAATCTGCCATAAAGTCAAAACATCATCCAGTGTGACAGAAGAAGCAATTCCATTGCAAACCAACTTCTTTTCCCACCTGCTTGAAGTTTGTAGAGGAGGTCGTAGTCCAGTGTTTTATAAATTGCACGGTCCTTTTGACATAGTCATTGACGGTTCTAAGTAAAACTTCATAAGCCTTCTAACATTATACAATCTTGGCATTTGGTAATGCCTAAATTATAAAATTTAACCCCCAACAATCAAGATCTTAAATTTCATTTTGCAGCTCATTTCAGTGATCTTAGAATCCAAAAAAAAAAAACTGTCAAAACAAGAATATCATAATACATTGACAAAAGCATTCTGTAACCATGCAGCAGGTTTTGATAGGTATTCGTTATTAAGGTTTTAGCATCAACCAAGCTCTTTTTTCATAGGAAGAAACAAAAAAAGTAGTTATTAATTTGCATTAAATCTCACCATCCATTTATGTTTGGCCCCCTTGAACTATTTCGGATAAGAGTCAAGAGTGGTTACGGCAGACTTCCAACCCTAAGCTAAAAATAATACCTTGATGATCTTTTTTATTTTGGGCATCGAATTTGAAGAGCCTAAGCACTGGAATACATTTATACTGAAAGCAGGCATTTGTATGATATATATGGCAATGATGATCTATTGTCTTGAACATCAAACAATGGAATTTTTTTTTTCAGAGAAAGCAATTGTGTTAATAAAAGATATAACATTTGTCACAAGCAAGGATTCAATAAACTGACCCTAGAGATTTATGAAGAGATAGCTAAAGAGTGGTAGCTGTAAGTTAAAGATTATCTTCTCTATGTCTTTAATTATGAAGCTGAATGTCATTAAAGTAGGCACAGAAACTCAAGAATCATTTTGACCTTGGTCGAAAATTAATCAAGTTAAGTAGGAGTTGAGAGAGGTAGACTTGGCTACATTCAAATGTAGCCAAGCCTATATCTGGTTGCCTCCCCTATTGTAAAAAATAAAATAAAATAAAGGAAAAGGGATATTGTAGAAAACATTTGAATCAGCATAAAGTGCAAAGTTGTTAAGTATTGTATATCAGCATAAAGTGCTCCAAATGTGGGGCTTTGCTATGAAACTGGGAAGTACCTCCCCCAAATATGCCAATTAGGAGAGACCTCTTGCTTGCTAAAATTTAAATCAGATGAAGCAATTATTCCTCAGCTTCAAGATGCAGGAATTTTATCAGGGAATTCAAAAGCATCTATATTTTCCTATATACAGGCACATTGATGAAGGTGTCTCATGTAGACTATTGAGCTTAAGGGTGTCATTGCTGGATCCAAAACATGTCATATCTAGTACTTGGTGCATATTTAAGGATGTAGCTAGATCAATTCACTAAAATATTTGGGTTGGATTACAATGATAATAAATCTAGTAATGGACATTTGGCACCAAGTTCTATGAAACTAGTACTGAGTATCATACTGATACATTACTTATCACTACGGTACGACCGGCACAGTATGGTGCACATCTCATATAAAAATAGAATATTTTTTCTCACTTTCATTTCGAAACCAGACTGTTAAGATCAGTACCAGAAAGTACAAGACTATCCCGCTTTATTCGAATCAGTTCTGTTCATACCCAATCAAACTTCGATGCCATACCAATACCTTATCAGCATAGTACAATGCAGTACAAGCTAGTACATGAGCAGACCTTATTTGATATGCTTCAATTATATTAAATGGTATAAAAGTTCCTCAGATCTAGATATAAGATTAACATATTGCAAATTTTCTTGCAACGATAACTTCCCAAAATACCCTTTTAGTGTGTGCATCCGTTGTTGGATGTTAAACATGATTCTAGCATGAATGAAGTACATGGCATCCAACAAGCATAGAATTTTCTCCATGACTTTTGTGTCATTCAATGTCTCACATTTCTCCTTAATTGATTGACAATAGTTATGAAGTAATCCAAAATGGACTCGAACTCCTACAGATGTAGGACTTCAAATTTGCCTTGAAGGGCTCAGAGGTGATCTTCCTTCACCTTCTCAACACCTTTGAAGGGATTTTCTAGGATGTCCCAAGCTTGCTTGGACATGATGATACCTACAAACTTCTCAAAGGTGGCCTCATCTAACCTCGTACTAGAATACTACAAAGTATCTCTTTCAAGCTTCGTAGAACATTGCTTCACCCCACAACTTGATGTGGCCCTTCACCGAATCCCAAATATTTCAAGAACCAAATACTCATGGTGTATATTATTTGTAGACGATATAGTGCTGATTGATGAAACTAAATCTGAAGTAAATGCTAAGCTAGAGATTTGGAGAGACGCTTTAGAATTTAAAAGGTTTCAAAATTAGTAGAACTAAAATTAAATACATAAAATGTAATTTTAGTGGAAGTAGAAATATACATGAAGAGACAGTGAAAATTGCAAGCCAAAAGATATCAAGGAGCAAAAATTTAGGTATTTGAGATCAATTATCTAGCAAGAAGATGAAATAGATGAAGATGTGAATCATAAAGTTAAAGCAAGATGGATTAAATGAAGAGTGCTTCGAAAGTATTATATGATCAACGCATCCCATTAAAATTGAAAGAAAAATTTTATAAAATCGCTATTAGGCCAACTATGGTATATGTAACAGAGTGTTGGACAATATTGAAATAATATATGAATAAATTAAGTACAATAGAAATATACACGTTAAGATGGATATATGGTAAAACTTTAAAAAATAGAATTAAAATAATCATATACGAGAAATAATAGGAGTAGCCTCAATTGAAGATAAAATAAGAAAAAATTGATTACCGTGGTTTGGATATATACAACGAAAACCTTTAGATGCTCCAGTTAGAAAGAGTGATCTTTTAACAATCCATGGTAATGATAGAGGTAGAAATAGACTTAAACTAACATGGACAAAAATAATTAAGAGAGATATAACTATTTGTAATTTGAGTGTCGACTTAATCCTGAATAGAGTAGAGTGGAGGAAGCATATTCATGTAGTCGATCCCATGTAGTTGGAAAAAGGCTTAGATGAGTTGAGTTGAGTTTATTGGCAAGATAAGGGATAGACGGTTGTTCATTTGCCGTCACTAGTCCAACTAGCTCTAATAACACTACATTAGGGGCAACAAAGTGTAGAAACACTTGTATCCCTCTATAGTAGGTATGGAGCTAGAGAGGATAAGAGGATATGTGGAGAAAACACTCAATATTCTATATTTCATTTGTTATTCTCTTACATACAAAATGATTCCACACAAAGATATACAGGCATGTAGTAAGTAGTGAACCTTTGCATCCCCTTATACCAATAGGATATATCACACCAAAAGACACAAGAAATAAATACTTACAAGAATACTAAGAGACACCATTTGGAAACTCCAAGAGACATTCATGAACATTCACTTCATTGAAGGCCTTCTTTCTTTTGCAAGAGCTGTGATCATCTCAAGCTTGTGATGATCTTTCACTAAATTTCATTGTTAATACAAATGCATGGATCTTTGACATACATTTGGTTCACACGCTATTAATCAATACATGTGATATGAAGTGCATCATTGGCAGCATTTGACTCTTGGTTCATGCTTAGGTAAAATCAAGACTGACACAAGGGGAATCTTTTTTGGTGTTTAGAAACCCAGATATGATTAACTAGGTAGAACCATCAGACCTACCATCTGTTACCTACATTAAAAGATGCATGCATGAAGAATACATGTATATGGTTGAAACCATGAAAATACATAAATCAACTTCAGGAAAGATAATTCTCACTCCTTTTCTTTGTCTCACTCAAATACCTTTAAACCTCTCCTACTACCCTATACAAGAAAAACACAGCCATGTAAAGTTATAAAGGCTTCTTTAAGGAAAATTATAACTCCTACTGGGTGAAATTGATCAAAATGGGGCTTCAGTTACAAATTTTGAGAATCTAAAAAGGAAATAAAAAGAAGTTCAATTGATTAATTTAAAACTGGGACTTAGTCAGCTATTTAGCTTTAAAATTTTTCCAAATTGAATTAATCCAGTTTGTAGCAGGATAGGTTGCTGACTAAACTAAATAAAAAGCTGTTATGATCAGATGCTGGCAGTGAATTTTTGATGTTTTACATGAATTTATTCGAAAGAAACATGAGGCTGCAGTCTTCTCTCTTCTACTTTTCTTCTTATTATACTATTTCTCACTAATATTCTCCTTCCATTTTCACTTCTACTTGTTATATTGCTCTGATGAAATTTACTAGTACAGTTATGCAGCAGAGTATTGTTTTTTTCTATTAGATCTGGCAAATAGTTTGTTAGAACTGCTTGACAGGTCATCTTAGAAGCTTTTTGGCGTTTCAGTTATCCTCCAAATCAGTTATGGACTGAAAAAAAGGCAGCAGAATCATATTACATACATCTTAAGTCTCTAGAAGGCTAACATCACCTAAACCACCTATATTTCTACTTATATGTTGTGACACATTTCCCTTAAACTAAAGCATGGATTTATCATAAGCAGATTCCAGCATTAAGTACACTCAGAAGCAGAAAAACTGTACAAAATGATAAGAGTGAAGAGCTAAAGAATATACCATATGATGAAAGTCACTCTCAGATTCTTTTGCGTGGCAGATTAATTGTTCAATATAGAGAAAGATACTCAAACCACAAACGTAAAAGGGGAATTTTGTTAAAAAAGGATGTAATAAACATCTATGTTTCCAGTGTCAGCAAATATACATTTAAGTATTCACGAATAATTTTTTTGAGTATTTCTATGCTTAATTGCCAGTACCTGAGACCTCTCCTACAGCTTTCAGCTTGGCAGCATAATCATATGCAAGTGGCAGGAAAACAAACAGGAGAGATAACACAAACCCTTTAATAATTTAGGGTTCTAGAACATGATGGGCAAAAAACATTATTGATAATAAAAAGTAAAATAAAAATGAAAAGCATGCTTTCAGAGATACCTGCTGCTTAAGATCATAAGGGTCAGCACCTTTCTCCTTCATGTCTGCAGTTTTTGCAGCCTCTTTCTCAACCTCTTTCTCATAAGAATGAAGCTCCTTAAGGATGCGCTTGCAAGTCGCTGTCTTGATTTTCAGATTTCTAAGGGTAGCCATATTGGACTGCATCAAAGAAAAAAATGATTCTCATAGACACTGAACTTTTGAAATACATGACATAATTTTTAAAGAATTTATGCAAATGATCTAATTTATCATGTGAAATCCAATTTATATACAAATATCCTTTCTAAATGGAAACAAGTTATGTTGGATGAGTGAGCCCAACCTCCAGTGTAGAACTTAAAGGCAAAAATCACTTACACCCATTTTCTCCAATATTAATCAACAACAATGGCCCTTCAAAAGATCCACAGACTTCAAGAGCCCAATTCCCTTTCTGAGTTTATTATTCATGCATCTATCTCCACACTGAGTTTATAAGCAATAATTTTGTGAAGTTTCCGGTTTCCCTCCCTTGATTTCCCAAAAACATATAAGTGTTTTCCCAAAAAATAAGCACGCCCAAGCAGATGAAACATGTCTTCTAAATAGCATACACTACAAATCCAATAAATTAGGTATTCTATCCACAAACTCATGTTCTAAGTTTCATGGCAGGATCTTCATTTTGTCTAGTGCTAACTCAGCTTGGAATTCAACAAAAATTTGGAGGGTTTACGTCAGGTGGACTGCCAGTGGTAACAATATTGAATACTTTGACAGATCATGCCATGATCCTATAGTGATGTTAAATTATTGATCAGTAGAAAGGAAGCAACGGCTAATGTAGCCCCAACAATTCATCGGCCTTCCAAAGAGAGCATTCAAACACAAGCAAAACTTAAAATTGTGGCTAGCCACGAGAAAACAGAAGCCTTCTTAGAATTACGCATTAAAAAAAAAAAGCCAGACAAAACACTTCCCGACTGGTAGCTTCTTAGGTTAATTTATGATCAATGGTTTGCACCATAAACAATCCTAAATGACAACAAATTGCCCCCATTCAAGAAGAACCTTAAAATGAGGATGGAAAAAAATGGTCCAAAAACTCATCATCCTACGAATCATGATCATCGTAACTGAGATTCTAAAAACACAAACAGCACCGAAAATGCATTCATCTCTCACTCTCTCCCCTCCTGAGAAGATGACAAGTTCATCAAAATTATGCATCTCCCTTCACAAATTTGATGTATATCACATTGCACAGAGAAATCCCAACATCTTTCTCAAAATCACAAGCAAACACAGCACTCTCGCGAAAGGAAAAGAAAATCGAAGAAAGATCGGGCCTGGATACCTTCGAAGAAAGCGCGTCCAGGAGAGGTGAAGGCGCCGGACAAGGTCGCCGGAAGAGGTAATCGTCGACGAAGGACGGTGGTTGCGGGAGAAGCCCGTGCAGTGGGAGTCGGAGGAGATCAGAGAGGAGAAGAAAGTTCCCTTCCCAGTCCCTAGGTCGAGAATTCGAAGTATCAGATCGGGTCGGGCCGGTCGGCTCTAGGGGACCCGAAACCGACCCAGCTAAGGCGAGGTGCCACCGTGTCGGATTGAGCTCGGCTCATTAGGTTAGGTTGCAGTCGACTCGTTGGAACTTAACAAAATTAGCAGCTCTCAATCTGACTTAGATCCAGCTTGGATGACATCGAAAGACCCTAAGGCAGTGTATATGGATGATAAGAGATTTAGATATCCCTTCTGGCTATCCCTAATCCATGGTTAACCATGGTTAACCATGGGTTATCCCATAAACTTAAGAGAACCCAAGAACAACTAATGTTATCCCTTGATGGCAGACTTGTAATCTTATTCCCTCAGCTATCCCTTGGATGTTATCCCGTACATTTATCCAGGGATAGCTTTTGGGCTCTCAAACACTACCTTAAGGTAATGTTTGGGATAAATGTACGAGATAGAGTTTATTTAGCTATCCCTAGGAATATTTTGGCTATCCCATTGATCATATCAAATGGGTATCTATGGGATAACCTTTTTTTACTCTTATTTAGAGGGATAACTATATTCCTGCATTTTCTATGGAATAAATTGAGGGGATAACCCATGGTTAATCATTAACTATGGATTATTTCCTTTGGTTAACTTTATTCCAAGCTATCCCTTGTAGTCATGGCGGGATTTTGAGAATAAGAAGGGATATCGGAGGGATATCCCTTTTATTCCCATTTCAAATATACCTAATGTCTCAGTTGGCTTCCTTCAATAGAGCCTAGATGGAATCAAAATTCTCCACCTAATCAAAATTTCTCGTTTAATACGGTTGACTAATGGTAGAGTGCTATTTTCTTGTAATGCATACTCCACCAAGTAAAAGAGTTTTGGATGATGCATTCTTGCAATGGGGTAGCTGGGAATTTTGTTTTGTAAACACGTGTAAGTATGTTGTTACATGCATTCTTCACGTTGCTGTATCCACTGCTCTCCGCATATAGATATTTTGCTGCAATTACAAATCTCATTATGTGGACAAATTTGTACATCATAAGTTCTCCTTGTAAATAATTAGTTTATAATACAAAAATTACTGCTAAAGAATTCATGTGTAAATAATTCTAAAACTTTATTTTACACAAACAAGTTTGTTGGTATACAAAATGCTTATTATAATAACACTTTTCATTGCTTAATTTATAATTCTATTTTTTTTTTTATCTTCTCTTCAAGAATGTTTGAAGCGGTTAATACCAATCCTTTAATAACATTTAATTTAAAAAAGTATACTTCTAATCCCATCATTTATTAAATCACATTAATATCAACTATATTATATATCAAAAATTATAAAATACTAAAATATTAACCATACAAATAATCTAATTTATAATTCATAAAATTATATAATACCATTTAAAATTAAATATATTTATCATCCTTATGTCCAAATAACTAATTATAAGTAGTGATCAAAGCTTATACATTTTATAGTAAATATCATTTTTGGGTCCTTTTAAGTTACCTATGACCCAACCCAATCTAATCCTAAAATTTTTGAGTCAGTTTGGATTTGTCGTTTCAAGTTTGGGACACAAAAAGTAAAATATATTTTTTGGATCGATTCGAGTCAAGTTCATGGATCATGTTAGATTTCTACCACATCTGTCTTATACGAAGATATTTACTACAAGCTCCAATCTTGTTAATCCTCTCACTCTCCACCTTAAGCTTCAACTTGATGGTCCATTACCTAATCCTAGTTTGAACTAAATATTAGCACCAGGAGGAGGCATGTCTCTGAAGCATGCCAGATATTAACTTGATCAAGCTCATTCATTTAGGCAAGGCTTAGTTAAAAAGGTTGGGAATCCTAACCTTATCTCCTGGCCAGATTCAAAAATCCAACATAAAATTTGAATAGGACACATCTGAATTCATACAACAAATCAAGATCCCACTATATTTTATGAAATGTGTTGGGTTCAAGGTTAGCAACTTGATTGCTTAATTTTGATCGAATCATTTAATAAGCTAGTTGGTTCAAATGATTCTAGCCTGATAATAACCTAGCACTGCCCAATAAATATTTTATTTATGTAACATGTCAATTTTATACTTAAAAATATTATATAAAACAAACTAATAAAATGTGGATAAGCAGTAATTATTATATTCTCAATTTCTTTCTCACCTTCAAAGGTTACGGACATATAGACACTCAAAACATTAGTTTAGCTTGACCAGCAAAAAGATACATGGAAAGATTAGGGATGGCAATTTTTTTCGTTTGGCTGTTTACCCAGTCGGTACCATTTTTAATGGGTATAAAAATTATTAATTTAACGGCTAAACGGATTTACGGCTGAGGATGGTATCCTTCACCCCCGTCCTGTTTACCCATCCTCATCTCCAACCCCATCTCTGTTAGCTTTAATATAATATATTTAAAATATATATATATAATTAATATATTAAATATTAAAAAAATAAAATAAATAAAACATATATATTAAAAAATACTAGTAAAACAACTTTGAATCTCCCTGTTATTTTTTAAAGCTTTTAGTAAATTACAAGTTTAATGAAATAATTTTATTTTTTTATATAAATAGCCAAATGAGGTATCTATTTAACCGATCGGATATCCCCGTTTCCGTTCCGTTAACTATAATGACTTAATGAAATAAAAAATGGAAAGGTTTTCCTCAACGGGGATGGGGACCGTTAGAGACCGTCCCAGATCATCTCCGAGCTGTTGCCATCCCTAGGAAGGACTTCAATAAATCAGTCATAAAAGGCATCGGACTAACTCAAATTGACTCATTGTAGTGTAGTATGTTGTCAACCAGTCCAGATCAAATTATATTTATTAGATATTTTTCTTTTTTTTAAATAATCAATATTATATTTCTGGATGAGAACACATATTTTTGCAAAAGTCATTCACTGCCTTTTGCATAATAAATCATCCATAAAAACTAGAACTATTCTCAATCTATTTTAAATCACAACTCTTGAGCACGAGTCACTCTTTAAAATCTAATACATTCTCTTTTTTTTTAATTGAATAACCTTAAACTTCTTCAAATAGATGAGTGAGTGATATTTGATAGAAAAAGCAAGAAAATCTATTGCTGAAATATATGGCTGATCTTAAATGATTAAGATGCTACCAAATGCATATTTAAACATATAATTAGTGGGCAGGTAGACGAGGCTTCTCTTTCTTGTAGGTCATGTTTCCTTCTTTCTTGTTCTGGGCCTTCTATCTTTTTTTTTTCTTTTCTTTTTAACTCTTAATCATTATTTTTTATGTATATTCTGATCTTCTAAATTTTTAATAAATCAATGGTGGAGTCTCTAACTTTTTCATTTTTTTATTAAAAAAATATGGTTAGGAGGTACCCCATGAACGTAGAAAAAGGAAAATAATGTCCACATCCAACAATAAAATAAATGGAGGAGAAAAAAGCAGGAAAAAAATTAAGATCAAAACCTATATTGAGAAATCCAGCCCAACTTCTATGAAGGCTCTGTACTTCCAAAAGACTAATTCAGGTTCTAGGTGCCTAGGGATGTCAAAGGTTTCACACTTGTGATGTTTAAAGAATTAATCACGACAAGACTGCCAAGACAAATCTCAAAAGATAGAAATAATTTATATACAAAGCTTTGATATAACAAATACAAGTGTTGATGCTACTAGCTTAGGACCTAATTGTGCCATTTGATAATCAATTCTAGTTGAAACTATAATATCAATTGATAAGGACTAAAATCATCATTGCATTAATATTTGTGTGTGTGACAAGAAGGCTAGGATCATTTTTGATTTCCGATGTCACATGCAGAGAAAGACAAAATTATCATACCTTGGTAGGACCGAGCCATCCCATACCTCGGCAGGACTGAGCCTTTCCATGCCTCAGTAGCGCCTTGGACAATCTCCTCGATATAGGGACTGGGAGTCGAGTAAGACCCTCCAACCACGATCAACATAAAATCGAATCCCTGACTGTTTGACAGAACTCTGATTACGACGGCTCCCAACCTCCCTAAGGGAATAAAGCCAAATATAGCATATTATCCATAAATAACAATGCAGCCCAATCTTAAAGCATTGATTAGCTCCCCTGGCCGTTGATCCTCATAACAAACGGGATTCGAATCATATCGGCCTCGTAACTAACTTGGTTCGAATCAGATTCAAATCATGATAGTTTTTAATTCCCTATGATATGTCCAAGAAGTCAGGTAATTGTCTGCCATCATGCCAGCCGCTTATAAATACCTTATCCTAAAATTCCTAAAGGTACACTCACTCTCTCACAAAAAACCCTTTGAAGCTCCAGCATCATCCAAAACTCTTGAGAGGCCATTCTTGAGGGACTCTTCTGCAAGAGCCTTCTCCTCATATTTGTTTGTTGTAAATCTTTACTGACTTAGGAGCCACCCCCAACGTTCCTTGCGTGAGGACTATCTTGCAGGCCCGTCCAAGTGAAAGGTCGACACCCAGATCTGGAGGTGAGCTGTGCCCGAGTTGAAGAATGGATTTTCATGGCAATAGATTGGCACTAGAGGAAGGGCCTCAAGTCCCGTAAACTTGTAATCAAGAAGACAAGGCTTAAAACCAGAAGAACCACCCTTTAATGGCTAATCGAAGGAAAGCAACTTCGAATGCGCAGGATTAGGCCACCTCCCAGAGACCTGATCCTGCAAGCCACATGGCACCTCTGCAGCCGCCACTGGCCAAGACCCCCTCACCACCGACTGCCATGGTAACCCAAGAATTTTCCATATTGGTTCAGCAAATTCAAACTCTAGCTCAGCTGGTATAGGAGCTCTATAGGGCTCCACATCTAGCCCCCTCTGCTCCGCAACTCCTTGATGGAGTTGCTGCCTCTGCTCCATCGATGATTTCTTCTTTCAACCCTCTCGAAGTCACGAGCCATCCCCAACAGCCCAACCGAAAGGGCTTAAATCGGCACCACCGAGGATTAGGGAAAAGAGCTCGCCTAGATCTCGATGAGTTCGGTTTCTCTCCTCGGTACTCTCCCACCATGATTCAACACCGTGACTATGCTCCCCTCGATCAGACCCCTATCACCCAAGATGAAGGGGTCCGGTGATAACTTTGGGAGATGCACTGAGAGTGGCACCAGGAGCTCGATGCCGTCAAGCAAGCCCCTCAACTTTAATCGAAGGTGGAATAGGATATCCCCTTCTTCGAGAAGATCATACGGGAGGTGAGCCCACCTCATGTTAAACTTCTACCATTGAGTCATACCATGGATCCACTGATCCTGATGACCATCTGAGTAACTTTTGATCCATCATCATATTCCACAGAGCATCAGACGTGATCCTATGTCGAGCCTTCCCTCCACTCTTAGGGGGTCCATCAGAACTTGGTTTAACAGCTTGAAACCAAGTTCCATCAGTTCTTACAATGAGCTGAGCTGCCTGTTCATCAGTCAGTTCGTCAGCAGCCACCGTCATTGAAGAAGATCCAATCCCTATGTAAGGTTAAACAGCAAGAGGGGGAGTCTCTGAAGAGTTATCTGGGCTATTTTAACATGACCATGTTAGAAGTAGATCACCTCAACCATGAGGTGGCTATGTTAGCCTTGGTAGGCAGGGTATCCAAGAAGGAAGACTTCTATTTAGCCCTGAAGGTTAACTATCCGAAAAGTGTCTCCGACATAATGGCTTTGGCGGATAAGTATGCCAAAGTCGAAGAGTCACGGAGGTTGGCCCGGACCGAGCAATCAAAGAGGAAAGAGGCTAAAGGCTTGGAGAAGTATCGACCTTCTCACCATGTAAGTCCGCCCCATCATCAGAGAGCTCCTTTGCCACAACCTAGAGATTGCACTTGAAGCCCATCCCAAAGGTTTAATCAGTACACTTCACTCACTGCACCAAGAGCATAGATCCTGATGGAGTCAGCACTAAATCCTCGATCGCCATCTCTCCGAGGGAACATGGCCGGAGAGATATGATCAAGTACTGTCCATTTCATTAGGATTATGGGCACGACACTGAAGAGTGCTGGCAGCTTCAGAATGAGATTGAACAACTCATCCGTCGAAAAAGGTTGAACCGATTTAGAAGAGTACCCGAGCCAAATAACAGAGGAGAACGTTAGCCCGAGCCCTGCCTACCACCTTCGAATCCTTCGGCAGTTGGTAATGTCAATATGATTGCAATAATTGGCTGCTCACTGGCTCGGCTGGATAAAAAAGAAAATTCATCAAAGAAGCCCCAAACCGATGAGCTTTCCTTTTCTGATGAAGACCTCCGAAGATACAATATGAACGATTATGATGTACACTGTATTTTAGTTGATAGTGAAAGCTCTGTTAATATTTTATGCTTTGATGCTTTTGTGAGGATAAAATTGCGAATGGAGGATTTTTAGCGATAAACTCTACTTTGATGGGGTTCACCGGCGATGCGATTACTTCTGAAGGAGTTATTACACTTGTGATTTGAGCGGGCAGTGTAGCCATTGTTCATACGAACTTTCTGGTGACCAAGCTTCAGTCACCTATAATTTAATCCTCGGCAGACCCAGATAGATGTCCCTTAAAGCTATTATATCTATCCCTCATCTCGCCATAAAATTCCCCACAGAGTGGAGAGTGGGAATAGTTCAGAGGAACCAAGCTGTAGCTTGATACTGCTTAGTTGCTGACCTTCAGTCTAGAAAACCCAAGGTCGATGGGCTAGATGCTCAAGAGGATTTTGCCAAGTATTGGAAAGAGCCAGCCGAAGAACTCAAAGAGGTGCTGCTCGATGAAGCTCGATTGGATCGAACCATAAGGATCAGGTTATAATTAAAAGGAAAACATCGACAAGATTTAGTTGAGTTCCTCCGAGGCAATGCTCTGCTTTGGATATACCGAGGATTAGCCCAAACGTTCTCGTCCATCGCCTTAATGTGGATGAAACATTTTGGCCAATCAAATTGAAGAAAAGAAGCTTCGCCTCCGAGTGTCAAAAGGCTATCGAGGAAGAAGTTGACAAACTTATCAAAGCTAGCTTCATTCAGAAAGTAAATTATTTCGACGGGCTAGCGAATGTTGTCATGGTGAAGAAGTCGAACGGTAAAGAAAGAATTTGCATTGACTTTACGGACCTCAATAAGGCTTGCCCAAAGGATAGTTTTTCTCTACCTTGAATTGATCAACTTGTGGACGCTACTTCGAGCCATCAAATGCTGACTTTCATGGATGCTTATTCGGACTATAATCAAATTTCGATGGCACCCGAAGATGAAGAAAAGATTGTCTTCATCACTGACCGGGGTATTTATTGTTATCGAGTCATGCCTTTTGGTTTAAAAAATGCAGGGGCAACCTATCAAAGACTGTTAATAAAGTTTTTAAAGAACAAATCGATCGGACATAAAGGTTTATGTTGATGACATACTGGTCAAGAGCAAGAAGTGTCTCAGCACATCAATGATCTTGTAGAGAGCTTCGCGATGCTTCGAAGATATCAAATGAAGCTAAATCCAACCAAGTGTGCTTTTGGAGTTAATTCTGGAAATTCTTGGGCTTTATGGTCTCCCAATGAGGCATTGAAGTAAATTCCTAAAAAATTCAAGCTCACCAGCAGATGGCGCCTCCAGGATCGATTAAGGAGGTGCAACGCCTTATCGAAAGGATAGTAGCCCTCAACCGCTTTGTTGCTCGATCGATCAAAAAATGTTTGCCCTTCTTCAAGGCACTTTGGTCAGCCAAGAATTTTTAGTGAACTCTGATTGTCAAAAATCCTTCAAGGATCTCAAAAAATACCTCAGCTTATTGCCTCTCCTCAGTAGCCCAAGGCTCAGGAAGATGTTGTACCTATACTTGGCAATCTCAAAAAATGCCATCGGGTCTGTGCTGGTCAGAGAGGAAAATAAAATTCAAAAGCCGATCTATTATGTCAGAAAATTACTTTAGGATGCTGAGATGAGGTACACTCATATTTAGAAGATTGTGTTGGCCCTGATAACATCCGCTCGAAAGTTGCAGCCTTACTTCCAAGCGCACGCTGTGGTAGTCCTAACTGACCAGCCTATCAAATCTATCATTCATCGATCGAAGATATCAGAAAGAATGATCAAATGGGCCATTGCGCTGAGTGAGCATGATATTCAAGACCAACCTCGTTTGGCCATTAACGCACAGATTTTAGCAGATTTTCTCTTATGGCTGATTCATGTGGATGGATCCTCCAGCATGAATGGTTCTGGCATCAGTTTAGTCCTCACCAGTCCAAAGGGTATGACCTTTGAGTATAGCATCAGCTTCTCTTTTCCAATCTCCAATAATAAAGCTGAGTATGAAGCTTTGCTTGCTGGACTCCGAATTGCCTATGACTTGAAAGTGAAGAAATTAATGCATACATTGACTCCCAGTTGGTTGTCGGCCATATGCGAGGAGAATTTGAAGCTTAGGAGCCGAACATGATTTGATATCTCCAAAAGGTGTGTGACTTATCTTCTAATTTTTCTTAATTTGAAGTCATTCAGATTCTTAAAACGAATATGTATGCGTCACCTCCTATCTCGCCTGGCAACTATGGATTCAATGGATCTCGAGCAAAAATTTCACTTGGAGATCCTCAAGAAATCTAGCATTGCTGAGGTAGCCAAGTGATATAGATCATGTTGAACCATCCTGGTTTGACCCAATTGTTAAGTATCTTAAAGAAGATCCCTCCCAGCAGATCGAAAGGAATCAAGGAAGTTAAGATGCAAGTATCCTACTATATATTGTTTGATGATCAGCTATACAAGCGGTCTTTCTTCATGCCACTACTCAAATGCCTTCGACCATCAGAAGCTGATTATGCACTTCGAGAGGTACAAAAAGGCATCTATGGCAATCATCTTGGCGGCCGAGCTTTATGCCACAAAGTGCTGTGCCAAGGGTATTATTGGCCAACCATGCAGAAGGATTCTAACAATCTCATCTGAGCTTGTGACTCATGTCAACGACATTCAAATGTTCAAAGGCTTCCTTCTACTCACTTGATAACAATATTATCTGCCTGACCTTTCGCTAAGTGGGGAATGATATCCTCGGCCCCTTTTCTCTTGCTACAGGACAAAGAAAGTTTCTGTTCGTAGCAATTGACTACTTCAATAAGTGGGTCGAGGCCGAGGCAGTCACTCAGATAACTGAAGCTTGGGCTCGGGATTTTGTATGGAGGTCCATTATTTATCGGTTTGGCCTTCCCTACACTATCATCACCGATAATGGTAAACAGTTCGACAATCCTAAATTTTGGAAATTATATGAAGATCATGGCATTAACCATCGACTAACATCAGTCGGGCACCCCAGGGCAATGGTGAGGCAGAGGTAACTAATCAAATCTTGCTGCAGAGAATCAAAGCTCGACTCAATGGGGCACATAGCAGATGGGCAGATGAGCTTCATCATGTTTTGTGGGCTTACAGAACCATCCAGAGGGCCCCCACGAGCGAAACTTCGTTTAATATGGCTTCGGCACTGAAGTTGTCATTCCTATGAAAATAGGGCTTCCCTCACCATGGGTGGAGAGTTATTCGGAGGAATCAAACGATGAACAACTCTAAACCAATCTCGAACTGATAGAAGAGGTTCAAGAGAAAGTCCGGATCCGAATGGCAGTCTACCAACAATGGATAGCATGCTATCATTTCTCCCGAGTCAGAGAAAAATTGTTCCTTCCAGGCAACCTTGTGCTCCGTAAGGTATCCGTCTCTAAATCGTTGGAGCAAGAAAAGCTATTGCCAAACTGGAAAGGCCCTTATCAAGTTACAGAGGTCGTTAGGCCTGGCACCTACAAGCTTCAAGATCTAGACGAAAAGTCTATTTCTCGGACATGAAATTCAGACAACCTCCGAATATACTATCAGTAAAGTGCACTTATACCGAGCTCATTTTTCTCATAATAATGGAACTTTATTTTTCAATATTCCTATCTCAAATTATTCTCCAAAAGTTATTGATGAAAGGTAGCTTTCACCCAATCAACGACCCTCAGGTTCTTATTTACAAGCCTCGGCAGGACCGAGTGATTTCTTCAAACTCGGCAGGACCGAGCGATCTCTCCATACCTTGGTAGCACCAAGTAAAATATAATCTTTCTCTAAGCCTTGGCAGGACTGAGTGATTTCTCTAAACCTCAGCAGGCCAAGAAATTTTCTGTACCTTGGTAGCGCCAAGTAAAATATAATCTTTCTCTGAGTCTCGGCAGGACCGAGTGATTTCTTCAAACCTCGGCAGGGCTGAGCAATCTCTCCATACCCTGGCAGCGCTAAGTAAACTATAATTTTTCTTTGAGCCTCGATAGGAACAAGTGATTTCTTCAAACCTCGGTAGGCCCAAGCAATTTTTTTATACCTTGGCAGTGCCAAGTAAAATATAATCTTTTTTTGAGCCTTGGCAGGACTGAGTGATTTCTCTAAACCTCGGCAGAGCCGAGCGATCTCTCCATACCTTGTTGGCAGGGCCAAGTAAAATATAATCTTTCTCTAAGCCTCGGTAGGATCGAGTGATTTCTCCAAACATTGGTAGGTTCAAGCGATTTCTTTGTACCTTAGCGGCGCTAAGTAAAATATAATCTTTCTCTGAGCCTTAGCGGGACCGAATGATTTCTCCAAACCTTGGCAGGTTCAAGCGATCTCTCTGTACCTTGGCAGCGCCAAGTAAAATATAATCTTTCTCTGAGCCTTAGCAGGAACGAGTGATTTCTTCAAACCTCGATAGGGTCGAGCGATCTCTTCGTACCTTGGCAGCGCCAAGTAAAATGTGATTTCTCCCTAAACCCTAGCAAGGCCGGGTTATCTCTCTGTGCCATGATGAAGCACGAAAAAATCATTTTCATTTCTCGACACGATCGAGTGATTCACTGTAGTTTTGGAAAATTAAATTTTGGCATGACCAAACCTCAATAAAGCATCAGTAAGGTCGCCTAGACCTTCGTATAACCCAAGACAAGTCAGGTGCTCCATCCTTGAAGGATCGGCGCAGTCCGATGAGCGTCAATAGGACTAAATCTAAGTCATTAGAATACTCAGCAAAAATTAAGTCCCTAAGCGCTCCTAGCACTAAAATTTCATCCGGTCGAGAATGATTAATTGAGACTTGCAAAAGGCTAAGTGTTTGTCCTCTTTAACGAGGAGGCACCCTAGTGGATATTCTAATATCTTGACAGGTCCAAGCTTATTTCTACATTTCGTATGGATTGAAAAGGCCAACAAGCTTACGCATGGTTGTCTCGAAATAGTACAAAGAAATTAATACGCTGGAGTTTCAAACACTTATCAAAAAAGAAATGAAACAACAAGAAGAGACAAGTAATTGAAAAATTACTTTATTTCAAAAGTAACTCATTACAAGAGGTCACAACCCATTACAGGGGGATTACAAGTGCATTACAACATAGGAAATTCTAAAAAATACTTGAACAAGTCGAGTTCGGCGACCTACGTTGCATCAATGGGGCTTCTGCTCCAGAAAGAAAAATCAGAAAAGATAACTCTGTTGAACTGCAATCCCCGAGATGAAGGTCAAAGATATGGAAAAAAGAAGACAACCCAAGGGCATTTACCTTTGACTTTCTTTTCCCTTGGAAGCCACCCCATGGATCTTCAGTCGGATAAACTGAGAGATCCAAAATGGCACCTATTTGGGGTTACCATGGTTGATGAGTGGCCTATGGAAATTGAGACCCATAAAAAATTGTATTTTCAGTGGTCTCTGTGGTTTCACGACGAATGAATAGAGCCAAATAGAAAGCACCCGCGTGCGCTTTCCATATGACCTCTATAGCCCTTCTGCGTTTTGCATAACCTCCATAACTCCACTCTTAAGGGTACGACCTTTGAGTATCGCATCAGCTTCTCTTTTCCAATCTCCAACAATAAAGCTGAGTATGAAGCTTTGCTTGCTGGACTCCGAATTGCCTGTGACTTGAAAGTGAAGAAATTAAATGCAACATTGACTCCCAGTTGGTTGCCGGCCATATGCGAGGAGAATTTGAAGCTTGGGAGCCGAATATGATTTGATATCTCCAAAAGGTGTGTGACTTATCTTCTAATTTTTCTCAATTGAAGTCATTCAGATTTTAAAACCGAATATGTATGCGTCGACTCCTATCTCGCCTGGCAACTATGGATTCAATGGATCTCGAGCAAAAATTTCACTTGGAGATCCTCAAGAAATCTAGCATTGCTGAGGCTAGCCAAGTGATATAGATCGATGTTGAATCATCCTGGTTTGACCCAATTGTTAAGTATCTTAAAGAAGGATCCCTCCCAGCAGATCGAAAGGAAGCAAGGAAGTTGAAGATGCAAGTATACTATATATTGTTTGATGATCAGCTATACAAGCGGTCTTTCTTCATGCCACTACTCAAATGCCTTCGACCGTCAGCTGATTATGCACTTCGAGAGGTACAAGAAGGCATCTATGGCAATCATCTTGGTGGCCGAGCTTTATGCCACAAAGTGCTATGCCAAGGGTATTATTGGCCAACCATGCAGAAGGATTCTGACAATCTCATGTGAGCCTGTGACTCATGTCAACGACATTCAAATGTTTAAAGGCTTCCTTCTACTCACTTGATACCAATATTATCTGCCTGGCCTTTCGCTAAGTGGGGAATGGACATCCTCGGCCCCTTTTCTCTTGCTACAGGACAAAGAAAGTTTCTTTCGTAGCAATCGACTACTTCACTAAGTGGGTCGAGGCCGAGGCAGTCACTCAGATAACTGAAGCTTGGGCTCGGGATTTTGTATGGAGGTCCATCATTTATCGGTTTGGCCTTCCCTACACTATCATCACCGATAATGGTAAACAGTTGACAATCCTAAAGTTTGAAATTTTATGAAGATCATGGCATTAACCATCGACTAACATTAGTCGGGCACCCCCAGGGCAATGGTGAGGTAGAGGTAACTAATCAAACCTTGCTGCAAAGAATCAAAGCTCGACTCAATGGGGCACATAGCAGATGGGCAGATGAGCTTCATCATGTTTTGTGGGCTTACAGAACCATACAGAGGGCCCCCACGGGCGAAACTTCGTTTAATATGGCTTCGGCACTGAAGCTATCATTAATGTGAAAATAGGGCTTCCCTCGCCATGGGTGGAGAGTTATTCGGAGGAATCAAACAATGAACAACTCTGAACCAATCTCGACCTGATAGAAGAGGTTCAAGAGAAAGTCTGGATCCGAATGGCAGTCTACCAACAATGGATAGCATGCTATCATTTCTCCCGAGTCAAGAAAAATCGTTCCTTCTAGGCAACCTTGTGCTCCATAAGGTATCCGTCACTAAATCGTTGGAGCAAGAAAAGCTATCGCCAAACTGGAAAGGCCCTTATCAAGTTACAGAGGTCGTTAGGCCTAGCACCTACAAGCTTCAAGATCTAGATGGAAAGTCTATTTCTCTAAGCCTTGGCAGGACCGAGTGATTTCTCTAAACCTTAGCAGGCCCAAGAAATTTTCTGTACCTTGGTAGCGCCAAGTAAAATATAATCTTTCTCTGAGTCTCGGTAGGACCGAGTGATTTCTTCAAACCTCGGCAGGGCTAAGCAATCTCTCCATACCCTGGCAGCGCTAAGTAAAATAATATTTCTTTGAGCCTCGGTAGGAATGAGTGATTTCTTCAAACCTCGGTAGGCCCGAGCAATTTTTTTGTACCTTGGCAGTGCCAAGTAAAATATAATCTTTTTTTGAGCCTTGGCAGGACTGAGTGATTTCTCCAAACCTCAGCAGAGCCAAGCAATCTCTCCATACGTTGTTGGCAGGGCCAAGTAAAATAATATTTCTCTAAGCCTCAGTAGGATCGAGTGATTTCTCCAAACTCGGTAGGTTCGAGCGATTTCTTTTACCTTGACGGCGCCAAGTAAAATATAATCTTTCTCTGAGCCTTAGCGGGACCGAATGATTTCTCCAAACCTTGGCAGGTTCAAGCGATCTCTCTGTACCTTGGCAGTGCCAAGTAAAATAATCTTTTTCTGAGCCTTAGCAGGATCGAATGATTTTTCAAACCTCGATAGGGTCAGCGATCTCTTCGTACCTTGGTAGCGCCAAGTAAAATGTGATTTCTCCCTAAACCCTAGCAGGCTGGGTTATCTCTCCGTGCCACGATGAAGAATGAAAAAATCATTTTCATTTCTCGACACGATCGAGTGATTCACCGTAGTTTTGGCAAATTAAATTTTGGCAGACCAAACCTCAATAAAGCATCAGCAAGGTTGCCTAGACCTTCATATAACCCAAGACAAGTCAGGTGCTCCATCCTTGAAGGATCGGCGTAGTCTGATGAGCATCAATAGGACTAAATCTAAGTCATTAGAATACTCAGCAAAAATTAAGTCCCTAAGTGCTCCTAGCACTACAAAAATTTCATCCGGTCGGGAACGATTAATTGAGACTTGCAAAAGGCTAAGTGTTTGTCCTCTTTAAGAGGAGGCACCCTAGTGGATATTCTAATATCTTGACAGGTCCAAGCTTATTACTACATTTCGTATGGATTGAAAAGGCCAACAAGCTTACGCATGGTTTTTTTTGAAATAGTACAAAGAAATTAATACGCTGGAGTTTCAAACACTTATCAAAAAAGAAATGAAACAACAAGAAGAGACAAGTAATTGAAAAATTACTTTATTTCAAAAGTAACTCATTACAAGAGGTCACAACCCATTATAGGGGATTACAAGTGCATTACAGCATAGGAAATTCTAAAAAATGCTTGAACAAGTCGAGTTTGGCGACCTACGTTGCATCAATGGGGCTTCTGCTCCAGAAAGCAAAATCAGAAAAGACAACTCTGTTGAACTGCAATCCCGGGACGAAGGTCAAAGATATGGAAAAAAGAAGGCAACCCAAGGGCGTTTACCTTTGGCTTTCTTTTCCCTTGGAATCCACCCCATGGATCTTCAGTCGGATAAACTGAGAGATCCAAAATGGCACCTATTTGGGGTTACCATGGTTGATGAGTGGCCTATGGAAATTGAGACCCATAAAAAATTGTATTTTCAGTGGTCTCTGTGGTTTCACGATGAACGAATAGAGCCAAATAGAAAGCGCCCGCGTGCGCTTTCCATATGACCTCTATGGCCCTTCTGCGTTTTGCATATAACCTCATAACTCCACTCTTAAGGATAACTTGCTTTTCGATAACTTTGTCATTATCCCAACCATCATAACCAGGCCAGATCTCACAAGGAAGGGCCGACCCTTTGGCGTCTACCTCTGACATAGGAAAAATCTCACGGGTTTTCCTCCCACTCTCAAGATAACAGAAACTCTCCAACTGTGCTTGATGCATCCCGTTCGTTCTCCTTTATAGCCATTGGCAAAAATGGCCCTTCTTAATAAATGGGAGTTCTTGAGATTCAAAATGCACTGATTGCCATAACTCTGGAGACATGTGTCACTTACCTACTCTCTCTAACAAGCAAAATTCAAGGAGTTTCTCCCCATCCAACAAAGTTGGTGTTTCTCGAGCCCACGGATCGACCACATGGCGTCACCCCGATAGGCTCCTCAGAGGATGCAGAGAGCCCTCCCTCAGGACACGAAAAAGAATAAAAGATCTTTCGAATCATGCGATTTAAATGCATGGAGGCATTTTCTTTTGGTTTTTTAGAATGTAGGTGAATATGTAAAGGTGCTTTCGGAATGGCGGAAGGCTCTAAAAGCAATTGATTGCTTGGCATGTGAAAGAAGTAAGCCTGTAGCAAAAAAAATGCATATTAATTATGGTATGAAGGCCTCTACAATGCTTAAAAGCAACCGATTTGATAATAAGCCTCGGCAAGACCGAGCATGCATTTAGCCTGGCAAGACCGAGCGATGCGTTTTGCCTCGACAAAACGAGTGATGCATTTAGCTTCGGCAAGACCGAGTGATGTGTTTGCCTCGGCAAGAGTGATGCATTTAGCCTTGGCAAGACTGAATGATGCACTTTACCTCGTCAAAATCGAGCGATGCATTTAGCTTCGGCAAGACCGAGTGATGATTTTGCCTTGGCAAAACCGAACGATGCATTCTACCTCAGCGAGATCGAGCGACTTCCAAACCTCAATACAGCCGAGCAGTCTCCTTTTCCTTGGCAAACCTAAGCTCTCTTTCTACCTTTGACAAGTCCAACAGTTTCTCTTATCTCAGTGAAACCAAATTGCCAAGGGTTCTTCAAGCTATGATCGAACTGATCTACCCATTCAGCCTAATAAAAACCAAGTTTGAGCGACCGAGCTTAGCAGGTCCTAAGCGCATCAGAAAAATACACCGAGTATGCAACATTCCAAACAACAAAATAATATTGGAAAGAATAGACTTTTCGCTCATAATTGTTGATAATATAAGACGCCCAAGTCTTTCAAATTATAAAAAGAAAAGAGTACCAAAAACAAAAGATCATCATAAAAATAACAAAACTCCATAAGGTCTGGGTTTGTCCTCGGAAGTAATTTCGACAATGCTTAGAGCGGGCTGAATCAGCTGATCTCCCAGATGGTTCGTCCTTTCAGCGGCCGAGGGAGCATCGGCCTCTTCATGGTACGGCCTCGAAGCCATGCCCTCATCGATAGTTGGCTGAGAAGCCTCAGCCTCCTCTACGACAAACTGTGAAACATCAGCTTCTTGGGCGAACTCTAAAGGAACCTCAATCAGATCCCCTTGAAAGCCACCTCAAAATCAATATCGGGGGCGTCTTCATCGTCATTATCACCATCAGCAAACGAGGGGGTCACTGCCAAGGCTTCAATCACTGGTGGCAAAAAATAATACCTCTCGACCTCTAGGAATGAAAAATCGATGTCTAGGTACTCTTGGATACCCTCATCTGCACATCATTCACCCCAATTTGATATGCCTCCTTAGAAAATTAGAGTTGTGCTTCATGAAACTCCTTCGAACTCTTGTATTTTTCCACTGCCAAAGCAATCTGATCATCTGCTTCGGTTAATCGATGCTCAAGTCAAAGCATTTCTTCTCACTCAAAGATAGATCCTCGATCAAAGCTTCCATCTTCCCTGTCATGGCGGCCATAGTTTTTTGCATCTGAAAAAGCAAAATAACAAACGAAATAAATGGTCGAATCGACTCCGATTAGAGGAACGAACGATTATACCTCTTTGGCATGCCGAGCAGTTTTGGCTTCTACTATCTTGGCCCTTTTGGATACTTGTTCCTCTCCTTTATGTACTTATTCATCTCCTGCCAAGAATGTTCAAGCTCATCCCGATCTTTGCTGGCATCAAGTCGTGTCTGGGATAACTCGGCATTGAGGTCGATGATCTGAACCTGACAACTTGCAGTCCAACTTTGGAGCTGGCTTTTCTTCTTGGCTAATTTGCTGTTTAAGAGGTGCACCTCCTTCACAGCCTCAGCCCAAAACTTCGACAACTCTGACCAAGCATCATCAGTCAATATCTGAGCCCCCTCAGTTCAGTGACCTCATCTTGGAGTTTTAACGCCTTCGATTGGGCTTCCTTGGCCAATTTTTGAGCTTCTTTGAGCTCGGTCCGTATCTTCGTTAATTCTTCTAAGTGCTGATGGGCTGAACTTATTTCACTTCGAAGTGCCTCAACTTCGTGTAAAGTCCGCCTTTGGTTCTCTTGAGAAGAAATTAAACGTCTATAAAATATTTGATGGAGGACGATTTCCTACAACAGTGCAAAATAAGCGAGCTTGAGGAACTGTATGAAATGTCCAAGAGGGCGAATGAAAAAAGGAATACTCACCTGAAGGTAGGAAGTGTTCATGTCTCTCAAGATGCGTGATCGGGGACTGACAAATAGTCCTCCAAGTCCACGAGTATTCCGTACACTTCAACCATAAAGGTGACCCTCCAATTTTTGATTTCTTCCTCCTCTTCTTCAGGAGGATCCCTCTCATCCGAAAAGAAGGTAAAGAAGCTGTCAAACTGAGATCGCAACTCCATGGTGGGAGGGCCTGAAGGATGGAAGAGAGGACTGAGCTAGCTTGTTCCCCCCTCATCGTCACCTGCCATTGTCCTCGAAGGCCCGGGTTCATCTAGCCTCACCAAGGGGATTCCCTCTTCACCTGACAGATCCCTCCTTTCCTCCTCTCCTCGTCGGGGAGGAGACTTCACTTCAGATGGGACAACGCTTTCCGTGAAGGCAGCCACACGATCCATGGAAAGCAATTATTTAAGCTTCTGCTGACTCACGAAACTATCCTCCTCCGGGTAATATACATCAGTAACCAGGGGGCAACAAAGCTCTACTGTTCGAAAACCGTTGCCTGCCGATCCAGATGGTTGAATGGGCCCCAACTCTCCCGAACCATTATTTCTTCAGACCCATCTTTCAGCGTCTTCTCCCCAGACACCGAAGCCACGACAAGGGCTAGGCTCGACTCCTCCCCGATGCCTCTCCTTGGAGGACTCAAGGACTGGGACCTAACCACCTCCTGTGAATGGCTCAACAAGGCCAGCCTAAGTTCAGAAGGAGGTGAAGTTTTTTGCTCAACTAGCCTTCTTTCTTCTCACAGGAGCCAATGTGTGGTGCGAGGGCATTTACGTCTTCCTCTGCTTGAACCACCAGAGTCGATTTCAAACATTCCTCTCATCTGAGCCCCAAGGTCGGACCTGATCACTGCAACACAAAAATCATTGAATGGTCATCTACCCTTACAAACATATCTAAACATGGGAGGAATAATGTAGAGCTCACCTAAAGGGTTAACCCTGCTCAGCCCAGCATTGTAAAGAGACTCATCAGATAGGAGGGCATCGATTGGGATTGCCTTGCTACCGTAAAGAATGTCGAAGCCCTCTTTCTCCGCCTTCGACAGTGTCGGCCGCTAGTTTGGATCCAAGGGGAGAGGCACCCATTGACGGGGGAAGTCGTATGCAGCATCCCATTCAACGAGAAAAAATCGTGACTTCCATCCTTTAATGGAGGTAGGGACCTTGGAGAACCTCTTAAAATTCTTCTATGGTCCTATGTAAGGCCAAGATGAATCCTTGAAAGATGTAAGTCTATGGCAAGCCCAAAACAAAGGAACCGTCACCATCACTCCCATAAGTGCATACATTGAGATAAACCCAATAATGTACTGCTAGCTATTCAGAGTAATCATTGTGGGGCAGATGCCATAGTACTCCATTACACCTTTTATCAAAGGATGAAGGGAAAATGAAGACCCGCTTTAAAACTTTCCTCATAGAAAAAAGCCCCTTTCTCTAATTGATTGGGTACCCTCTGCTCAAGACCAGGAATTCACGTTCGAACGTCGCTTGTGAACCAGTAGTTTCAGCAAATCTTCTCAAGATCTGCTGGAGTCATCATCGAGGCAACATCGATAGGATGCTCTGTGTCCCCAAGATCGGCAGAAGATGAACCAACCATATTACTTTCCGAAGCGAAAGTGTTCGATCTTTAAAGAAAAAGATAGGAAGAAAGCATAACCGAGGGTAATGCCGCTCGACTCCTTTTAAACCGTCTCAGCGAGGATCCCTATGTATTTTCGAACCTTAGCCCGAACACTACTGGCCCCTGAGCCTAATACTTGTCATTTTCCCTGCGGCCAGTAATAGAAGACGAGGGGTTTTCCCCTCGTACAATAAATAAAATGATGAAATGATGGCTTGACATTTATGAGCGCCTCATGACACGCTTTCATCAGTTTGAATTTCTCCAATCGAATGAAGCCATTTGGAACTCTACTCCCTACGCTCGAACCTACACTTCGGACTAGGGAGTGGAGAGCATGTGATAAGGAGTAAAATCATCATTGCATTAATATTCGTATGTGCGACAAGAAGGCTAGGATCATTTTTGATTTTTGACGTCACGTGCAGAGAAAGGCAAAATTACCATACCTCGGTAGGACCGAGCCATCCCATACCTCGGTAGGACTGAGCCTTTCCATGCCTCGACAGTGCCATGCACAATCTCCCTAAGATAGGGATTGGGAGCTGAGTAAGACCCTCCAACCACGATCAACATAAAATCGCATCCCTAACTGTTTGATAGGACTCTGATTACGATGGCTCCTGACCTCCTCAAAGGAAGACACCAACAGGAAGATCGCTCGTCGGGCCGAGCAATGGTTGGATGAATACCATCAATGGCTGGAGGAGCTTAGCCACAGAATTACCAACCCATACGGGATGGACTACAACCACCACCCCCCCACTGTCTTGTCGTATTATGGAGGAGCCGATCCCATCCTGATTCCGTCTATCCTAGTTGGACCCATACGATGGCACGGCAGACCCCCTGGATCATCTGGAGAGCTATAAGGTCCTCATGCAAGTTCAGGGGGCAACATATTCTCTCCTTTGCATCACCTTCCCGGCTACATTTTGGAAGGCAGCACGTGCGTGGTATTCCCGTTTGCCACCATATAGTATCAACTCCTTCAGGCAGCTCGAGCGATCTTTCTTGGACCAGTTTGATGCATGCTGAAAGATTCCTCGGGTGGCTGATAGCCTGTTCACCATCCAGCAGAGGAGCGGTGAAACCTTAAAGGACTTTGTGGCTTGGTTCAAGGAAGCTGCGCTTGAGGTCTACAATCTTGAGGACTCCGTGGCCACTCTAGCCCTGAAGCGGGGACTCCGTCCTTTCAGGTCGCTTACTCCCTGGACAAAAAGCCTCCCAGCTCTTATGCCGAACTGCTAAGCTAGGCGTAGAAGTATATTTGCACTAACGAAGCAGAATCCTTTAGGAGGGAGGTTGATAAAGGGTTCGATAAGAAGCCAGTACCTTCGGAACCTGCTGGGGTGCGGTCCAGAAAGCCTGAGCCGCCTCGTCGTTCAGATAACCAGCCTCAGACGTTGATTCCTAAAGAACACTTCACTCCACTTCTCGCCCCAATATCCCACATTCTGTTAGAAATTGAGGGCGAGCCCTACCTTCGGCGTCCACCTCCCATGAGGCCCGGGGTTCCTTGCAGCAAAGAACTGTACTGCCAATACCACAAAGACTACGACCACGATACGGAAGACTGCCGCTTGCTGAAGAAGGCTATCAAGGAACTCGTTCAATAAGGCCACCTAGGAAAGTTCATCCGGAGAGGGAACCCTGCTGCTCCAGGTCTGTTGGCACCTCCTGCACCTCAGATCGGCATGGATAATGCCTCGACGGAGAAGATGGTGACTATGATCTCCTGGGGGGCAGGCAACAATTCTAAAAGACAGCATAAGGAGGGAGTAGATTCTGTAATTCTTTTCTCTAAAAGGGATCTAGAAGAGGTAGTAAACAAACATGATGATAGCATCATCGTGTCTATGACGATCGCAAAGCATCCTGTAAAACGAATTTTAGTTGATAGTGGGAGCTCTGTTGATGTTTTGAGTTACAATGCTTTTGTTCGGATGAATTTGTCTCGTAGTTCCCTTCAGCCCATCACCACGCCCTTGATGGGTTTTACTGGAGACTCTGTAAGGGTCGAATGAAAAATCACTCTTCCTATCACAGCTGGGACTCCGCCGTGTCAGAGCACAGTTCTCATGAACTTCCTAGTCATCCGGGTCCCACTTGCTTACAATGCCATCCTTGGGAGACCTGGTTTGAACCTGTTGGATGCGTTATCTCCACCAAAAGACTATTCGTAAAGTTTTCCATCGGCGAGGGAGTTGGAGAGATAAGGGGAGAGTAGAGCCCACTACCGCTCTGCTACCACTTAGCCCCCAGTTCACAAGGGGTGGTGTCGACAATAGCACCCGAGCCGCTTGACCCCCGAGACTTGGAGAGGAGAGGAAAGCTAGCCGAGCACCTGCTGACCTTCCCATTGGGGGAGGACCCGATGAGGACCATCCAGGTTAGGGCTCTACTTTCGGAGGAGGCGCGCGATCAGCTTCTTGCTTTCCTACGAGCCAACTCCGACATCTTTGCATGGTCATCGTCTGATATGCCAGGTATCCTTGAGAGGTAATTACTCACTAACTCAACATCAAATCAGGGTGCCGACCTATCCGGCAGAAGAAGAGAAGCTTCGTGTTGACCCAATTATTGATTTTGATGATTAACAAAAGCCATGAGTATATTCACATTGTTTCTGATAAATTTATGGAGTGTTTCAGGTATTAAGAAAGTTTAACAATTCAAATATCACTCAAAATTAATTTTAAGATGAGTTTCAAATTATAATTTTTTAAAAGTTTAGACCTTAGAGTCGACACCTATAAGTCAGAGTCGACACATGGGCATATCAGAATAGTTCTCAAAATTTAGCACAGTCAGGAGTCGACACATGGATGTCTGGAGCCGACTTCAACCTGAGAAACAGAAGTGTGCTTTTTTGCATCAGTTTCTAGAGCCGACCATGGAATTCATGAGTCGACACCCGAGATTCGGGAGTCGACACCTAAAATGAGTGGAGCAGACTCTAACCTGAGAACAGAGAGCGTATTTTAGGCCATATTTAGAGTCAACACCTTTTGTTTCAGGAGCCGACACTGGGATGCAGGGAGTCGACACATAACTTATCGGGAGCCGACCCCTCAATGAAAACTTTTATTACTATTTTTTGGATACACGAAGTGGAGCTGACACATGAAAAGTTAGAGCTGGCTCCAACCTGACATAAACGGATTTTCAAAGTGTCAGAACGGCCTCCAACGGTAACATTTTCTCACCTAATTTCTAACGGCTATTTTTCTTGTGTGTAGGAGCAATCCAAGGACAGAAATAACGGCTAGTTTTCTACCTAATCTTGGATTAAAGAAAATCTATAAAAAGGAGAGAACAGACCGTTTAAAAGAAGAATGAAAAAGAACAAAAAAATGAGAAAGTTCAAAAAATCATGATATTCAAGAGAGCATTTCAAAAAGAGAAATCTCCGTGAGCTCGTCCATCTTCTAAAAAAAGATTCAAAAGAAATCCAAGGCGTACAAAGTTCAATTTTGGAAGATTTCAAAGAAGGAAAAGAAGAAGCCAAAACCTATTTTTTCCCATCTTCTCAACAATAAATTTCTGGGTGAAATCTGAGCTGGAGCTTGATTCAACTTTTCAAAGGAGAAGAGGAAAAGAAGAAAAGAAGCCAAGCCTACATTCAAATTGCTTCAAACAGGCTTTTCTATTCCTTGTCTATTTATATTGCATATTCGCTCATTTGAGGAGCTGTCTGTTATTGTAAACATTAATTGATTTCATTTGATTGCTAATTCAATGGGGGATTAAATTAGTAGAGGTGGTATACCTCGGGTCAAGCTAGATATAGCTTGAGGTTGGGTTTTGTGCTCGTAAGCCCGAAAAACTGGCTGGGTTCATTGTGATCCCGGGTAAAACAAGTTTGAGTTGTGAGCTTGTAAAATAACTCGACTGTAGGTGTTGGTTACACCGAACCACTATAAAATCTTTGTATTTGTAGTATTTTGATCTCTCTCTCTCTCTTCTTTAATTGCTTGTGCTTAGCTTCGATTAACTCCATTCGTTTGCATACTTTGATATCAATCGATTTAATTTCAAAAAGAGTTAAAATTTTTAAAAAACCCAATTCATCCTTCCCTCTTGGGTTGCCATCTGGGCCAACAATTGGTATTAGAGCTAGTGCTTATTTGAATTTGGTCTAACGATCAAGAGCAAAAGATCCAAATGGTAGCTCAAGCTAGTTCATCTTATTTAGAAGGTCAATCCACTAATCGACCTCCTTTATTCAATGGAACTAATTATGGTTATTGGAAAGCTAGGATGTTGATTTTTATTCAAGCACTTGACTATGACTTATGGGGAATCATAGTTCATGGTCCACACACACCCACAATTAGAGTAGACAACATGGTGATTCCTAAATTGAAAATGGAATGAGATGAGCATGATAAGAAGTTGGCTCAGCTCAATGCTAAAGCCATGAATGTTTTGTATTGTTCATTAGATGCAAATAAATTTAATCAAATTTCTACCTGTATTTCCGCAAAAAAAATTTGGGATAGATTAGAAGTTACCCATGAGGATACTAGTCAAGTAAAAAAATCAAAAATTAATATTTTGGTACATAAATATGAACTATTTAGCATGGATCAAACTGAAAAATTACATGCATGTACACAAGATTCACTGATATTGTAAATGGCTTGAAAAGTCTTGGTAAGACTTATACTAATTCTGAACTTATGCGTAAAATTCTTAGGTCTCTTTCAAGATCATGGAAAGCGAAGATGACTGCAATCCAAGAAGCCAAGGATTTAAATGTTTTACCTTTGAAGGAGCTACTTGATCCTTAATGACCCATGAGCTAACTATGAAACAACATCAAGAGGAAGAAGTCAAGAAGAGAAAACTATTGCTCTTAAGGCTGCAGAAAGTGAGGAAAGCTGCAATGATGATGATGAGGAGACTGCACTTCTTGCAAAGAAATTCAAAAGATTCATGCAAAGAAGGAGACCCTTCCACAAGAAAAAGTCTGGAACAAAAATGGAAGGAGAGAAAGAGAAAGAAAAGGACAAAGAAAAAGAAAAAGAGCCCTTAATATATTATGAGTGCAAGAAACCAGGGCATTTCAGATATGACTATCCTCAATTGAATAAAGCCTACAAGAAAAAGAAGAAGGCTTATGTTGCAACATGGAGTGATAGCGAAGAATCCTCTTCCGAGAGGAACAAAAAGAAGTTGCAAACATTTGCTTCATGGCAAACAACGACGACGAAGTAAGTACCAAAACCCTCAATGATGATTTTACATTTGATGAATTATATGAGGCTTTCAATGAATTAGTCAATGACTTTAAAATTCTGAAAAAGAAAAACAAGTTTTTAAAAAATGAAAACTTAAGTCTGTGTAAGGAGAAAAATGATTTAACACTTGAAGTTAAGATTTAAAAGATGAAAAGGAGAGATTTCTAAAAGAAAAAGAATCAATCATGAATGAAAACCTTAACTTAAAGAAAGAAATTAAAAAATACAAGAACATAGTTGATAAATTTACATATAGCTCTAAAAATAGAATTTACTTTTAAGTAATCAACGGGCTATTTTTGATAGAGCTGGATTAGGATATAGACCAAACATGAAACAAAAATTTGTAAACAATTTATTTGTTAAGAAAACAAATGATGTTATATGTTACAATTGCAACAAGAAAGGCCATAAATCTTATGAATGTAATGCAAGAAAAAGTAACAAGAAATTAAATATTAAAGGAAAGAAAATATGGGTTCCAAAAGAACAATCTTTTTTGCTACTAACCATGAAGGACCCAAGAAGGCTTGGGTACCTAAATATAAGACTTGATCATTTTGCAGGAGTGTCTTGCGGCCAAAAAATCAAAGCAAAAGTGGTATCTCAATAGTGGCTGCTCAAGACACATGACGGGTGACAAGGATCAATTCATCACCCTTGAAAGCAAAAAAGAGGAGTTGTTACGTTTGATGACAATGGCAAAGGCCAAATCATGGGGTTTGGTAAAATTCAAATAACTCCCTCCATATTTATTGAAAATGTCCTATATGTTAATGGTTTAAAGCATAATCTAATTAGTATTAGCCAATTGTGTGATAAAGGTTTTAAAGTATCATTTGAAGCTTCTATTTGCACTTTTCTAATCCCATTGATAATAGCATTGTATTTATTGGAAACAGAAATGGCAATGTATACTTGATTGATTTAGACAATTTATCTACTAGTAATCATTGCTTAGTTGCTAATAATGCTAGTATGAATGAGATTGGATGGTTGTGGCATCGTAGATTAGGTCATGCAAGCACACACCTAATTTCAAAATTAATTAGAATGGATTTAGTAAAAGGCCTTCCACAACTAGATTTTAAAAATAACAAAGTTTGTGATGCATGTCAATTTGAAAAACAAACTAGAAACTCTTTCAAAACTAAAAACATTATTTCCACTTCTAGGCCACTTGAACTACTTCACATGGATCTCTTTGGACGTACTAGAACCACCAGTTTAGGAGGAAAGAAATATGGTCTTGTGATAGTAGATGATTATTCTAGATACACTTGGGTATTGTTTTTAGCTCATAAAGATGAAACCTTTCCAATATTTCTGAAATTTTTCAAGAAGGTCACAAATGAGAAAAATAACATCATAGTGTCTCTTAGAAGTGATCATGGCACAGAATTCGAAAATCATCTATTTAAAAACTTTTGCATTGAAAATGGCATCCATCATAATTTCTCTGCACCTAGGACACCACAACAAAATGGAGTTGTAGAAAGAAAGAATAAACCTTAGAAGACATGGCCGTACCATGCTATGTGAAAGCCAACTCCCAAAGTACTTCTAGGCGGAAGCTATAAACACGGCATGTACATTCTTAATAGAGCTTTAATTAGGCCAATCCTTAAGAAAACTCCTTATGAACTATGGAACAATAGAAAACGAAACATTAGTTACTTTCATGCATTTGGTTGTAAATGTTTCATTCATAATAATGGTAAGGATAATCTTGAAAAATTTGATGCAAAATCAGATGAAGGCATATTCTTAGGATATTCAACATCTAGTAAAGTCTATAGAGTGTTTAACAAGAGAAACTTAATTGTAGAAGAATCTATTCATGTAGTTTTTGATGAATCTTTAGCATCAAGTTCGGAAAAGATTGATGATGAGGAAGATACAAATTTACTTGAGAGAGATATTAAAAAATTGAATATAAATGTATCTTCAGATCATGAACAAGAAGCTAAAGATGATGATTCTCCTAGTGTTGATGTTGCTGATGCTAATCATAATGATGTAGATCTTCCTAGAGATTGGAGATATGCCTATGGTCATCCAAAGGAATTAATATAGGCGATCCATCTCAAGGAGTAAGAACTAGATCATCAATGAAAAACATCAATAATCATCTTGCATTTGTATCTCAAATTGAACCTAAAACTATTGAAGAAGCTGAAAAAGATAATAATTGGATGTTAGCTATGCAAGAGGAATTAAATCAATTTACTAGGAATAATGTCTGGACCCTTGTAGATAGACCTAATGATCATTCAGTTATAGGATCAAAATGGGTATTTAGAAATAAATTAGATAAAAATGGCATAGTAATTAGAAACAAAGCTAGATTAGTCACAAAAGGATATAATCAAGAAGAAGGAATTGATTTTGATAAAACTTTTGCACCTGTAGCTAGATTAGAAGCAATTAGATTATTACTTGCATTTGCATGTCATATGAATATCAATTTATTTCAAATGGATGTTAAAAGTGCATTTTTAAATGGATTTATAAATGAGAAAGTTTTTGTTGAACAACCACCTAATTTTGAAGATCATAAATTTTCAAATCATGTTTTTAAATTGCACAAAGCACTTTATGGTTTAAAACAAGCACCTAGAGCTTGGTATGATAGATTAAGCAAGTTCTAATCGAAAATGATTTTTCTAGAGGAAATGTTGATAAAACACTATTTTTGAAAAGAAAAGATAAGGATTTATTAGTAGTACAAATATATGTTGATGATATTGTATTCGATGCTACTAACAATCTCTTGTGTCAAGATTTTGCTAAGTTAATGCAGGGTGAATTCGAGATGAGCATGATGGGAGAACTCAATTTCTTCCTGGGACTCCAAATTAAACAAGAAGGAGAAGGAATCTTAATTAACCAAACAAAGTACACAAAGGAAATCCTCAAAAAGTTTGGGATGGAATCAATTAAACCCCTCGGAACACCAATGAGTCCTTCATGCAAACTAGATAAACATGAAGACGGTAAGCCAATTGATCAAAAATATTATAGAGGTATGATCGGATCACTACTTTACTTAATGGCAAGTAGACCTGATATCATGTTTGCTGTTTGCTTATGTGCAAGATATCAATCTGAACATAAAGAATCACATTTAATTGCTATAAAAAGAATACTAAGATACTTGAGTGGAACTAAAAATGTAGGTTTATGGTATTCTAGAGACTCAACACTAAATTTGATTGCTTATTTGATTCTGATTATGCTGGTTGTAAACTAAATAGAAAAGTACAAGTGGAGCATGTCAATTTTTAGAAAGTAACTTAATCTCTTGGTTTAGCAAAAAACAAAATTCGATTGTATTATCAACTGCTGAAGCAGAATATATTGCAGCTGGAAGTTGCTGTGCTCAAATCCTTTGGATTAAGCGACAACTTGAAGATTATGACATAACACTTGATAGAACTCCTACTAGATGTGATAATACTAGTGCAATAAACCTAACAAAACATCCAATTCAACATTCAAGAACTAAGCATATTGAAATTAGATATCACTTCATTAGAGAACATGTAGCTAATAATGACATTTGTCTAGAATATGTTAATACTGAGGAATAATTAGCCGATATATTTACAAAACCCTTGAGTGAAGAAAGATTTTGTTATCTTAGAGGAGAATTAGGGATTTGTAATCCGTTGGAATGACTCGAAACTCTTAAGTTTAATTATCTAGATTTTATTCAACATCTTGAAAATTTCTTCATAATTTTTAAGAAAAATTCATCTAGATTGTTGAACCAATTGATTCTCTATATTCCAAGGATTTTTATCATATTTATTGATTTTTATCTTGATGAGTTTCAGATTACTGAAACTCTTATCTGTTTTTGAATTTATCTTGGAGTCGACACCTCAATCTTTGGAGTCGACACCTTATTTCTGTGTCGCTCTCGGTCAGGGACCTTGGAGTCGACACCCGCTTTAGTGGAGCCGACTCCAGTTTGGGCGCTAACAATTTTAGCAAGTTGGAGTCAACACCTGACTTTGCGAGAGTCGACACCTAGTGGACCCTTTTCGACTATTTAGGGCTGAGTCGACACCTCTTCAACCTAATCTCACTCAAATCATCTCCAAATCCTCTCTAAACCCTATCAAAACTTGAGATTCCATCAATTAATCATTCCCTAGGATTCCATGGCACCTAAGAGAAGGGGAACGATCTATGGTGGTTCGGTGGCAATGAGGAAGCGGACGGCGAGATGCCCAATCCGTCAACCGTCGCCATCTTTGGATTCTTCATCCTCGTCCTCTACTCCTAGTGCGATTCCAGACCCTTCCTCACCTCCTTCACCGCACATTGATACTCTAGCCGGTCGGATGATTACAATGGGAAGAAAGGTCAATTTCAGATTTTTTGAAGATGAGGGATTCGCTATTGACGACAACTAAAAGAAATTGGTTGGGAAAATGTGTGTTCTTTAGACATTCCTACATATCCTGCTTTAGTTAAAGAATTTTATCAAGACTTGTCAAGAGGAGATGGTGGCATAGTGAGTACTGTAAGAGGAAAGAGGATACATCTCACTTCCAAGATTCTTGGGAACCTTCTTAAGATTCCTACTCTTGGACCTATTGCAAACTCTCACAGTGATAGGTCAGGAGCTTTGTCAAGGATGTTAGGAAGAGATGTTGTTGATTTTGAGGAAATCAGGGCAAATTAGTTGCCTATTGAGCTAAGATTGTTGCATAATATTTGTAGTCAAATTTTATTCCCTAATACTGGTAGGTTTGAGTATGTCTTAGAGTGAGACATTGTGATCATGGATAGCATTTTGACTGGATAGCCTATTAATCTTCCTGGCATGATGATTTGGTACATGGCAGAGGCTGGTGGCAAGAAGAGATCTTCCTTACCCTATGGCATGATCCTAACCTTAGCATTTAGAAGTCAGGGTGTAGTCATCTTAGAAAATGAACCTAAAAAGAATCTAAGACATACATATTACTACAGCATCGCTATTGTTCATCGCATGGGGTTCATTAAGGTCAATGGGAACTGAGAAAGGAAAGGTCATTCAGAGGACAGGGCAGCTGAGATTGGAGCTTCAGCACCATCAGAAGCTGGACCATCCATGAGACATCCTTCACCATAACCTAGCAGACCAGAGCCATCACCGACACCTATGCCTGCTTCAATTCCGAGTGCTTCTGGTTTTTTTGATTTACAATTCGAGCAATTGAAGACTTTATTGGATGAACATGAAGAGAAGATGAATAATAGTTTTGAAAGTAGACTTTTGAGTTTAAAAGAATCTTTCCACTCCTTAGAAGACAAAGTGAACCAAATTGGATCCTCTCTTGGAACTTCTTCTGAAGCCCTAAAATGTGATTTAATGAATATTTTTGATAAGATTAAGGACATTACTGGTGATTCTGACACATATTCTAGAAGCAATGTAGAGCTACAAGAAAATATAAATAATGCAGCTGACTTGGTTCAAAGGAGCTTAAATGATTTTATGAAGATTCAAAAGGAAGGAATGGAAAAGATCTTAGAAGGACTGAAGAAACGCTTCAGTTTTGAAATTTAAAGTTTTAGTTTGCTTTGCACTTTGTTGTAATAGAATATTTTGATGTAATGTTTTGGTAGAATGTTTTGATGTAATGAAACTTATGTAGTGAAATCTTTTGATACAATGAAATTTATTTGAATTAATATTGTCTTATTTAATGAGTTAACTTGTGGTAGAATGTTAAGCTAAATTGTATCTTATCTTAACCTTTTTGTTGATAACAAAAAAGGCGAAGAGAAGATATTGTATATGCATTATTGAACACTTAAATAATTTGATTAAGTTGATTATTGCATGAATTTTTTTAAGGGAGAGAAATGAAATTAAGGGGGAGAGAAATGAAATTTCAAAATAAGGAGAGAAAATTTTATTTTGAGTTTCATAGGGGGAGCTACCTCATTCAGGGGGAGCTTAACTATGATAACTTATTCCTATCGTAAAACTCTTTAATTAATCATGCATATACTCAATGTTTTTATTATCATTAAAAAGGGGGAGATTGTTGACCCAATTATTGATTTTGATGATTAACAAAAGCCATGAGTATATTCACATTGTTTCTGACAAATTTATGGAGTGTTTTAGGTATTAAGAAAGTTTAACAATTCAAATATCACTCAAAATTGATTTTAAGATGAGTTTCAAATTGTAATTTTCAAAAGTTTAGACATTGGAGTCGACACCTATAAGTCAAGAGTTGACACATGGGCGTATCAGAACAATTCTCAAAATTTGGCACGGTCGGGAGTCGACACATGGATGTCTGGAGCCGACTCCAACCTGAGAAACAGAAGTGTGCTTTTCTACGTCAATTTCTGGAGCCGACACATGGAATTCGGGAGCTGACACCTGAGATTCGAGAGCCGACACCTAAAATGAGTGGAGCCGACTCTAACCTAAGAACAGAGAGTGTATTTTGGGCCATATTTAGAGTTGACACCTTTTGTTTCGGGAGCCGACACCTGGATGCGGGGAGCTAACACATAACTTATCGAGAGCCGACCCCTCAACGAAAACTTTTATTACTATTTTTTGGATACACGAAGTGGAGCCGACACATGAAAAGTTGGAGCCGACTCCAACATGACAGAAACAGATTTTCAAAGTGTCAAAACGGGCCTCCAATGGTAACATTTTCTCACCTAATTTCTAACGGCTATTTTTCTTATGTGTAGGAGCAATCCAAGGACAGAAATAATGGCTAGTTTTCCACATAATCTCGGATTAAAGAAAATCTATAAAAAGGGGAGAACGGACCGTTTAAAAGAAGAACGAAAAAGAACAAAAAAAACAGGAGAAAGTTCAAAAAATCATGATATTCAAGAGAGCCATTTCAAAAAGAGAAATCTCTGTGAGCTCGTCCATCTTCTAAAGAAAGATTCAAAAGAAATCCAAGGCATACAAAGTTCAATTTCGAAGGATTTCAAAGAAGAAAAAGAAGAAGCCAAAACCTATTTTTTCCCATCTTCTCAACAACAAATTTATGGGTGAAATCTGAGCTGGAGCTTGATTCAACTTTCAAAGGAGAAGAGGAAAAGAAGAAAAGAAGCCAAGCCTACATTCAAATCACTTCAAACAAGCTTTTCTATTCCTTGTCTATTTATATTGCATATTCGCTCATTTGAGGAGCTGTCTGTTATTGTAAACATTAATTGATTTCATTTGATTGCTAATTCAATCGAAGGATTGAATTAGTGGAGGTGGTATACCTCGGGTCAAGCTAGATATAGCTTGAGGTTGGGTTTTATGCTGGTAAGCCCGAAAACTGGCTGGGTTCGTTGTGATCCCGGGTAAAACAACAAGTTTGAGTTGTGAGCTTGTAAAACAACTCGACTGTAATCAAGAGGATTATAGTGTGGACCCAAGTGGAGCTTGGGAGTGGACGTAGGTGTTGGTTACACTGAACCACTATAAAATCTTTGTGTTTGTAGTGTTTTGATCTCTCTCTCTCTTCTTTAATTGCCTGTGCTTAGCTTCGATTAACTCCATTCGTTTGCATACTTTGATATCAATCGATTTAATTTCAAAAAGAGTTAAAATTTTTAAGAACTCAATTCACCCCCTCTCCTCTTGGGTTGCCATCTAGGCCAACACTTTGCCTCAGAATGGCAGAAGGCCATTGACGAGGAGATTCATAAGCTGGAGGTTACAGGCCACATTTGAGAGGTCCATTACCCCGACTGGCTGGCCAAGTCGTGATGGTCCGTAAGGCTAATGGGAGCTGGAGGATGTGCGTGGATTTCACTGACCTCAACAAAGCATGCCCCAAGGATAGCTTCCCATTACCTCGGATTGACCAGCTGGTGGACGCTACGTTCGGTCATGAGACCCTTAGCTTCATGGATGCCTTCTCTGGGTACAACCAGATCAAGATGGACCTGACAGACGAGGAATTTACCACGTTTGTGACCAAGAAGGGGATATACTGCTACAAGGTGATGCCGTTCAGACTAAAGAACACGAGGGCCACTTACCAGAGGCTAATGAATAAAGTCTTTGAAGACCAGATCAGATGCAACATGGAGGTGTACGTGGATGACATGCTGACCAAAAGTATCCATACCACTGACCACGTTGCCGACCTGACGGAGACCTTCGGCAACCTCCGCCAGTACTAGATGAGGCTGAACCCCCACAAGTGTGCCTTTGAGGTGACAGCAGGCAAATTCTTGGGTTTCATGGTGACGCAGCGTGGGATCGAGGTGAATTCCGATAAGATCCGAGCCATCTTGGACATGAGGTATTCGGCTAACAAGAAGGAGGTGCAGCATTTGACTAGAAGGGTGGCGGCCTTGAGCCATTTCTTGTCTAAGTCCGCGGAGAGATGTATGCCTTTCTTTAAGGCACTGCACAAAGTCAACGGCTTTGAGTGGATGAGGGAGTGCCAGAAGGCCTTCGAGGGGTTAAAAGAGTTCTTATCCATCCTGCCATTGTTATCTAAACCAAGGGGCGGGGAGGAGCTCCTCCTATACCTCGCGGCCTCTTTCAAGGCTGTTAGCTTCGTGCTTGTTCGCATGGACGCCGACAGGACACAAAAGCTAGTATACTATGCCAGTAAGGTGCTTCATGACGTAGAGACTAGATATTCCAGAGTCGAGAAGATTATCTTTGCATTGATCATCTCCGCCTAGCGCTTCAGGCCCTATTTCCAAGCTTACCTGATCATGGTGATCACAAATCAACCACTCAAGGAAATCCTCTCTCGCCCCAATACCTTTGGCCGACTGACGAAGTGGGCACTCAAGCTGGAGGAATTCAACCTATCATTTCAACCCAGGTCGGCTATGAAGTCTCAGGTCTTAGCAGATTTCCTGATCGAGTGCACTTGGAAAGAAGAGCAGCTGAAGGAGTCCCATGCAAACCCTTCAGGCATTGCAGTCAAGGGAAGAGGGGAGGACTGGATCTTTTATGTGGATGAAGTATCAAATTCTCAAGGGAGTGAGGTAGGCCTCATCCTAGCAAGTCCAGATAGAGTTGTGACTGAGTACGCCCTTCGTTTCCTCTTTCTAGCCACCAACAACCAGGCTGAGTATGAAGCCTTACTGTCGGGGATGAGGCTAGCACGGAAGCTCGGGGTGAATGCCTTAGAGTCTTCACTGACTCCCAGCTCGTTTCGAGTCAAATCAAATGGGAGTACGAGGCGTGGGATCCTACTATGTCCCATTACTTGAGTATGGTGCAGTCCCAAGCCTCTCCCTTGGCCCACTTTAGTGTTAGCTACATCCCTCGAGGAGAGAACGCTAGAGCTGATGCTTTGTTCCGGTTAGCCACCTCAGCTGACGGGACCTTGGGGAGAACCTACATTGAGCAGTTGGTGGCCCCAAGCATCGACGTGGTAGAAGAATCCTTGCCAGTCCACCAAGATCCTTCCTAGATGGATGTTTATACCCGATACTTCACCACTGGCACCCTCCCAGCCAACCCCGCTGAAGCCAAACTGTTCAAGTGGCGAGTGCCCAAGCTCCTGATTCTCGATGGACAACTATACCGAGATCCTTTTCTCACCCTCTCCTCAAATGCGTTGGTCCCACAGACGCAGACTACATCCTCCATGAGATCCGTGAAGGTATCTGCGGAAATCACTTGGAGGGTAGAGCGCTATCACATAAGGCTCTACGCCAAGGCTACTACTGGCCCACCATGCGAGAAGATGCAGCCAAGCTGGTTCGAAAATGTGACAGCTGCCAATGACATGCTAACATTCAGCGGCTGCCCGCCTCTCAACCGAGCCCCTTGTCGGCTCCATGGCCCTTCGCCCAATGGGGGAAGGACATTTTGGGATTGTTCCCTCCAGCCTCCGGTCAACGAAAGTTTCTGCTCGTTGCCATCGATCATTTCACCAAGTGGGTAGAGGTCGAAGCACTTGCCAAAATCACTGAAGTCAAGGTGAGAAACTTCTTCTGGAAGTCCGTTATTTGTCGGTTCGGGCTACCCCACACACTTGTTACCGACAATGATCGCCAGTTTGACAACGCTTCTTTCAAAGAATTTTGTGCCGAACTGGGCATATATCAGAGGTTTACTTCTGTCGGTCATCCGCAAACAAATGGAGTAGCAGAAGTAACAAACCAGATCATCCTTTAAGGGCTTAGGACACATCTAGACAATTTCAAAGGAAGATGGGTGGAGAAGCTCCCGAACGTGCTGTGGGCATATCATATGACGCCACGAACCCCCAGTGAAGAAACTCCTTTCATCCTTGTGTTTAGGTCGGAGGCAGTTATTCCAGTGGAGATTGGCATCCCTAGTCCCCGGACACAATCGTACGATGAAGAGAACAATTCTAGCTAGTTGAGAGCCAATCTTGACCTCGTCGAAGAACTCCGTGACCAAGCACGACTCAGATTGACCTCCTACCGACAGAGGATTGCAAAATGTTACAATGTCCCAGAACATTCCTCCTCGGAGACTTAGTACTCAAACGAGCCAAAGTCTCCAAACCTACAGAGGGGGGAAAGCTATCTCCCAATTGGGAAGGACCTTATCGAGTCACCGATGCACTTCATCGTAGAGCATACCGGATCGAAGGGATGGATGGAAAACCTCTCCCTCGCACCTAGAATGCGGACAACCTCCATTGGTATTATCAGTAGTGTATTGATATCTTAAGTTTGAGCATGTTTGCTAGAATAACATTCATTTTCTTACTAACGAAAGTGTCTTCGAGCAATCTTGCTTCTCACTGAAGCCCAACTCCGCGTCGGCACTCAAGCCCGACTCCGCATCGGCAATCAAACCCGACTCTACGTCGGAACCCAAGCCCGACTCCGCATCGGCACAAAGCCTGACTCCGTGTCAGCACTCAAGCCCAACTTTGCGTCAGCACATAAAGCCTGACTCCGCGTCGGCACCCACGCCTGACTCCTTATCAACACCGAAGCCTGACTCCGCACGACACTCATGCCCGACTCCGCGTCGGCACTCAAGCCCGACTTTGCATCGGCACAAAGCTCAGCTTCGCGTTGGCACTCAAGCCCAACTTCGCATCGGCACATAAAGCCCGACTTCGCGTTGGCACTCAAGCCCGACTTCATGTTAGCACAGCCCGACTCCGCATCGGCACTCAAGCCTGACTTTATGTCAGCACAAAGCCCGGCTTCGCGTTGGCACTCAAGCCCAACTTCGCGTTGGCACATAAATCCTGACTCCGCATCAGCACTCAAGCCCAACTTCGCATCGGCACTTAGCCCGGCTTCGTGTCGGCATTCAAATCCAACTCCATATCGGCTCTCAAGCCTGACTCTGTGGGTACTCAAGCCCAATGTCTACCCCTAAATCGACTTCACATCGGCGCCCAACTCCATCGGCATTCCCAGCCTTCGTATCGGTATAAGGTGTGAGGCCGGGTCTTCACTGCTTCCAAGTCATTAGCGCCAGTGTCGATTTCCAAGACTTCAGCTACACTTGCCTATGGCTTTGGCCTCGACTGTTCTCTAGAATCAGCTCGCACCGGCTTATTCTCTAAAATAAACTAACATCAGCTTATTCTCTAGAGTGAATGTGTCGGCCACGACGAAAACCAAATGGCTATGAATCAAAAGTTTTTCATTAATGACAATTGAGTTTACAAAATTGCCAATCCAAGTCGAACTTTCATACAATAAAATAGAAGAAAAAGATCTACAAGGGTTCAAGGCTCAGCTGATGTTGGGCTATAGACAGGAGAATGGCTTTCAGGTGGTATGTCCTCCATAGCCTCATCTGGATCCAGGCTATTCAGATCTTCAAAATTACGAACCCTCTTTGCCTTGTCCTTGCAGTCCTGGAAATCGATGCTGTAAGTGAAGGCGGTGGCCTTAGCCAGCTCTCCTCTATAGCTGGCAAATTGGTGGAAATCTTCTACTACCTCGGCGGCCCTAGCCTCTGCCGCTGCCACCGCCGCCTTCATCTCGGCCATGTTTATGTCAGAGCGTTGGGCTATCTCCTTGGCGTTTTCTGCCCGCTCCTCAGCCACGCCCCTTAGAGTGTTGACGGTCTCCAAGATGCTTCGACACACCAACAACTCTGTCTCTACTCGCTTGTGATTCTCTTTGGCAGCACGAGCTACCTCCGAAGCTTTCTCAGCCCTCTCTGTTTGGGCTCGGCCCGTGGCTATAGCCACCTCTAGAGCCTTCTCGACCCTTTCTGCTTGGGCCCGGCCCTCAGCTAGGGCCACCCCAAAGCCCTCTCGGCCCTCTTCACTTGAGCCTCTCCTTCGGCCCTCTCGGCAAGGGCAGCTTCTAAAGCTATCTCCACCTTCTCTGCCCGGGCTTGGGCCTGGTGAACTTCTTTCTGAGATTGGCCAAGATCCCCTAAATCGACTTCACGTCGGCGCCCAACTCCATCGACATTCCCAGCCTTTGTATCGGCATAAGGTGTGAGGTCGGGTCTTCACTGCTTCCAAGTCATTAGCGCCAGTGTCGATTTCCAAGACTTCAGCTACACTTTCCTATGGCTTCGGCCTCGACTATTCTCTAGAATCAGCTCGCACCAGCTTATTCTCTAAAATAAACTCACATTGGCTTATTCTCTAGAGTGAATGTGTCGGCCACGACGAAAACCAAATGACTATGAATCAAAAGTTTTTCATTAATGACAATTGAGTTTACAAAATTGTCAATCCAAGTCGGACTTTGGTACAATAAAATAGAAGCAAAAGATCTACAAGGGTTCAAGGCTCAGCTGATGTTGGGCTACATACAAGAGAATGGCTTTCTGGTGGTGTGTCCTCCATAGCCTCATCTGGATCCAGGCTATTTAGATCTTCAAAATTACGAACCCTCTTCGCCTTGTCCTTGCAGTCCTGGAAATCGATGCTGTAAGCGAAGGCGATGGCCTTAGCCAGCTCTCCTCTATAGCTGGCAGATTGGCAGAAATCTTCTATGCCTCGTCGGCCCTAGCCTCTGCCACTGCCACCGCCGTCTTCTTCTTGGCCACGTTTATGTCAGAGCGTTGGGCTATCTCCTTGGCATTTTCTGCCCGCTCCTTAGCCATGCCCCTTAGAGTGTTGGTGGTCTCCAAGCTGCTTCGACACACCAACAACTCTGTCTCTACTCACTTGTGATTCTCTTCGGCAGCATGAGCTACCTCCGAAGCTTTCTCAGCCCTCTCTGTTTGGGCCCGACCCTTGGCTAGAGCCACCTCTAGAGCCTTCTCGACCCTTTCTACTTGGGCCCGGCCCTTAGCTAGGGCCACCTCCAAAGCCCTCTCGGCCCTCTTCACTTGAGCCTCTCCTTCGGCCCTCTCGGCAAGGGCAGCTTCTAAAGCTATCTCCACCTTCTCTGCCCGGGCTTGGGCCTGGTGAACTTCTTTATGAGATTGGACAAGATCCCCTAAATCGACTTCACGTCGGCGCCCAACTCCATCAGCATTCCCAGCCTTCGTATCGGCATAAGGTGTGAGGCTGGGTCTTCACTGCTTCCAAGCCATTAGCGCTAGTGTCGATTTCCAAGACTTCAGCTACACTTGCCTATGGCTTCGGCCTCGACTATTCTCTAGAATCAGCTCGCACCGGCTTATTCTCTAAAATAAACTCACATTGGCTTATTCTCTAGAGTGAATGTGTCGGCCACGACGAAAACCAAATGGCTATGAATCAAAAGTTTTTCATTAATGACAATTGAGTTTACAAAATTGCCAATCCAAGTCAGACTTTGGTACAATAAAACAGAAGTAAAAGATCTACAAGGGTTCAAGGCTCAGCTGCTGTTGGGCTACAGATGGGAGAATGGCTTTCTGGTGGTGTGTCCTCCATAGCCTCATCTGGATCGAGGCTATTCAAATCTTCAAAATTATGAACCCTCATCGCCTTGTCCTTGTAGTCCTGGAAATCGATGTTGTAAGCGAAGGCAGTGGCCTTAGCCAGCTCTCCTATATAGCTAGCAGATTGGCGGAAATCTTCTACTGCCTCGGTGGCCCTAGCCTCTGTCGCTGCCACCACCGCCTTCATCTTGACCACGTTTATGTCAGAGCGTCGGGCTATCTCCTTGGCATTTTCTGCCCGCTCCTCAGCCACACCCCTTAGAGTGTTGGCGGTCTCCAAGCTGCTTCGACACACCAATAACTCCGTCTCTACTCGCTTGTGATTCTCTTCAGTAGCATGAGTTGCCTTCGAAACTTTCTCAGCCCTCTCTGTTTGGGCTTGGCCCTTGGCTAGAGCCACCTCTAGAGCCTTCTCGACCCTCTCTACTTGGGCCCGGCCCTCAGCTAGGGCCACCTCCAAAGCCCTCTCGGCCCTCTTCACTTGAGCCTCTCCTTCGGCCCTCTTAGCAAGGGCACCTTCTAAAGCTATCTCCACCTTCTCTGCCCGGGCTTGGGCCTGGTGAACTTCTTTCTGAGATTGGCCAAGATCAGCCTTGGGCTGGGAGAGGGCACTCTTCAGAGCAGCCAAGGAATTTACTGCCTGCACGAAAAGTTGCTATCAAGGTAAGATTATAAATAAAAAGGAAGTCAATCGTGAGTTTTTGAATACATACCCAAAGATAAGCTACAAAGGTCTCCCAGAAGAAGGAGGAGGTCCTCTGCCCTTGGAGAGCTCTTTGGAGCTTGGGCATGCACACATGTGCCATCGTTCGCTCCGCCCAGCACCCCTCGTGCTCGAGGAGGGCTTTGAAAGAGAGAACGATGGCTTCATCTTTGGCAGCATCGGAAAGCTCCGAAGCCGATGGCGTAATATTGGGGACTAATGGCGTCCCCTCCGTCCATTCCATTGCCCTGGGGGGCTCCTCACTCGCCGCCACTTCTGCCCTAGGGGGCTCTTCGGTTGCTTCCGCTTCTGCTTGTGGTTTAGCCTCGGGAACCGAGTCGGGGGTTGGCTCAGTTACCCCCGCTTCTAGCATAGCCAGCGGCGATGGCAGCACTTCAGCCCCTGGCCCCTCCGGGAGGGTGTCGGCTGTGAGGTCGACATCTGCTCCCTCTCTATTCGAGGCTGACGGGTGAGCAGAGTTGGAGATCGGGACCATGCTGGTGACAGTGATCGAGGCCTCTTCCTCGGCTCCTCGGCCTCTATAATCTTCTCTTTGGCCTTCTCAGCATTGATCTTCCTTTTGGCCACCTTGGCTACGACCCTCTTTTTAGCGGAGGCTCCATCCGCCCTAGCCCTCCTTTCCTCGGCTGCTGCCTTCCTTACCTCTTCAATCAAAGTCAACATACCTACACAAGGAAAATGGACTTAGTAAAAAAAAAAAAAAAAAGAGGAGAAGAAAAGAGGAAAAATGGAAAAAGGAATGAGGTGAGTGAATTGGCTACTCACCACCAGATGGAATGAGGCCGGCAAGTTGGAGATTCTCCTAGGCCAAAAGTTGATTGCAACGAGGGATGTTGGCAGTCAGAAGTTGCCCGAATGCTACCCGGTCCCTCGGGAGTATGGAAGAATCTTTATTCAGGTCGGTATTTGGCGTTCCCCAGACCCCTCTCACCCCTCTGACATCGACGAAGAAGAACTATCCTTCCACTCCTTAACGGATGTGGGAAGGTATAGCTTGAGAGCCCTAGTGGGTCTAGCTGCAAAGGACCACCACCTCGCTTGCTTGCAGAGGGTTTAAAAGCTGCTAACCCATGGAAATACAATGTACTAAGAAGCCAACCATAGTCCGAATGAAATTCGGGACTAACTGTGCTGGCGCTATGGAATATCTATCTAGAAGGTTGATGATGAAGGGATGAAGGGGTAGCTAAAGCCCAGCCTTGAAGAAGGCTCCGTACAAGGCAACTCTCCAGGACGAAAGAAGTCACCCTATCTTCGGAGTGGGACGGGATAGGTGCATGTTAGTAGGAAGACTATACTTGGCCCTAAGATTTACAATGTCCTGGGTGGTCATGGTGGAAGCAATCCATTCGGGGGGATTCCCTCGTGATGGAGGAGGGACCGACGATGGCCGGGCGGCGCCAGATTGGAGCCTGACCGGCGGTCGGACGAATCTCGGCCGGGGATCGTTTTGCTGCTCGCCGCTGTTCCAACGGAACATGGTCGGGAGAAGAAGAAGACCAGTTAGGCACTAGAGAAGAGGAGGGTTGTGAAGTAATGGGGGAAAACCCCGAAATCAGAAATTGAGCAAGAAAGTGAGAAGAAGCCATGAAGGCTGAAATGAACTAACCTGAAGAACCTGAACCTGGGATTGAAGATGGAAGAGCTCGAGAAGAAGAATGGAGGTGGAAGATGAACAGGCACTTGCAGAGTCGGTATAGGAAAGCAAAATCCGGTAAAAGTAAAAAACCAAGGACAGGGATGACTCCCCCCTTTTATAGCCTCGTTTCAAATCGTCCCGCTCATCTCTAATTTGGCCACGTGCCCGCTCGCCACTGGGAATCATCTCGGCAGCCACCCGATACACAGAACGCGAGGGGCACCACCAATGAGGGGACAACGATGACCTCACCGTAATGATGGCGCCCGCCTTTTTGTAGTACCTTACCCGAGGAGAATCCTGCCTGATCTCAACAGCTAGAATGGATGAAGCGATGGCACAAAGATCAACCACCTGGTGATATTAACATCCATTTCGCTGGTAACCATACACCCACCCATTTTAGGGGTGGGGGGGCATCTGATGTGGCTGATCACTTTCCCAGGTGGTAGTATAATAGTCCGCTAGTTCTAAAAGCCAAGAAATAATTTGACAACTAATCCAGCATCGCCTCTGTTTTGACCTTGGCCTCGGCCTCGACTTCGGCCTCGGATGTGGCCTCGGCCTCGACTTCAGCCTCGGCCTCAGCCCCGGTTTTGGCCCCGGCCTCGGCCTCAGTTTCAACCTCGGCTTTAGCCTCAGCCTCGGTCACGAACCATCAGTTTCAACATTTGCCTCGAGCCTCACCTCGACCCCGGCCTAGAGCCCCACTTGGCCTTGGCCTCAAGCCCCGCCTCAGCCTCGGTCTATCTTTGACCTCGGCCTCAAATCTCGCTCACATGCTCTCAACCCATAGTCATAGAACCAACTTCGAATATTGGACCCAGTGATTTAAAACACCAACGACTTACAGCGTAGCTCGCTCGCCTATTTTTACCAAAATCATGGGCGGTTACCGATATACTATGTAGTTGCCGATATCTATGGCACATGCTTAGCAACTGTGCACCCACCTACTTCTCACGGAGCCGATCCTAACGGAAGATGGATTCGATAGTTTATCTACAAAGGGTAAGAGGGACTCCGAACAGGTATATAAGGACCCTAACTCAAACGAGGGGGACTAACTACTATTCTATGATCTTTTACTACTGTTCTCAAATCCCTAACTAGAGCGTCAGAGGGTCCCCGCTGAAACCACCGGTCCAAAACTTTTCTTGCAGGTTTTCGGCTAAAGGAGGCGGTCCCGTCATCCCTCTGAAGGTCCACGAATCTCCTCTCTCTCCCGACGCTCTTCAGAAGTGATTTGGCAGCAACAATAACCTAATATTATTCAAGTAGTTATGCATATGGGATTTTATTTACTGAGGGTTTGAGGTCCTATATTTTAATTTGATACTCAGAAAAAATTTAGTGGTGATTTTGATGAGATTTATGGTTGGTAAATTTTGAGGTGAACATGTATTTTTATAAAATGCATCTATATGAATTGATTATAGGTATTTTTGAATGCCTTGCACTTTTAAGAAATTGACCCTTAACGATTTATCGGCCATGTCATATGCTTGATTTTTTATGAATAGGATTGTGGCATAATAGATAAAATGAAACTTCAATGAGAAAGATAAGAAAGTAAAACCAAATAAGAAAGCAAACATATAGATATTTACATCCTTCGACTCACTGGCCTATGTCATGAGTGAAAAAGAGCAAACAATTCTATTATCAAAATATTTAGAGATTATAAGGATTGTTTCTCATCAAAATATAGAATTATGAGGATCATTTCCCTATCAAAGATTCTCTCAAACACTCTCTCAAACAAATCCTTAGACCCTCTTATATTCAATAAGATCCTCTCTTGAACTTTCATAATAACTCTCTGAGTTATTCGAGATGCCTTGAAAGCTAGAGTTACATGTGCTTATAAAGAAGAGGGACATGTAGTATATTACATAGAATAAGACTTGAGTTTCATAAGGATATGGAAACATGTCCTTTCATCTTTTGAATTTCAAGACTACATGGAGTAAGACTGACATCCTACATGGATATAAAAATCATATCCTTTTAAAGTTGTGAATTTCAAAACAAACTCTAACAAATCTCCACCTTAGCTTGAATTTATAAGTGATACTAAAAAGATAGCTGAGATATCTCTCAACCTTCTTTACATACCTCCAATGGAGTACATCTCACGTGTGTATATATCAATCAAGTCTAAGCAATGTTTGAACTTGACTATCAAAAGAGACTTACCAAAATTAATTGTTTCTTATACTGTTGTTGAAGCATAAGGTACCAAGTCTTCATAATCATGTTTCTGTGGTGGCCTTATTTCTTTTCTTGGTCTATCCCTATCAATACTAAACTGCTCAATTACAAAAGTACCTAGAGTTTTAACTGGAGAAGTGTGTGCAATAAATCTGACATAGAGGATGAGGATACAGTTAGGGATGACAATTCATGTTTTTCCATATCACATTCATAGTATGTTAAAGCTAAGGTATAATAGTATGGAGTCGACACAAACATGTTAATCATTCCTATAAAAAATTCAGATACAAATAGAGCACAATTATTACACAAGTACACGACATGCATAACTCGTTTAATAAATAAATTGTATTGATTGGTATAAAATGACTTGTTAAAATGAATAGATATGACTTGACACACATAACACGACCCACTTAATATGGCATCAACTAAATAGATCCTAAATGGATCACATTTGAGTTAGCGTGTCAACCTGCTATATAAGCTATATAAAACAATGATTTTGACATAATTGTGTTAGCATATTTGCAACATGAATCCACTTAAGGTTAACTCAAACTCACTTATTTCATATTGGATTTGAGTTATATTCGCCTATCATATTTAGTTTTATCACACTTAGATACAGTTCTCATAATGGTAGAACCCTGCAACACATATATCTTCTCGGATCATTTGACTTCCATCACAATAAGAGTACACCGGCTAATCTTCATAATTTTATTCTCAACCGAGAATATAAACCATTCTCAATAAGAGTGCCCTAAGAGATGAGATTCTTATTCATATTGAAACATACGAAACATCTAACAAAGTTCTAACTATGCTATCAAACATCTTAATTCAAGTTGTTGCAATTCCAACAATAAGGCATTTGGTATTATTGCCCATTAACACAACTCCACTTTGAACGGACTTATATATGGAGAACGAATCCCTATTAGTACCTATGTCATAGGAACAAGCTAAATTCATTATTTAGTTATCCTTTAATCTAGTTTCTTCATTCATGATCAAATCATCAATCTCCTTCTACTAAATTGGCCTTAGTACTCTTATTAGCTTTCATCAGACCCTAATTATCCCCATTCTACTACTTATTCTTTCACTTATAATAGTTAGCCATAATGTGCCCTTTCATCTTACAATAGTTGTAGGTCAAATTTCTATGCTTTGACTTTGATTCGAACTTGTCTCCACCATTAGTCAAGTCCCTTTCATTGGATCACGCTTTGACTACCAAGCCTTCTTCCTAGCTGTCACTTATATTACTCATTATTTGTCTCTCAATTAAGTCTATAGAGAACAAGGCTACTTTAACTCTTATACAAAGAGAAAATTTTCAATAAAGCAAAGTATTTCTAAAATATCTATATAATTGAAGCAAAGAGCATGACAATAAGAGTCCTTCATCTTCCTCCTTCACCTTAGCATCAATTGATCACAAATGCATGATAATTGAATTAAATTCATTTAGATGAGACTTAATAGATGCACCTTTGGCCATGTCTAATGTGAACAACCAAAGCTTTAGATATAATTTCTCTAGTAGAGATTTTTTCAAATGCAGTGACTAATTTTTGCCATAACGAAGCATTCATCTTCTTATCCATAACTTTATGCAATACTTCATTGGAAACGTTCAAATGTATTGTAGTTAAAGCCTTAGCATCCATTTCTTCCTTATTTTGCTTCTTCAGCTTAGGAGGCACAATTTTTTCAGAGTAGCACCTTATGCAATTTTATTGTGTCAAGATAGCATGCATCTTAACTTGCCATAAACTGAAGCTATTAGTACGATCAAAGTTCTCAATCTCAAATCTCATCGTCATCTATAACGAAGAATTAATCCTTTCATCAAAATAATAGGAGAATTTCTAAGTTCAACAAATAAGTCTTTTAATCAATTGAATTTCACCAAATAAAGCTCTAAATTAATTGAGCTCACCAAATAAGTCTTACAACCAACTGAGCTTATCAAATAGGCTTTTAAACTAATTGAACTCATTAAATAAGGCTTTAAGCTGATCAAATAAGCTTTTTAACTAACTATGTTCATTAAATTAGACTATCAACCAACTAGGGTTTTCAAATAAGTCCCTTAATTAATTGGTATTTTCAAATAAGTCTTTCAACTAACTAGATATTCACCAAATCATCTGAGCTCACCATAATAGCCTTTTGAAATAATTACTTCTACTATTTCAAAGTTATTCTAACCTTATTCCAAGCTTATTCCAAATTTATTGAAGTTAGAATAGTACACTTTTTTTAACAAAATGGGACCAAAAAACTCTTTTTCCCTTCTTCCTCACCCCCTACAGTAGCACATCGAACTTTGTTGCCACTCACCATATCCTGCTGATGCCTAATAGTCTCAAGCTGATGCTCTTCTCTCTAACCCGAGCATGGACACCAATGATGAAGCCACCACTGATACTCCTCTTATGGTCAATACCAAGGAAACCAAGTTGAAGGCTTGTTCAAAAGTTCATGGATGAACTAGAGGTAGGGGAAGAAACACCCTTGTTTCCATTGGAAAAATAAGGGATCAGAGAAGTGCTGATCGAAGCTTCATCGGCCACCACAGAGGGCACTACTAGCTACCTCTATTGCTCGCACTCAAATACTAACACTCCATTGGCATGATGAAGGAGAGATCATGGCCTGCCCTATCCTTCATAGAGGTCAGCCTCTAGTTTCACTAGAAATGGGCTCACCTTGAAGCCGCAATAGCCAGGATGTGATGGACCTTATCACACCACATGTCAGCTTGCTTCTTCTCTTCCAATGACACCTATCATCGGCAAGAGATCAAAATCCAACAGCTAGATTTGTTGGTCACAAGGAAGCAACTATGATTATACCTTACCAGGAGGTTGCAAAGCTATCTTCTTCTATGACATCCAACTCTCGTAGTCCTTGTGATTCCTCTCTATCCGCCATTGAAAAAAGGGATCTCCATCATCCAAGGCAAGACTCTAGCTAAGATCATCGATGTCCTCATTAGATCTTAATTGAGAGTTAGATCCATGATAGGATGAACCTAGATTTAAGGCCCTGCACTACAAGAAATTCATGAAATAGTGACAAACTTAGCGACGCAAATATTCGTCACAAAATAACGATAGTATTGCGACGCAATTGTGACCCACGAAATCTGCGACGTAATTTAGTGACGCATTAAATTAGTCGCTAAATAGCGATGGATTTAGCGACTCTAAAAATTTTCATTACTAAATAGCGATACATTTAGCGACGCATTTAAATGCGTCACTGTTTAGCGACACATTAAAATGTGTCGCTATTTAGCGACATACTTAAATGCATTGCTAAGGGTTTCAGGGGTTTGGGATTTTGGTTTAGGGTTTTAGGGTTTTAGCTAAGGGTTTCAGGGGTTTGGGGTTTTGGTTTAGGGTTTTAGGGTTTTATGGTTTGAGGGTTTTAGGGTTCTAGGTGTTGTAGGGGTTTTAGGTGTTTTAGGGATCAAGGGGTTTTAGGGTTTTAGAGTTTTGGGTTTAATTAGGGTTTTAGGGTTTTAGAGTTTAGGGTTTTAAGATTAGGGTTTTAGGTTTTAGGGTTTTGGGTTTTAATTAGGGGTTATCATTGGTTTAGGGCATTTAGGGTTTAGGCTGCATTCTCGCCACAAAGGCATGAATCGGACTGAAGGCAGCGTCAGTCCTGGATAGACCTTATAGTCGGCCATTCGGGCACACCGTGGCACTGCCGGTATACACCGTTTCATTGGGCGGACCGGCCAGCCCAGCCCAATGTACAACTACGAGCTTTTTAAATGCAAAAAGTTAAACCAAAATATAGTGACGCATTTCAATGCATCGCTGTTTAGCGACACAATATAGTGTGTCGCTGTTTAGCGATGCAAAATTGCGTCGCTAAACAGCGACTCAATGCAATGCATTGCTAAACAGCGACTCGTGTCGCTAAATAGCGACTCATTGGATTGTGTCGTTAATTCACGATTCAGGGATTAATGGTTTCAGGGGTTTAAGATTTTGGTTTAGGGTTTTAGGGTTTTAGGGTTCTATGGGTTTTAGGGTTTTAAGGTTCTAGGGGTTTTAGGGTTTAGATGCAAGATTTGGTTCGCCAAATGTCACAGGATTCATTCCAACCTCCGCAGCCTTCCCGTGATCGTGATAGTGCAAATTCTTGATGTATTTTTTTCTACTTATGTTTTGTATATCAAAATTTATAATTATTAATATATTAAATTTTTATATATTATTAAAAATTTTGTGATGAATGTTTCGATCAATATTTGAATGCAATGAAATTTATAATTTTAATTTTATTTAAAAAAATTAATTAGCGATGCTATTGCGATAAAATTTTTTGTCATAATTTGTTTAAAAAATAATTGATAATTTTACGATGCATTAGCGATGCATTTTTTGTCATCGCAATATTGCGATGCCTACGCATATAAAGGCATCGCAATATTGCGATGCAATTAGTCATAATTTTGTGATGTAATTTGAAGTCACGAATGCATCGCTAAATTGTAACGCATTAGCTTTTATTGCAAAATAGTGATGCATTTTTTTGCATCGCAATATCGTCGCTAAATAGCGACGAAATTGCGATGGATTGCTATTTGCGATGAAATTTACAACGATGCATTTTGGCATCGCTAAAATAAATTTTTCTTGTAGTACTCCAATGGCTTCCATCGATGGAGTGAGGATGATGTTGACTCCTCTGTCACTCACCGACTCCCTCTATCACTTGGCTTTCGTTGTTCACTTGTGTTAGATTCCCTCGGCAACCCGAAAGGACCTAGGAGAACCTCAAGGCCTCCTCACCTCCACCTTCACGAATGATCATTGGTTGAATTTGAGACAGGAGTGCAGTATTTTGTGGCCAACAACCGAATTAGGGATCAAGTATGCTAAGATTTGTGCTAATTTTGATTTGTGCTGCTTCAAGCTTAGTGAAGCCTCATGATTCATGCAAATCAGTTGCACTCCTTCAAGATCCATATTGTAGATATCTATCAAAGGTCAACTCCCCCACACATGCTCCAAAATCGGATTCTGATATCACTTATTATGATAAAGGCATACAAGGGATAAAAGATCAATAAGCAAAATAAGAGAGTAAAACCAAATAAAGAAGAAAACATGTAAAGATTTACATGGTTTGTCTCACTGGCCTACTTCATGAGTGAAGAAGAGCAGTAAATTCCACTATCAAAATATTTGGAAGGGCCATTTCTCATCAAACTCCAAAATTATAACGATTGCTTCCCTATCACAGACTCTTTTTGATAAATCCCCAAAACTACTCACACTCAATAGGAATCTCGAACTCTCACAATAACACTCTAAGTTATCCAAGATGCCTTGAAAGCCAAGGCTAGATGTGCTTATATAAAAGAGGGATATACAATCTATTACATGAACTCAAACTAAAGTTGTGTTACCCCAAATTTAATCCCATATTGGATAGAAAAGAATATGTTATGTACTTATAACTCAAGTCCACTTGCTACTTATAAGCTTCCACTCGAATTTTTAGGCCACGTGGTTTCAGCTCACTAACGAAGTTAATTGGACCAGCAGGTGGGCTTAGAGTGTTATAAATGATATCAGAGCCGATCTAAGTGTGCAAAACTTAGTGGACATAAGGAAAAAGCTACCCATTAGATGATGGTGGAGTCTCACCATGGTATGAAACTATCCTTGCAGCACTAACGATCCGGCTCTAGTGTACATTCTGACTAGCTTATGGCGTGCGATAAGGACTTCGCATTATAAGGAGGAAAGATTGTGATACTCTAAATTTAATCTCACATTGGATGGAAAAGAAATGTATTATATGCTTATAACTCAAGTTCACTTACTATCCATAAACTATTACTTAAATTTTTGGATCACGTGGTTTTGGCCAACTAATGAAGTTAATTGGGCCAACAGATGAGCTTGAAGCATTACAAAAGTTTTATAAGGACATGAAAAGATATTCCTTTTGTCTTTTGAATTTTAGGACTATATAAAGTAAGCTTGAAGTTTTATATGGATATGCAAAAAAATTTAGGACTAACAACATCTTTACTGAGTCAAACCATGGATGGTGTCAACTTCTGAATGTAATACAAAATGTTAGGTGATAGAATGTTTTGATACAATTATAGATTGATATTGCTCTCATTGTCATGAAGATAAACTTTATTTTATTCAATGTAATGAGGAAAGAAGAGTGATCGTCTTCAAACTAGGATGGCACAAAAGAGCTATAGAAGGAATAAATATGGCTTGATTTGCTTGGATTAACTCTTACAACATTTTAAAGCTTTAGCATAGTAGAAGTCACAAACCAAAATAAAAATTTTAAAAAATAACAAATTAGCTTTTAATGATATTCTATTTGCACATACATAGGCAAAACTTTATGATGGCAAATTTGAAGGAGAAAGTTGAAAAAAGGAAAAAAAATTCAACATAGTCATAGTTAATATGGTTGAATAAAGGATTGAGACTATAACCTAATAACTTTTTATAAGAAAGCTTCTATATATAATTCTTGTGTACTGTACAATGGTAGTAATTTTGTAATTTGTGCGATGATAGTAAGTAGTAAATTTTGTGACTTCACCTCTAAATGTTGTAACTTGTGCGATGATAGTAAATAGTAAATTCTAAATGTGTATTAATTGATAGTAAATTTTAAAGCATTTCTCTCTAAACAACCTAGTTTTTGTTCTTCTCTTACTCAGTTCATATGTAATCTTATGGGAGTTTTGGCTACTATGTCAGAAAGTGCTGATAACATGGCCAGCGGAATATAACAATCCAGGACCTCACCCAAAAAGGTTCAACAAGAAGTTATTATTTGGGCTCATCGATTCTATATAAATACCTAAAATTTTCGTAATACATATCCGATATAGGACTAATCAGTCGCTAGCATGGGTTCTTACATAGGTATTTGGATATTAGGGGTATGTTTTAAATACTCCTAGTAGAATATTGCACTAAATTTAGTTTCATAACAAGTGCCAAGCAACTCTGATATCATATTACAAAACATCATGTAAATACATATATGCAAATTATAGCCTGCTAATGAGTTGTTTAAATCATGACTTGGCATTAATAGTGCTTTATATTTACTAACTTTTTAAGTTCCCCACAGGTCAACACCAGGTAAAATTTAATCAGCAGATGTGGTTGACCTTCCACATTTTCTATGGTAATTCCACTAGCCAAGATTTTCTGTGACATTGCAGCTACCAACAGTGTAGGGTCCTTCAGCCCTGTCCATAAGCTTGCGAGGTTTCTTTGCATGTCAAATTGAGCAATCTATTCTCTGGGAAGCCAAAGATACCCCCTTGTTTTCTACTTTTCCATAGAAATGGGGATGATCTTACAAGACTTTGTGCTGGGGTTGATGAACAAGCTAACAGGGTTTGTTGAGGGAGAGGTATGCAAGGTACTGGGTGTAAAAGATGAACTCAAAAACCTTCAAAGGAGGCTGGTGGTCATAAAAGCGGTGCTTGAAGATGCGGAAAGCAAAATGTTTGAAAGTCAAGTTGTCACGCCCCAGATGCAATATCGGCCTAGGGTGACGCGCAAGGCGTTACAAAATTTTCACACATAACACTATTATATATAACCAAGCCAAAATCATCACTGAATATTAAAAGTTTTGGATTACAAACCCTTACACACCACAATAATAAAGTTTGGGCATCAAGCCCTACACATAAGTAATAATAGGGTTACAACAAAATAATGAGTCTTGATTTATTTAATAGAAGATCCATCACCCCAACCATTCATCTTCAATCTCGTGGCTCTGACAAAAACATTGTAAGATTTTTATGAGCTTACACTCAATAAGTAAGCCACGTTATACAGTCAATTCATAGCATAACAATCTATAAGCACATAAATGATTTGTATGCTTAAACATTCCACAAATACTCAAACATGCAATGTAAGTAAACCCACAGTTTATACCCTCAATGGTAGCTGCAAATGTGTCCCACGGCCCTGCAATATCCCAATGGTGTACCAACAAGCATCCCCCTACTGAAAGGGTCCAGATACCAGGGTCACTCCATATCATAAACCACAAGAACACATACTCTATATGTGTGATGCCACCTCGAACCAAGCAGAACACATCCTCTAGATGTGTGATGCCACCTCATAGTAACTCAGAACACATCCTCTAGATGCGTGATGCCATCTCGGACCAAGCAGAACACATTCTCTAGACGTGTGAATGACATAAATAAACAGAACACATCCTCTAGATGTGTATGTGGCATAAATCATCAGAACACATCCTCTAGATGTGTGTGTGGCATAAATCATCAGAACACATCCTCTAGATGTGTGTGTGGCATGACATGATAAAGGAGAACCGCGGCGACACATAACAGTACCTCACATCATGTACTAACATATCAATAACATCTTTATATTGCATAAACAGTGGATTATACTTACTTAACAATTGCATGTAATATATCACATCAATGTCATAATAACTGCATCTCTCATGCATAGCATCCATATATGAAATCATTCTCAATCATAGCACATAAACAACAATGTATTCATAATATTCATCTACTTATAATTTAGCCAATATCTATAACAATTCTTCATGTCACAATATAATTCACAATTTAAATATTCATATAACGAATAAAATAATTTATTAAATACTGATAACTGGCTTACTTACCTCAGTACGCAATCCAACAGGTATATATATCAGCTAGTCAGATGTCTGAGCACCTACAGGATCATTTTACATAATTAATTTATTAGAATAAGAATATTAAAATGACCCTTAGAATTCTACCCAGACTAGTTCACGGGCCCAACTTTGGGCTCGAATATCTCCCGCTATACAGATCCAATTGGGAAGTAAAAATACCCCAAGAAACTAGAATTAACCCAGATTCTAGCCATATAATTATTTCTTATTTTTTGGCCCGATATAGGGCCCAAAATCCCTCCCTAAAAAGCTCCAGGAACGGCCCAACAGGCCCAGAACCGGCCGGCCCAGCCGGCCCATTTCATCCTAAGCCAATCCCGATCCCCTGTTTCATCGAAACAGGGGACGGATTCCACGCCGGCGGCCAGGGCCGCCGCCGGCCAAATTGAGGACGGCCCGGCCGTCGGTGGCCGGGCCAGAGCCGGCCGCCGCCGTAGCCAGCCACCCATCTCCTCCTCTCTCTCAATTTCTCTCAATTTCTCTCTCACCATCCGTGCGGCACATTACTATGCCGACGGCACGGCCGGCTGGACCTCCACCGGACGCACGCCCGGCGCCGGTGGAGGTGACAGGCCGGAGCTCAGGCCCGGCGAGACGGCGAGCATGCCGCCGGGCCCGAACCAGCCAGCAGAAGTGAACCGGCTTCCGCCACAGCACGAGAGAGGGCCGATTGGCCCTCTCTCTCTTCTCTCTCTCCACCACCACCCCACCGGACACCTCTCTCGGTGCCGGTGGGGTCGCCAGCCGAAGCTCAGGCCCGGCGAGGCAGCAAGCACGCCGCCGGGCCTAAACCAAGGATCGGCCGGCCTCTCTCTCTCACTCTCTTTCTCTTCTCTCTGTCTCTCACGCTCTCTCTCTCTCTCTCTCTCTCCAAAGGCCAGGGGAATACCTGAAGGAGATGGAAGCTAGGATGAGGAGGGAGTCTCCCTCCATCACATATTTAATCCTCTGCGTAACACTTCGGTTTAAGGGGTTCGGGAAAACGAAGCGCTTCGCTAAGAGCGAAGCATCGGACAGCATAGGACCAAGTCCTGAACCTGGTTCACATGAACCGGGTACTACATCCTCCCCTCCTTATAAAAATTTCGGCCTCGAAATTGATACATGACCTCATAACTACGGATCAATCAAATTAATCAAAGGTCAACAATCGTAGATAGATAAATTACCTTCAAATAATTGTGGATACTTCGTTTTAATTTCTTCCTCCAGCTCCCAAGTAGCCTCCCTTTCAGAGTGATTATTCCACTGAACTTTGACATAAGGGATGGTACGCCACCTCAGAATCTGATCCTTGCAGTCCACGATACGCACAGGATGTTCCTCATATGATAAATCCTTCCTCAACTGAATAGGCTCATAAGCTATAACATGACTGGGGGTCTGAAACATACTTCCTCAACATAGATACACGGAATACATTGTGAACATCAGATAAAATCGGAGGCAGTGCTAAGCTGTATGCAACCTCCCAACTCTGCTCAAGATCTCAAAAGGTCCAATATAGCGTGGACTAAGCTTTCCTCTAATTTTGAATCTCATCACATCCTTGGTTGGTGATATCCTTAAGAAAACATGATCCCCAACCTGAAATTCTAACTCTCTCCTTCTGACGTTAGCATAACTCTTTTGCCTGCTCTGAGCTGTACGAAGACGCTCCTTGATCAAATGCACCTTGTCAACTGTCTGCTGGATCAGCTCAGGGTCTAGCAATTTCCTTTCCCCTACGTCATCCCAACATAAAGGAGATCTGCACCTCCTACCATACAAAGCCTCAAATGGGTCCATCTGGATACTGGCTTGATAACTATTGTTATAAGCAAACTCCACCAAAGATAAGTGGTTATCCCAAGCCCCACCCAAGTCCATTACACAGGCGCGCAACATATCTTCTAGAATCTGTATGGTCCTTTCTGACTGCCCGTCAGACTAGGGATGATAAGCCGTACTGAAGTTCAATTTGGTCCCCAAGGTTTTATGAAGACTCTTTCAAAACTGTGATACAAATCTGGTATTCCGGTCAGATATAATAGAGACAGGAACACCATGGAGTCTCACAATCTGCTCCAAATACAAGCTAGCCAATCTGTCACTCAAGACTTCAACTCTGAAAGGTAGGAAATGAGCTGACTTTGTCAGTCTGTCCATAATAACCCAAACTGCATCATTACTCCTGGGAGTTTTGGGCAGACCAGTCACAAAATCCATAGTAATCTTTTCCATTTCCACTGAGGAATTATCAAAGATTGAAGAGGTCCCGCAGGTTTTTGATGCTCGGCCTTCACCCGCTGACATACTAAGCACTTGGCTACAAACTGAGCAATATCCCTCTTCATCCCTTTCCACCAAAAATTCTCCTTTAAGTCTCTATACATTTTAGTACCACCAGGATGCACAGTATAGGGAGAGTAGTGAGACTCTCTCAAAATCTCAGCTTTCAACTCCTCATTGCTAGGTACACAAAGTCTGCCTTCAAATCTCAGGGATCCATCATCCATTATGTTGAGAAATTTGGGAAATTGTATTTACCCCAACTTTATTGATTTTGATGATTTCAAAAGCCATGAGTATTTTAAAGGAAATAATGAGTTTATTAATCAAAAACCTTGAGCTTATTCAAAATGAATGCAATGGACTCTCAATGTTTAAATTCACTGTGTTTTGAATCAATTTGAAAAAGAAGTTTCAAGCTCAATATTTAAAGATTTCAAAAAGAAATTTTTACATGTTATATTTCAATCATTGATTTCTTGAAACATGTCTTGAATCCATGCTTAATGTCATATTATTGTATTCAAGTCAAAATATTATTTAAAATTATTCTGGGATGAATTTCAAAGTCAATCAGAAAAATTCTGATTTTTGATACGTTCCGGAGCCGACTCTAGAGTTTCAGAGTCGACTCCTGTAAGTAACAGAGATTTCTGATTTTCTCGAGTCGACCCTTGGATTTCAAGAGTCGACCCCTGACTGTGCGAGCCGACTCCTGGACTGTGCGAGTCGACTCCGCTCAAACAACAGAAACCATGTTTTTTGAGCGCTTCTCGAGTCGACTCCCCATTTTCTTCGAGTCGACTCCCGACTGTCAGGAGTCGACACTTTGGTTTTTCACGAGTCGACCCTCTAACGTTTAAAATGTTTCTATTTTTAGTAATCGACTTCGAGCCGACTCCCACAGTGCTCGAGTCGACTCCGCAAATCTGGGCGCAATTTTTCACGATGACACATCAGCCCCAACGGTAGATTTTCAAATAACGGCTATATTTCTTTTTCTAACGGATATATTTTTGCAGAATCTATAAATAGAGGAGCTCTTTTCAAATAAAGAATAAAAAAAGAGGTGAAAAAGAGAGAAAGAAAATCTTTCAAAAAGAGGAAAAAACAGAGCTTCATTGGAAAAATCATTTGAGTCAAGAAAAGAGATTCAAAAGGAGTGAAATCAAAGAGAGAGATTCGTGTGCTCCTGAGCTACAATCTACAAAAAGTTCAAGAGGAGATCCCAAAGCAACCAAGAGCAAATCAAGATCTTCCAACCTAGAAGAAAAAGAAGAAAAGCTTCAACCAACATCCAAAAGCCCCAAAGCTAGGAGAATCTGTGCTGAGGCCTGATTCCACACTTCAAAGGAGTTGGAGAAGAGAAGCAAAGAAGCCAAGCCTGCATTCAAGCTTATTTAATCAGGCTTTTCTAAACCTAAGCTTTATTTTGATTATTCTGCTCTAGAGGAGCTGTTTGTATTTAAACTCGATTTATTTTCTTGTGTACTGATTCAAAGTGGATTGAATCAGTGGAGGTAGTTGTACCTCGTTGTAAGCTTGGGATAGCTTACGTTTTGGGTTCGTTGTGACCCCGTTAAACAACGAGTTGGGTTTTGTGCTGGTAAGCCCGTGTAAAACCGGCTGGGTTCGTTGTGATCCCGGAAAAACAACAAGTTTGAGTTGTGAGCTTGTAAAACAACTCGGCTGTAATCTAGGGAGATTATAGTGTGGACCCAAGTGAATCTTGGGAGTGGACGTAGGTGCTGTTGCGCCGAACCACTATAAAACCTTGTGTTTGCCGTGCTCATTTGTCTCTCACTCTATCTCTCTTATATTTCTGTTTGTGCATTGCTTAAGTTAATTTCTCTCACTTGCACATCTTGAGTTAATTTGTTTAAAACATTTCAAAAAGTCTTAAATTTTTAAGAACCCAATTCACCCCCCCCCCCCCTCTTGGGTTGCCATCTGGGCCAACAATTGGTATCAGAGCAAGTGCTCATTTAGAATTTGATCTCACAATCAAGGGCTAAAGATCCTTATGGCAACACAAAGTGGTTCATGTTTTGCTGAAGGTCATTCTACGAATAGACCTCCTTTATTTAATGGAACCAACTATTCATATTGGAAAGCTAGAATGAGAATATTCATTCAAGCTTCTGACTATGAATTGTGGGGAGTAATAATAAATGGACCTAGTACACCCACACACGTAATAGATGGCACTATTGTTCCTAAGCCCGAAAGGGATTGGAATGATAATGATAGGAGAATGGCACAACTAAATGCTAAAGCCATTAACATTTTGTATTGTTCCTTAGATTCTAATGAATTCAACCGAATCTCAACATGTAATTCCGCAAAAGAAATTTGGGATAGGTTGGAAATAACACATGAAGGAACAAACCAAGTAAAAGAATCAAAGATAAATATTTTGGTTCATAAATATGAATTATTTACCATGGAACAAAATGAAACCATCACATGCATGTTCACTAGATTCACTGATATTGTGAATGGTTTAAAAGTCTTGGAAAAGTATATACTAACTCTGAGCTTGTTCGCAAAATTCTTAGGTCACTTCCAAGGACTTGGGAAGCCAAGGTGACAGCCATACAAGAAGCCAAAGATCTGAACATCCTACCATTGGAAGAGCTTCTTGGTTCGCTAATGACTCATGAGCTTCAAGTTAAACAACATGTCAATGAGGATGAGTCAAGAAAGAAGAAGACCATCGCCCTCAAAGCTGCGGAAAAGGAAGTAAGCAGCAGCGATGATGAAGAGGATGATGATGATGAGACAGCCCTCCTTGCAAGGAAATTCAAGAAATTTATGCAAAGAAGGAGGCCCTTCCACAAGAAGAGATTTGTATCAAAAATGGAAGGAGAAAAAGAAAAGGATAAGAAAAAGGAAAAGGACAAAGAGAAAGAGCCCTTAGTATGTTATGAATGTAAAAAGCCAGGGCATTTTAGATATGACTGTCCTTTACTTAAGAAGGCCTATAAGAAAAAGAAAAAGGCCTACATGGCAACTTGGACTGACAGTGAAGAGTCTTCTTCCGAAGAAGAAGAACAAAAAGAAGTTGCAAATGTTTGCTTCATGGCGGACGACAACGAAGAGGTAAGTACCGAAACCCCCGATGATGAATTTACTTTTGATGAAATGTTTGAAGCATTCAATGAATTGATGATTGATTTCAAAGCTTTGAAAAAGAAACACAAATCTTTGAAAACTGAAAACTTAAATTTAATTAAAGAGAAAAATGAATAAATCTTGTAGTTAAAGATTTAAAAGATAAAATGGAAACACTTCTTAATGAAAAGAATGATTGTGTTCATAAGATTGATTTGATAAAATCTGAAAATAAAAATCTAATTAAAGAAAAAGAATCAATCTCTAATGAAAATGATTTTCTAAAGAAAGATGTTAAAAAGTATAAAGACATTGTTGAGAAATTTACTCTAAGCTCAACTAAACTAAATATGATTTTAGATAGTCAAAAAGCAGTTTTTGACAAAGCAGGTTTAGGATAACACATTAAGAAAACAAAAATCATTGAAAAATATTTTTGTAAAAGCTAACCAAAGTAATATACTTGTTTTAAATGTAATCAAAAAGGACATAAATCTTTTGAGTGCAAAACAATAAGTAATAATGAAAAATTAAACACTAAAGGAAAGAAAATTTGGGTTCCGAAAGGAACAATTTTTATTGCTACTAACCATGAAGGACCCAAGAAAGCTTGGGTACCTAAACATAAAGTTTAAATTATGTTGCAGGAATGTCTTGTAGCCAAAAGATCAAAGAAAAAGTGGTACCTTGATAGTGGCTGCTCAAGACATATGACGGGTGACAAAGATGAATTCATCACCCTGGAAGAAAAGAAAGGTGGAGTTGTTACGTTTGGCGATAATGGTAAAGGTCAAATTATGGGCCTTGGTAAAGTTCGTATAACTCCATCTACATTTATTGATAATGTACTTTATGTTGATGGTTTGAAGCATAATCTAATTAGTATAAGCCAATTATGTGATAAAAACTTTATGTTTCATTTAAATCTTCTACATGCACTGTAACTAATTCTATTGATAATAGCATTGTATTTACTGGTTATAGACATGGCAATGTTTACTTGGTTGATCTAGAAAAATTATCTTTGAGTGATCATTGCTTGATTGCTGACAATGCTAATATAAATGAAATTAGTTGGTTGTGGCATCGTAGATTAGGTCATGCAAGCACACACCTTATTTCAAAATTAATTAAAATGGATTTAGTTAAAGGTTTACCTAAACTAGATTTTGAAAACAACAAAATATGTGATGCATGTCAATTTGGAAAACAAACTAGAAGTTCTTTCAAATCTAAAAATGTTGTTTCAACTTCTAGGACATTAGAGCTACTTCACATGGACCTTTTTGGACCAACTAGAACCACAAGTCTAGGAGGAAAGAAATATGGTCTAGTGATTGTAGATGATTATTCTAGATATACTTGGGTAATGTTTTTAGCTCACAAAGATGAGACTTTCTCGATATTCCTGAAATTCTTCAAGAAAGTCACAAATGAGAAAAACACTACCATAGTATCTCTAAGAAGTGATCATGGAACAGAATTTGAAAATCACTTATTTGAAAGTTTTTGCACTGAAAATGGTATTAATCATAATTTTTCAGCCCCTAGGACTCCACAGCAAAATGGTGTAGTTGAAAGGAAAAATAGGACTCTAGAAGACATGGCCCGTACCATGCTATGCGAAAGTAACCTACCAAAGTACTTTTGGGCGGAAGCTATTAACACAGCATGCTACATCTTAAATCGAGCCCTAATAAGACCAATCTTAAAGAAAACACCTTATGAATTATGGAATGAAAGAAAACCCAATATAAAATACTTTCATGCATTTGGATGTAAATGTTTTATTCATAATAATGGTAAAAATAATTTAGGCAAATTTGATGCTAAATCTGAAGAAGGAATATTTTTAGGATATTCAACAACTAGTAAAGCTTATAGAGTATTTAACAAGAAAACCTTAGTAGTTGAAGAATCCATTCATATAGTTTTCGATGAGTCTTTAGCATCTAGTTCTGAAAAGCTTGATGATGAGGAAGATACAAACATAATTGAAAAAGATCTTGAAAAACTTAATATTGAAGTATCTTCAGATCATGAGCAAGAAGCTAAAGATGATGATTCACATAAGGACGATGATGTCAATATTGATCATAATGATATAGATCTTCCAAGAGACTGGAGATATGCTCATAGTCATCCCAAGGAATTGATTATAGGTGATCCATCTCAAGGAATAAGAACTAGATCATATATGAGAAATATTAGTAATCATCTTGCATTTGTTTCACAAATTGAACCAAAAACTATAGAAGAAGCTGAAAAAGATAATAATTGGATGTTAGCTATGCAAGAAGAATTAAATCAATTTACAAGAAATAATGTATGGACTTAGTTGAAAGACCTAAAAATCATTCAGTTATAGGATCAAAATGGATATACAGAAATAAACTAGATGAAAATGGCATAGTAATTAGAAACAAGGCTAGATTGGTTGCTAAAGGATATAATCAAGAGGAAGGTATTGATTTTGATGAAACCTTTGCACCAGTAGCTAGATTAGAAGCCATTAGACTTTTACTTGCATTTGCATGTCATATGAATTTTAACTTATTTCAAATGGATGTTAAAAGCGCATTTTTAAATGGTTTTATAAATGAAGAAGTTTATGTTGAACAACCACCAGGTTTTGAAGATCACGAATTTTCAAATCACGTCTTTAAATTGCACAAAGCTTTATATGGTTTGAAACAAGCACCTAGAGCTTGGTATGATAGATTAAGTAAATTCCTTAATTGAAAATGATTTTATAAGAGGAAATGTAGATAAAACATTATTTTTGAAAAGAAAAAGTAAAGATTTACTTGTAGTACAAATATACGTTGATGACATTATTTTTGGTGCTACTAATGATTCTCTATGTCAAGAATTTGCCAAGTTGATGCAGGGAGAATTCGAGATGAGCATGATGGGAGAACTCAACTTCTTCCTTGGACTCCAAATCAAACAAAGCAAAGAGGGAATCTTCATCAACCAAACAAAATACACAAGAGAAATCCTAAAGAAGTTTGGTATGGAATCAATGAAACCCCTCGGAACACCAATGAGTCCTTCATGCAAGCTGGACAAAGATGAAGAAGGTAAAAAGGTTGATCAAAAGTATTATCGAGGTATATCGGATCCCTTCTTTATTTAACCGCAAGTAGACCAGATATTATGTTTTCTGTATGTTTATGTGCTAGATTTCAATCAGAACCTAAAGAATCACATTTAATAGCTGTTAAAAGAATATTAAGATATCTAAATGGAACAAAAAATGTAGGTTTATGGTATTCTAGAGACTCAACATTAAACCTAATTGCATACTCAGATTCTGATTATGCCGGATGCAAATTAGATAGAAAAAGCACAAGTGGTGCATGCCAATTCTTAGGAAGTAACTTAATCTCATGGTTTAGCAAAAAGCAAAATTCAGTTGCATTATCAACTACTGAAGCTGAATATGTAGCAGCTGGAAGTTGCTGTGCGCAAATCCTATGGATTAAGCGACAACTTGAAGACTATGGTATCACACTTAATAAGACACCCATAAAATGTGATAATACAAGCGCAATCAATTTAACAAAAATCCAATTCAACATTCAAGGACAAAACACATAGAAATCAGATATCACTTTATAAGAGAACATGTAACTAATGAAGAAATTTGTCTTGAATATGTTAACACTGAAGAACAATTAGCTGATATTTTTACAAAACCTTTAAGCGAAGAAAGATTTTGTTATCTTAGAGGAGAATTAGGGATTTGTGATCCTTTGGAATAGATTTTGAAACCCCTAAGGAAATGTATCTAGAGTTCTTTCAATTTCTCAAAATCTTAAGGAAATTTTATCTAGAACTCATATCAATTTGATCTCTCAAAATTCATGATTTTTAATCATACTCAAAGATCAAATTCGGACTCATTTCAGATTCTCTAATCTTATTTTTTTTCCTCTGAAATGGTCTCGGAGCCGACTCGGACAGTATCGGAGTCGACCCCTGTTTCTATTGAAACTCGGGAGCCGACCCCCGCTCTGCGCGAGTCGACTCGATTTCAGGTCCGTGCTCTGTGACTACTCGGGAGCCGACTCCACGCTTTGCGCGAGTCAACTCGACGTGGTCCCAGGTTGATTATCTAGGGCACGAGTCGACCCGACGGTCATTCCAATCGTTTCCAATCTTTCCAAATCCTTTCAAAGCTTTCCCAAACCCTCCAAAACTCCAAAAACCTCTGATTATTCACTCCATCTAGATCTATGGCACCTAAAACCCATGGAGCTAGCAGTAGTGGCGCCGGATTGAAGAGGAAACGGACTGTTCGACGACCCGTCCGCGAGCCGTCTCCAGATTCGTCCTCTACCCCTTCTCGAGTGATTCTCCTGCTCCAGCTACCACTCTTCAGGTAGATCACTTGCCAGCAGAGTTATTACAACCGGTAGAAAGGTTGATTTTGAGTTATTTGAGAATGAAGGTTTTATAATAGGTAGACAGTTGATTGAGATGGGATTTGAGAAGATGTGTTCACTGGATTGTCCCACGTACCCTGCACTGGTTAAAGAGTTTTACAAAAATTTGACTAGAGGAGATGATGGTTTAGTGAGCGTAGTGAGAGGCATTGGACTAAACATCACTGCCACTATTCTATCTAGATTGTTAAGTTTACCCCTATCTGGACCATCCACTTTTGCCCCAGAGGATAGATTGCCAGCCCTCACAAGATTATTGAACAGAAATTTTGAGGGATTTGAAGAAGTTTTTGCAAGTCAATTGCCTTTGGAGCTGAGATTACTTCACAACATCTGCAGTAGAATTTTGTTTCCCAAGACTGGCAGATTCGACTATGTATCTGAGAGAGATATTTTATTATGGATGCTGTAGTTTCTGGAAAGCCTATTAATCTGCCTAGGATGATCATTTGGTACATTGCTGATTGTGGTGGGAAGAAGAAGTCAAGTTTGCCCTATGGCATGGTTCTAACGAAGCTATTTCAAAGCCAAGGATTGCATTTGGTGATAGTGAGCCGAAAAAGGAATTAAGGCATACTGATTTTACTCATTGGCTACTATTCATCGAATGGATTTGTTAAGAGGAATGGAAGATGGGAGAGGAAGAATATTGCAGAGGACAGAGCTATAGATGCTGAGGCCCCTAGACCTTCAGTGAGACATTCATCACCTGAGCCTCCTTAGAGCTCTTCTGTTCCAGATTCTATTCAGTAAGACATTCATCACCTGAGCCTCCAGTAGTTCCTTGACCCACCAGCTGATTAGCATTATCGGCCTGAGAGTCTTCCTCATATTGTTGGCTCCTAGAACGGCGAGCCATAACTATTTCCTGTTAAATTAGTTGTGGTTAATATCATCATAAGCTAAAGTGTCAGGTTTCTCTAAGTATAATGTCATTAAAATATATTCTCTATGTATTATCATGTCAATATGTCCGTGTCCCTAGGGTCATAATCTGGCTCTGATACCACTAAAGCTGTCACGCCCCAGACGCAATATCGGCCTAGGGTGACAACCCGCCGCGTGCCGGGCACGCAAGGCATCACAAAATTTTTCACACATAACACTATTATATATAACCAAGCCAAAATCATCACTGAATACTAAAAGTTTTGGGTTACAAACCCTTACACACCACAATAATAAAGTTTGGGCATCAAGCCCTACACATAAGTAATACTGGGGTTACAACAAAATAATGGTTTTAATTTATTTAATAGAAGATCCATCACCCCAACCATCCATCTTCAATCTCGTGGCTCTGACAAAAACATTGTAAGATTTTTATGAGCTTACACTCAATAAGTAAGCCACGTTATACAGTCAATTCATAGCATAACAATCTATAAGCACATAAATGATTTGTATGCTTAAACATTCTACAAATACTCAAACATGCAATGTAAGTAAACCCACTGTTTATACCCTCAATGGTAGCTGCAAATGTGTCCCACGGCCCTGCAATATCCCAATGGTGTACCAACAAGCATCCTCCTATTGAAAGGGTCCAGATACTAGGGTCACTCCATATCATAAACCACCAGAACACATACTCTATATGTGTGATGCCACCTCGAACCAAGCAGAACACATCCTCTAGATGTGTGATGCCACCTCATAGTAACTCAGAACACATCCTCTAGATACGTGATGCCATCTCGGACCAAGCAGAACACATCATCTAGACGTGTGAATGGAATAAATAAAACACATCCTCTAGACGTGTATGTGGCATAAATCATCAGAACACATCCTCTAGATGTGTGTGTGGCATAAATCATCAGAACACATCCTCTAGATGTGTGTGTGGCATGACATGATAAAGGAGAACCGCGGCGACACATAACAGTACCTCACATCATGCACTAACATATCAATAACATCTTATATTGCATAAACAGTGGATTATACTTACTTAACAATTGCATGTAATATATCACATCAATGTCATAATAACTGCATCTCTCATGCATAGCATCCATATATGAAATCATTCTCAATCATAGCACATAAACAACAATGTATTCATAATATTCATCTACTTATAATTTAGCCAATATCTATAACAATTCTTCATGTCACAATATAATTCACAATTTAAATATTCATATAATGAATAAAATAATTTATTAAATACTGATAACTGGCTTACTTACCTCAGTACGTAATCCAACAGGTATATATATCAGCTAGTCAGATGTCTGAGCACCTACAGGATCATTTTACACAATTAATTTATTAGAATAAGAATATTAAAATGACCCTTAGAATTCTACCCAGACTAGTTCACGGGCCCAACTTTGGGCTCAAATATCTCTCGCTATACACATCCAATTGGGAAAGTACAAATACCCCAAGAAACTAGAATTAACCCAAATTCTAGCCATATAATTATTTCTCATTTTTCGGCCCGATATAGGGCCCAAAATTTCTCCCCAAAAAAGCTCCAGGAACGGCCCAACAGGCCCAGAACCGGCCGGCCCAGCCGGCCCATTTCCCTAAGCCAATCCCGATCCCCTGTTTCACCGAAACAGGGGATGGATTCCACGCCAGCGGCCAGGGCCACTGTCGGCCAAATTGAGGGCGGCCCGACCGCCAGTGGCCGGGCCAGAGCCGGCCGCCGCCGCGGCTGGCCACCATCTCCTCCTCTCTTTCTCAATTTCTCTCTATTTCTCTCTCACCATCCGCGCGGCACATTACTGTGCCGCCCAGCGCCGGTAGAGGTGACAGGCCGTAGCTCAGGCCCGGCGAGGCGGCGAGCATGCCGCCAGGCCCGAACCAGCCCACAGCACGAGAGAGGGGCCGATTGGCCCTCTCTCTCTTCTCTCTCTCCACCACCACCCTGCCGAACACCTCCCCTGGTGCCGGCGGGGTCGCCGGCCGAAGCTCAGGCCCGGCGAGGCGGCGAGCACGCCGCCGGGCCTGAACCAAGGATCGGCCGACCTCTCTCTCTCGCTCTCTTTCTCTTTTCTCTGTCTCTCTCTCTCTCTCTCTCAAAGGCCAGGGGAATACCTGAAGGAGACGAAAGCCAGGATGAGGGAGGGAGTCTCCCTCCATCACATATTTAATTCCCTGCGTAACGCTTCGGTTTAAGGGGTCCGGGAAAATGAAGCGCTTCGCTGAGAGCGAAGCGTCGGACAGCACAGGACCAAGTCCTGAACCTGGTTCACATGAACCGGGTACTACACAAATGATTGGCACTTGGGTGAGAGAGCTCAAAGATGTGATGTATGATGCTGATGATATCTTGGACCTCTACAAGATTGAGGGTAAGAAATTGTGGCTACCAATCACCTTTCTTTGAGCTCTAGCTATAGCAATAAAATTTCTGTCATGATTTAGCTAACAGAATTAAAGATATCAATGCATTATTAGATGAAATTAAATAGGACAGATCAGTAATGTCTATGCTACAAAAGTCTTGCCCGCATGATGAAGGGACCGGAGAAAATACCCGTGAAACAACAACTTTGTTAGTTAAGTCTGACATTGTTGGAACACAAATTGAGGAGGGTACCCAGTGCCTCATCGAGTCATTAGTCATAGAAGATGGACAAAATGTGAAGTTTTTGGGATTACTGGAATGGGTGGAATTGGCAAGAGCACTCTTGCTCTTAGGATATACAATGATGAAAGGATGATTGAAACTTTCCGCTATGAATATGGACTTTTGTCTCTGAAAATTTTTCACAGAAAGAGTTATTGAAAGTGATAATTAGAAAGGCAGGAAAAGATTATTGGAAGGCTGAAAGTAAGGATGAGCTTGTATCCATACTTGTCTCTGTCCTTTGCAGAAAGTTCCTTATTGTATTAGATGATGTATGGAAGGCAAATGTGTGGGAGGACCTACTAAGAAATGTTTTATTGAGTGCAAGTGCTAGTGGTAAAGTCCTAGTGACTACTCGAAATGAAAGCATTGCAAGGAAAATGGGAGCGAATATCTATAGTGTCAACAAAATGGATGATGACGATGGTTGGACATTGCTTTACAAAAATGTGTTTAGAGATGAGGAAAAAGTGATCCATGATTTAAAAGAAGCCGGTATGAAAATTGTCAAAAAATGCGATGGTCTTCCTCTCGCAATCAAGGCTATTGCTGGGCTTTTAAGATCAAAGGTAAGAAGCAAGGCAGAATGGGGCAAGGTTCTTCAGAGCGATGCATGGTCCATGACTGAGCTACATGAAGAGCTCCCTGGAGCCCTATTCTTGAGTTATGCAGATTTACGGCCTGAACTGAAACAATGCTTCCTTTATTGCTCATTGTACCCAGTAGGCCACAGTATGCTTCGTTCAGATATCATTCCGCTTTGGGTAGCAGAAGGCTTAATAAGAAATCGAGGAAATATGTTGCTGGAAGACATAGCCGAAGATTATTATTTTGAGCTATTATGGAGGACCCTTTTATGCACAATGCATAGTAGTTTCCATTTTTGATAGGAGATGAAAGCATTTCTGTCTGCCCTGGCAAATGTTAGATACAAATCCAATAACAAAAATTCGTCGCCTGTCTATTACAAACCTTGAGGAGAGAGTGGTCATTCCTGATGAAATAATAGCACAAGGATGTCTGAGGACTCTCTTGTTCTTCTTTGAAACCCCAATGGAGGTTCCAATTGATGATATTTGCGAAAGACTTCAGCGGTTGCGTGTCTTGAATCTGGCTAATGCTCTGATAGATACTCTTCCAAGTTCCTTAGATCTTGATTGTACAAAAATAAGGGAAATACCAGAATCCATAGGGTGCCTCTCAAACCTGCAAAACTTGTGTCTCACGGGCTGTAAATTCTTGCCCGCTCTACCCAATAGCATCTCGAGATTGTGCAGTCTAAGGTGCCTCGAGCTTGCAGAAACTCCTTTACAACACTTACCAAAAGGAATAGGGGAACTGAAACAGCTTAACCGTCTTAATGGATTTGTGGTGGGCAGCGATGGGCATGGTGGCCAGCAACACGAGGGATGCGACCTGGAAGAGTTGCAGTCTCTGTCAGAGATCAGATATCTGTGCATCGACAAGTTGGAGAGGGCACTGATAGGGGCTTCAGCAATTGCGAACAAAACCTTCCTTAGGTTGCTGGTATTGTCAAGCTCAATGCCGATGAATACTTCAGGCAGTAATCCACCATATTATGCCGAGGAGACAATCCAAAGAATTGAGCAGATACATGACGAACTCTCGCCTCCATCAAGCCTTCAACATCTGATCTTCAAGCATTTCTTTGGTCGCAGACTTCCAAGGTGGATGATGACTTCTTCATTGGGTTCTTCCTTACCGGAGCTAAGAGCGGTGGGATTATTCGGTTGTTATTCCTTCCTGCAGCTTCCCCTACTGGGCCAGCTGCCCCAGCTGCAACGCGTTTATATTTGCCAAGCAGATGCAATCGTGACTATCGGTCCTGAATTTCTGGGTCACCCTGCATTATTTCCTGAGCTTCAACTTTTGCGACTCTGCCACATGTTCAACTGGGAAGAGTGGTCTTTAGGGCAGTGGGATCAGGTTGCTCCTGAGCATGGAAGAAGAGCATCGTCTAGGTTGATGCCTCGTCTCCAAACCTTGACGCTGTTGGAATGTCCCAAGCTGAGAGCACTTCCAGCAGGCTTATGGCATGCCTCCAACTTGCAGAACATTTCAATCAAAGGAGCCCACAGCCTCAGAGAAATCAAGAAACTTCCCTCTTTTAGTGGTACTCTTATTGTCGAGGACAATCAGAGCTTGGAAGCAATCTCAAATGTTCCAGCACTCAGGCATTTGATTGTTGAGGATTGCCATAGTTTGCAGTACGTGGAGATTCTAAATGAGCTGCGACATCTAGACCTAAAATTAAATCAATTGGAAATGTCCACTGATGCTTCATCGTCAGTGCAGCAGCATGTAGTAGAGTGCATTCCGGATTGGCTAAGGAGACTTGTGGATCAGCATCAATTGCCTCCCCAGAATTTTCAGCAATTTCATCTGACTTGCAGCCAAACTGTGCTTCTGAGATGCCTTGACGGCTCCCCAGACTGGCCCATAATTCAACAGATCCCTGATGTCAGAGTCCAGAACTACGATGGAACCATAGTTTTATGCTACACCAAGAACCTCTACAGTTACAGAACCAATGCAAGCATTGATGCTCGGAGGGAAATCTGTCCACGTCCTCTTGTCTTCAGCAAGGCCATTTTAAATTTGAGTATGTTTTCCAGACATGTTCCTATTTTCCTTCGTATTGTTGTTGTTTTACTAGGCTTACTCTTGATTCTCTCTTGCAGTTGAGGTGTTTGGCGACGGAAATGAGCCTTGCTTTAAGCATTGCATCTTTTGAATTCACTGTTTTTGGTGTCTGCTTGATTAAAGTTCCATTTCTTTTTTTTTGCCCTTTAGTGTTGGTTTAGTGGAATCTTCCGTACTGATAATTTACCTGCTGTATCCTCATGCATTACAACAATGCCCACCAGATTGAGAAGGAAGAAGAGAGTATCGTATAAGCTAAATCCTCTCTCTCTCTCTATCTCTCTCTCTCTCTCTAAGCCCAACCTGTCTCCGTCTGATCAATTCTGCTTGTTACAACGCAGGTTTTGTTCAAGTGGAAGATTATGCAACAGTGGATAAGGAGGGAACTTTACGAGGAAGATTAATTATGCAAGCAGTGGACAAGGAGACAACTTTATGATGAAGAGGATTGAGCTTTTTTTTTTTTGTTTTCTCAATGTCTTTGTTGATATATTTTCCCATTTCTACTGGATTGTATATATTTACCTTACCTTTCGGAGGACATATCTTAATTTGTGACTAACTCATGATCCTTCTATAAATATGAACAATCATGCAACTTGTGGGTGAGTGGATGATAAAGGATATGGTAGATTGTTTCCGTTATTATGCTATTTTTATAATGGGATGTCTAGATTTCAGACTTGAATTTTATTGTCTCAGACTTTGGTTGTTAGTCCATGAAGAATGGCCAGCAAATATTGGCATTCAATGTCTAAAAAACAATTGATATATTCTTCTGCCGGACTATTGCATTGCGGCAGTCATGCGTGACTAAATTTCCAGAAGGGTAATTGAAAGTTTAACAGATAGCAGAAGCCTTCTACCAGATAACTTGATAGTTTCCTAGCCAAGCTTGTGAGCTTCAAGAACCAACCAATGCTTTAATTAATTAGCTTGATTAGATCTCCAAAATAACTGGCATCTTGTATGCTTGAAGATTGATAGCTTGTATCAACACTAAAAAACAGACAGAACCATAAACTGATACGTTGTAGTAGTTAAGAACTTTAAATTATACTTGCATCAATTGGGCATTAAAATTGATACCCTTTATTTTTTACAAACCAAGATGGCTGGATTGCATCGGACTCCCATTAATTTAAAACCTTTTATAATTTATATCAAATAGGATTGATAGTCCTGCAAATTTATTATGAGTTAGACATTTTATACCAGCTATTTAATGTTGACATGGTATCCATTGAAATAGAGATTGATTGTGGCACAGTTAAAAAGATAATATTTCTTTACCTTTACACCAGTCAATACAAAAATAAGTAAGTTTTATTAGTGATGACATCCGATCACCGGCGATGACCGTTAGAAGGGTCCGTGAAGTTGTCGATGAAGCTTGGACCTGCAAAAAGTCCCAGAGCCGGAGGCGGCTCCGGCGGGGACCCTCCGACGGATAAGTTAGCGGCTGGAGTCACAGCCATGAGCTTGAAAAAGCTCAAAAAAAAAAGCTCAGAGAATCCGAAGGTCCTTTGAGTGCTAAGAGTGTAACGTTGTTAAGGATTCTTCTTACCCTTTTATGAACCCTTGGTTTCAGTTTGGGGATCAGCTACGTGGAGTTTCGTGGAAGAAGATGACGGTTAAACTCATGGTGATTACGTGAGTTCAGAGACGGTTGGTGGGCCTGGTCTTATTGGACATGCGGGCTAGTTGGTAGTTGGGCCTGGTCCCATCGAGCGCGTGGGACAGGTGGTAGGTGGGCCTGGTCCCATCGGGCACATGAAATAGGTGGTAGGTGGGCCTGGTCCAATCGGGCATGTGGGACAGGCGGCGGGCGCGATTAGCCCACACGGGGAGCCACATAGGCACCACAGTCCATTCGGGAGCTGACATAGAGGTTAGTGTCGCAGCTAGTGTTGGGGCTGGTTTTGGAGAGACCGGGCCACCTTGGAGAGATAGGCCGCCGAGGGCCACCTTGGAGAGATGGGGCCACCGAGGGCCGTCTTGAAGAAACGGGGCCGCCTTAGGGAGATGGGGCCGCCTTGGGAAGATAGGGCGCCGAGGGCCGCTTTGGAGAAGCGGAGCCGCTTTGGAGAGATGGGGCCGCCAAGGGCCGCTTTGAAGAAGTGGGGCCATCACTGAAGAGTGGGGCCGCCTTAGAGAAATGGGGCCGCCGAGGGCCGCTTTGGAGAAGCAAGGCTGCCTTGGAGAGATTGGGCTATCGAGGGCCGCTTTGGAGAAATAGGGCCGCTGCTGAAGAGTGGGACCACCTGTCCTGAGTTCTACTGCTAGTCAGGTCTGCCGTTAATGCCTGTGTGGCGCTACCAGCCACATCAGATGCCCCTTCACTTTTAAGCTCAAGGGGCCACATGTCTGCTGACTCTTGGACGAAAGGAGCGCAAAAATTTATCATCATTGTTGGCTTTGCGCATCATTAACCACTGGAGGCGAAGACGTGCCTCCCCGAGATGATGTTGCTTCGAAGTCCATCCTATTTAAGAAGCACAAAAAGTGAAGCTGATTTTGGGAGCGTCGAGGGGATATTTCTCAAGGGACGAAAAAGTTGGGCGCCATCATTAAGTCACCACTCCCCATGCCCTATCACTGGTCATGGAAACAAGGCATCATATCTCGGGCGAAGGGGGAGTTATAGACAGCTGGGAGTTGGCCTCAATTGCGGACGGCCATGTGGCAATGTCTTGGGCGGAACGATTCAAAATTCTGTATAAAAATGCCTCGTCCACCCGAGCATGCTTTTCACGCTTTCATCATCTTCCCTATCATCTTCCTCCTAGAGCTCTGAGCCTTTTCTGAGTCCGAAACTTCTGCTCTTTCTTTCGACACCAGGTTAGTCCCCTTCTGTCCTCTTTGTTCTTGAGCCCATGGACCATAGTGCCATTAGGGAGGGCAAGAGGCCCGCTGTAAGTCCCCCTCAGTCCTCGAAGGAGGAGGAAGAGGGGGTCCCTCTAGAGCACCATTGCCATCGGCCGGTCGGTGGTGTGACCATCCGTGACCGTACGACGAACACTGAGCAGCCTCCAGCCCGAGTGTCCCCGCCTAGGGTAGCGCCACCTAGGGTAGCTCTATTTCCCGCAGTCCATCCGACCCCTCCTCGATGGTCACTTCTGATCTGGTAGGGCTGGAGGGGACGGTCTCCACCATGACCCCTGAGGAGTAGAAGACCTCAGGGTTAGGTATAGGGTTCCCAGCTACGTGTGTCTGTCCACTCCTGGGCTCGAGGACAGGGTGACCTCCGATCAGCTCGATCAGGTGTTTGTCCTTAACCTGCTTGATAGGTATGGACTTGTCCCGGCATAGTTGACTCCGAACTCGATTTGGATCATCTGTGCCTTCATTGTTCTTTATTTTTTTCATGGCTCGAATGCTAGGATTTCTTTGTTCCGAGCCTTCTATAACTCCGTCACCATAACGAGGATGGGTGGTGGATCTTCACTTCCTGCCCGGTAGGGCTTTACCACTTAGCCTCCCTTCCAAAGTCAAGGGATGAAATCCCAATTTTTGTTTGCCCACATAGAGGGGTTGAGGATGAGTTGGGGGAGTCCTGATGTCGGTCCCAATAGAAACCCTGTAGTGGATGAGAGGGATCAGGAGCTCTTCGACTGCCTGACATCCTCCAAGACTCCACCTTGCAAGGAGTTGTTGGCCGAGGCCAACCTCTATGAGGCCGGCCTGTCCGGTAGTTGGTGAGCATGAGACCTTGCTTTCCTTGTCCTTTCTTATTTAGTTTTCCTTTTCTGACTGTTGGCTCCCTATGCAGCAATGAAGTTGCCCATCAAGAAATTGAGGGCGACAATACGGAAGAGGAGGGAGGAGTCCAGCGAAGTTGTGAGGCCAGCCAAGAGAGCTCGGCGAAGGGCCCAGGGAGAGTTGGCCTAGGCCCCTGCAGCTCCAGCAGAGGTGGCTCCCGTGCAGGAGCCGAGGGAGAGTGACCCGGTCGAGGTGCTGATGAGTGAAGATGTTCCTGCCAAGGCCGAGGCGGGACCGGAGATGGGAGGCCAATCGGCCCAGGCAGAGGAGTCTACGGACGGGCCTCCGCCCCCTATCGTGCTGACGAAGGCCAATGATGAGCCTCCTGCTCCCGTTGAGCCGGCTGAGGTGGCCACTTTGGAACCAAGGGTAGACACCCGGTCCCCCCTGAGCCTGAGGCAGAGGCGGCGACTTTGGAGGCGGAGGCAAAGAGGGACCGATCATCGATGGTGAAGTGAGGCCAGAGGCGGAGCCGAAAGCGGGGTCGGTGGTCCTGTGCTCGTCGTCCGGTCAGGATCCTCGCAGGGAGCCACGGTGGCCGCCAAGGTTTTCGGCCATGGATAGCGGGTGTCTAGCAGAGCGCCTGTTAGAGAGGATTTATCTGCTGAGGTTCCATGAGCAGCTCAGACATGAGCCCATTGCTCAAGTCCTCGATGCCACATATGTGTCGGTTCTTAAGGTAAATTTTCTTTTGGTTATTCTTTTTTGTCATCCATTTTGACTGAACTGTGACTAACTCCTTGATCCTTGTAGATAGCCAATGAAGTCCTCACCCTCCGAGATGCCTTAATCCAGACCCGCGATGTCATGGAGCATTCCCAGGGTCGGTTGGTCAAGTACCAGGGCCAGTGCGAGGAGTTGGCCGGGAGGCTAGTCGAGGCCCAGGCCAGGAAACCAAGATGGCTGGGAAGATTCTCATGGCTGATGTCGACCACGATGAATGGAAGGCTCGGTTCAGAGAGGCCGAGACGAAGGCGGCGACCGAGCTTACCCAGAACTTGGTGGTGGAGATTAAGTTGGCGATGCTCGGGGAGAGGTTGGAGTTGGCCGAGGGCAAGGTCGATACCCTAACTCAGAAGCTCGAGGATGCCTTGGACCAAGCCGAAATGGTGGAAGCCATTGCCCTTAACGCTGAGGAGAGGGCCGCCTTGGCAGAGTTGGATGCCCAGGTGGCTGAGCTGAGAAGGGCTGACGCTGAGGCCCGAGCACGAAGTGCTGAGGCCAGGGGCTGGAACATCGAGGTCCGGGTTGAGAAGGCTGAGAGTCAGAGCCCACGATGGTGAGACCCAGGCTCAGAGTGCTGTTGAGCAATTCAGAAGCTCCCCGACATTCGAGCAGGAGGTGACCAAAGTCAGCCTCAACGCCTATGCCCAAGGCTTCGAGGAGTGCAAGGAGAAGGTTGCCCAAGTCTTTGGCATTGGCTACCTCAGTGCCATCCGGGCTGGGGACCCGATCGACGAAGAGTCGACAAGGATGAGGCCGAGGACGAACTGGGGCCCGCCGAACCTTAGATACCTAGGCCTTTTCTTCTTTATTACTTTTCTTTTTGATTGCAACTAACTTTGGGTCAGCTTTTGTAACTTTTTCAAATATCAATGAAGAAGAAATTTTTTCCAAGTGTGTATGACTTAGCTTTTGTGATGGCCTTGCCTTGCTATGATGGCGCACTAGCCCCAACTCTCAGGCTCGGTCGCAGTCCTCCCAGCGACCTAGCGGGTGCTTGTATGGACTCGTGGCATCGGCCGAGTCCTTAGTCCCTTAGGCGCTTATCAAAATGACCGCAGAGTGCTGGTGTTGGTTAGGCAATGCTCGAATTAACTCAGAAGTCCTTCAGGACCACCTCGGGGTCTGTGTGTTGACCCGAGGGGCGACTCGAGCGGGTATAGACTGTCAGGGTCTTGAACCGGCATGAGGGTGCCTCCGTGCCGGACCGAGGGATGATCCTTTAGCCGCAATGCCATCGAGCTCCTTTAGAACCATCTTGGGGGTTTGTGTGCCGACCCAAGGGATGACTTGAGCAGGTACGGAGCTGTCAGGGTCTTGAACCGGCTTGAGGGTGCCTTTGTGCCGGACCGAGGGGTGACCCTTTAGCCGCAATGCCGTCAAGCTCCTTTAGAAATGCTTTGGGGGTTTGTGTACTGACCTGAGGGGCGACTCGAGTGGGTACAAAGCTGACAGGGTCTTGAACCAGCTCAGGAGCGCCTCCACACTGGACCGAGGGGTGATCCTTTAGTCGCGATGCCGCTGAGCTCCTTTAGAACCGTCTCAGAGGTTTGTGTGCCAACCCAAAGGGTGACTCGAGCGTGTACGAAGCTATCAGGGTCTTGAACCAGCTCAGGGATGCCTCCGCACCGGACCAAGGGGAGACCCTTTAGCCGTGATGCCGTTGAGCTCTTTTAGAACCACCTTGGGGGTTTGTGTGCTAACCCGAGGGATGACTTGAGCAGTACAGAGTTATCAGGATCTTGAACCGGCTCGGGGGTGCCTTCGCAACGGACCGAGGGGTGACCCTTTAGCCATGATGCTGCCGAGATCATTTGGAACTGCATCGGGAGTTTGTGTGCCGACCCAGGGTCGACTCAAGCGGATACAGAGCTGATAGGGTCTTGAACCAGCTCGGGGCGCCTCCATGCCGAACCAAGGGGTGACCCTTTAGCCACGATGCCACCAAGCTCCTTTAGAACTGCCTTGGGGGTTTGTGTGCCGACCCGAGAGGCGACTCAAGCGGGTACGAGCTGTCAGGGTCTTGAACTGACTCGGGGCCACCTTTGCACCGGACTAAGGGATGACCCTTTAGCTGCGATGCAATCGAGGTCCTTTAGAATTATCTCGAAGGTTTGTGTGTGACCCGAGGGGTGACTTGAGCGGATACGGAGCTGTCAGGGTCTTGAACTGGCTCGAGGGCACCTCCGCATCGGATCGAGGGGGGACCCTTTAGTCGTGATATCATCGAGCTCCTTTAGAACTGCCTCGGGGTTTGTGTGCTGACCCAAGGGGCGACTCGAGCGGGTATGAAGCCATCAGGGTCTTGAACTGGCTCAGGGGCACCTCTGCGCCAGACCAAGGGATGACCCTTTAGCCGTAATGCCGCCAAGCTCCTTTAGAACTGCCTCGGGGGTTTGTGTGCCGACCCGAGGGATGACTCGAGTGGGTACGGAGCTATCATGATCTTGAACCGGGTCGGGGAAGCTTCTATGCTGGTCCGAGGGGTGACCCTTTAGCCGCGATGCCGTCGAGCTCCTTTAGTCGCTAGATCCTCAACCCCGAAGATGAGTCAGATGTAAGAAATTAGGAATTCTTTTTATTATCATCAATTGAAGAGGTACATCATTGATAATAATGGCAGAGGTTGTCTGCATTCCAGGTACATGGGATGGGCCATCTACTGAGTTCCTCAATCCAGTATGCTCCTCGGTGAAGTACTTCGATGATGCGGTAAGGACCCTCCTAGTTTGGAGATAGTTTACCCCCTCCATTGGCTTGGACACTTCAGCCTTTATGAGGGCCAGATCTTCGGGACATAATATCTTGGGACGGACTCGGGCATTATAGTACTTGGTTGCTCGTTGGTGAAAGGTGGCCATTCTGAGCTACGCCCGGTCATGCACTTCGTCAATGAAGTCGAGGTTGGTTCTCAACCACACAGGTTGTCCCTTTCATTGTATGACTCCATGCGGGGTTTGGAAGGCCGATCTCGATGGGGATGACCGCCTCAGATCCAAAAACTAGACTAAAGGGGATCTCTTCCATTGAGGCTCTTGGAGTTATATGATATGCCCACGGCACACTTGGAAGCTCCTCGACCCATATACCTTTACACCCATCCAGCCAGGTTTTGAGTCCTCGAAGGATGGTTCGGTTTATGACCTTGGCCTCCCCATTGGTTTATGGATGGCCAACAGATGTGAACCGATGGCAGATATTCAGGTCGACGTAGAATGTCTTGAATGTGGCATTGTCAAATTGCCAGCCGTTATCGGTGATGATAGTATGGGGCAACCGAACCGGCATATGATAGACCTTCAAAAGAAAGCTTTAACTTTGCTCTCGGTGATCTTAGCCAGCGCCTCGACTTCAACTCATTTGGGGAAGTAGTTGATGGCGACAAGCAGAATTTTCGCTGACCCAAAGCTATGGGGAACGGTCCAGGATGTCCATCCCTCATTGGGCGAAGGGCCATAGGGCCGAGAGCGAGCATAGTGGGGAAGCTGCTGCCGCTGGATGTGTGCATGCCACTGACAGCCGTCGCACTTCCGAACTAGCTCGGTCGCATTCTCCCTCATGGTTAGCCAGTAGTATCCCTATCGGAGGGCTTTCTGCGCCAGCGATCTCCGCCCCAGGTGATTTTTACATATGCCTTCATGTATCTCTCTGAGGATGTAGTCGGCATCTGCAGGATCGACACACTTGAGGAGGAGGTAGAGAATGACCTTCTATATAGTCGTCCATCTAGCAAGGTGAACTTGGAGGCTCTCCATTTGAGTAGTCTAGCCTTTTCGTGATTGGTCGGGAGGGTACCATTGGTGAGGTAGTGGATGTAAGCATCCATCCATGTCGGTTCCTGCACGACTGGGAGGACTTCCTCTTTATCTTCAATGCTAAGCTTTTTCAAGTGTTTGATGTACGTGCCTCCCAGGATGTTGTCCACTAGGTGGCCAGACGAGATAGGGCATCGGCCTTGGCATTCTCGCTTCGAAGGATGTAGCTGATATTGAAGTTAGGAAAGAGACCAGGAGTTGAACCTTCTCCAAATACTGGGCCTTGGTAGGATCCTGTGCCTCGTACTCTCCATTGATTTGTTCGAAGATGACCTGGGAGTCGATGAAGGTCCTGAGGCGTCTGATCCTGAGCTCTTGGGCGAGCCTCACCTCGGCCAGTATGGCTTCATACTTGGCCTGGTTATTAGTAGCTTTGAAGAGGAGTCGGAGGGCGTATTCTGCCTTCTCACCCTTCAAACTTGAGAGAATGAGACTGGCCCCACTTTTTTGAAAGTTTGAGGCACTGTCCACGTGAAGGATCTAGGTTTCCTCCAGGTCATGGGGCTCAGCGTCCAGCTACACTATCGAGGGCTCTTCCGCCTGCTCCTCAGTCCAAGCGCACTCGACCAAGAAGTCAGCCAAGATTTGGGACTTCAGAGCCGGCCTCGTCTGAAAAGAGAGGTCAAACTCTTTCAACTTAATCGCCCATTTGGCTAGCTGGCCCAAGGTGTCCAGATGAGCCAAATAGCTTTGAGGGGCTAGTCGTGAGTACCATGATGGAATGAGTTTAGAAATACGGCCTGAGATGCTGGGCGAAAATAATCAGAGAAAAAATAATTTTCTCTATCTTGTAGTTTCTAATCTCAACGTCGTGGAGTACTTTGCTCACATAGTTGACGGGCTTCTGAGATCCGTCGGTGTCGAGGTGTACTAAGACGGAGCTGACGGCCTCCGAGGAGGCAGCGAGGTAAAGAAAAAGGCTCTCCCCATCCTTCAGCTTTGATAGCAATGGTAGGGCAGATAAAAATGCCTTTAGTCCTTCTAAGGCTCTTTGGCAATCTTTTGTCCACTCGAACCTGCTTACCTTGCACAGAGCCTTGAAAAAAGGCAGATACCTCTCAGTCGACTTGGAGAGAAAATGCCTTAGGGCCGCTACTCTCCCGGTGAGCCATTGTACTTCTTTCTTGTTAGCCGGTGGCCACATATCAAAGATGGCGTTGATCTTCTCTAGGTTCACCCCTATCCCACGTTGAGTCACCATGAAGCCCAAAAACTTTTTCGTCGTGACCCTGAAAGCACACTTTTGCGGGTTCAACTTTACTTGGCAGCAGCGGAGATTATTGAAGGTTTCCCCTAGCTCAGAGACATGGTCGAAGGCGCGAACACTCTTTGTCAGTATGTCATCCACGTAGACTTGTATATTTCATCCGAGTTGGTCTTTAAAGACCTTGTTTATCAGCCTCTGATAGATTGCTCTTGCATTCTTGAGGTCGAAAGGCATTACCTTGTAACAGTAGATGCCCTTCTCGGTCACGAAGGATGCATGCTCTTTGTCGTTTGGATCCATCTTTATTTGATTATACCCAAAAGGCATCCATGAAGCTGAGGAGCTCGTCACAAGAGATGGAGTCCACCAATTGGTCAATCCAAGGCAATAAAAACTATCCTTTGGGCATGCCTTGTTGAGGTTAGTGAAGTCAATGCAGATTCTTTAGCTCTCGTTTACCTTGCGACCATCACCACATTGACCAACCAATCCAAGTAATGTGCTTCTCGGATGTGGTCGCAGCAAGTAGCTTGCCGACCTCCTCGTCAATAGCTCTCTGTCTCTCCGAGGTGAAACATCTCTTTCACTGGTGGATCGAGCGGTGCTTTGGGTTGATGTTGAGATTGTGAGTGATTATCTTTGAAGGTATGCTGGGTATATCGGACACCGACCAGGCAAAGATGTCCGAGTTGGCCCACAAAAAGGCTAGGAGGCGGTCTCGATCTTCAGTAGGAAGAAGCTCACCGACCCGCACCGTCCTTGTCGGGTCATCCCTCAATGGAAAGTCAACAACCGCTCAGTCGACTCTCCTCCTTTGCTGGATTCTTTGAGGTTTGGTGCCTCTGGGACGGTGTGACTGCCGACTCTTGGGGGCTCAAAGCGTGTGGTAGCATGGCAGGACCGAACTAGTCGTCCCTCGCATCTTGCCGATCCCATTGTTAGTTGAGAATCTAACGAGCAGCTGCTTGGTGGAGATAACCACATTGAGAAGATTTAGGCCGGGTCGACCGAGGATAGCGTTGTATGCCAAAGGCACTCGGACGATCAGGAACTTCATCATGACTGTGCTTTGATGCAACGATGTTTCGGCCATAACTGAAAGGGTGATCTCGCCTTCCACTCTCACCGAATCCCCGTAAAACCAACCAAGGGTGCAACCACTGGCTGGAGGGAGTCAAGAGACAGATTCATTTGCAAAAGCATCGTAGGTAATGATGTCCGCTGAGCTTTCACTGTCAACTAGGATTCATTTTACAAGATGTTTGACAATCGTCATTGAGACAACAATACCATCATTGTTTACATTTTTAACCCTAGCTAACTCCCTTTTGGGAAGAGAAATTACATCACCCATGCCCTCATCATCCCTTGGCTGTTTTAACGAAGAACCCACTCCCCAATAGACCATTCCCACCATCTTCTATGTTGGGCATTGTCGACGTTGGTCTGAGCAGGTGGATGCTCCATGAGCGCGGAACTGCTGGGGGTCCCTTCTGGATATATTTTCCAAGGTAATCCCACTGGATGAGTTTCTCGATGGCATGCTTTAGGCTGTAGCAGTTCTCGGTGTCGTGGTCGTAGTTCCGATGAAAAGATAATAGTGGCTCTTGTCACATGGAGCTCCCTTCTTTATTGGCAGAGGATGTTGAAAGTATAGCTTGCCCTCGATCTCCATGAGAATGTGAGAGTGAGGGGCGAGAAGAGGGGTGAGCTCACTATCCCTGGGGCAAGGCTCCGGCGGCGGTCATCGGTCGGCGAGGTGGCTTGGGCTTCTTGGAGCGGGAGGGTCTACTTGGCTTAGCATGGGCAGACCTTCGGCTGAAACTCCTTCAGACTCCCGGCAAGTGGAGTCGCCTCGTCGATGTGGATATATTTCTGTGCGCGGAGCAGGAGGTCGGCGTAAGAGCTGGGTGGCTTCTTGTTTAGAGAGAAGGTGAAACGAAGGATGGAGTCCCCATTTCAATGCCAAAGTGGCAACTGCATCATCTAAGTGGTAGACTTCAAGGGCTTCATTTTGAAGCGCGCCATGAAGTCTCTAAGGGACTCTCCCTCCTTCTATCGGATGGCGAAGAGACTG
>UESW01002273.1:0-31833 GCA_900491605.1 Calamus simplicifolius
AAGATTAGTTCCAGTTCTGGCATTAGGAGTTCTTGAAATAGTTTTCAATAGAAATGTCATTATACTAAATGATTGTCATTTTTGCCCAACGTTCTTGTTGAACGTAATTTCTGTAGGCCTTCTGGCCAAAAGTCATTATGAAATTTCAATAAAGGATGTTACTTTGAATATCATTATGAATGGAGTCACTGTAATGACTGGGCATTTATCTAATGGCATTTATATATTATCACAGCCTGTGAATGTAGTGTACAATCAAGTAAGCGCCCTAGAACAACTGATGTCACAGACATTTATCTTTGGCACCATCGGCTGGGTCATATCAATAAGAACAGATTAAACAGGTTAACTCAGGAGGGCATCCTTCGAGTTGATGATTGTGAATCATTAACTACCTGTGAATCATGTCTTCTTGGTAAAATGACCAAGTCATCTTTTACTGAAAAGGTGAAAGAGCCAAAGAGCTATTGGGTCTAGTACATACTGATGTATGTGGACCAATGAGCACTTGTGCCAAAGGTGGATATTACTACTTCATTACTTTTACAGACGACCTTTCTAGGTTCGGTTATGTCTATCTTATGAGACATAAATCTGAGTCGTTTGAAATGTTCAAACTATATCATAAAGAAGTAGAAAAACAAACAGGAAAATGTATTAAGACCCTTCGATCAGATCGAGGAGGCGAATACCTTTCCAATGAATTTGTGACATATTTAAGAGAGAATGGGATTCTCTCCCAATGGACTCCTCCTGGAACACCGCAGCATAACGGTGTGTCGGAAAGAAGGAAATCGAACTCTGTTAGACATGGTTCGGTCCATGATGGGTTTTGCAAGCTTGCCAATATCATTTTGGGGATACGCATTAGAATCAGCTTGTCATATTCTTAATAAGGTTCCAAGTAAGTCTGTTTCTAAAACTCCACATGAGATGTGGTATGGACATAAACCGGTTATTACCTATCTGAGAGTCTGGGGGTGTCCGGCTTATGTGAAACGTGCAAAATCAGACAAACTTGAACCCAAATCTGACAAATTTTTTTATCGGCTATCCGAAAGAAACCAAAGGATATTACTTCTACAATACTGAAGAACAAAAGTTGTTCATTAGTAATAGAGCAGTTTTTCTTGAAAAGGAGTTCCTTAGTGAAGGAACAAATAGCTCTAATGTTGAACTTGAGGAAGTTCATCAAGTAGAAGGAACAACACAAACCAGTGAACCCTTAGAATCTGAGTTGATTAGATCAAACTCAAAACCCATTTTAGATGCACCATTAAGGCGATCTGGTAGAGTACCACATCAACCGGACAGATACTTAGGTTTCTTGGTCCAGAACGATGATCCTGTTGAACTCGATGAGAAACAACGAGGATCCGATCACCTATATGGATGCTATGCAAAGGACTGACTCTAATAAATGGCTTGATGCCATGAAATCCGAACTTGATTCCATGAAGGACAATAATGTATGGACATTAGTTGACCCACCCGAAGGGATAAAACCCATAGGGTGTAAGTGGGTTTTCAAGAGGAAAAGAGCGCAGACGGAAAGGTAGAGACCTATAAAGCACGTCTGGTTGCCAAGGGGTATCGTCAACGTTATGGTATTGACTATGACGAAACGTTTTCTCCTGTGGCAATGCTGAAATCCATTCGGATTATGCTAGCTATAGCAGCACACTTCGATTATGAGATTTGGCAGATGGATGTTAAAACCGCTTTTCTAAATGGTGATTTAGAAGAACAGGTGTATATGATACAGCCTGAAGGTTTTATATCTGAAGACGAGTCTAAAGTGTGCAGGCTACAGAAGTCTATTTATGGACTTAAGCAAGCATCTAGGAGTTGGAACATACGATTTGATAAAGTGATCAAATCTTATGGCTTTATTAAGAATAAAGAAGAACCTTGCATTTATAAATGGGCTAACGATTCCGTTATTGTATTTCTTGTATTATATGTGGATGATATTCTCTTAATCGGGAATGATATCCCTGCATTACAAGGAATAAAGACATGGTTATCATCACAATTCTCCATGAAAGATCTGGGAGAAGCATCATACATCTAGGGATGAAGATCTATAGAGATAGATCTAAGAGGATGCTTGGTTTATCCCAATCTACGTACATTGACACAGTGCTAAAGAGGTTTAGCATGGAGAATTCCAAGAAAGGCTATCTTCCGATAGGCCATGGAATTCATCTTTCTAAGAAGGATTGTCCGACAACTCCTAATGAAAGAGAACGTATGAGTCGAATTCCATATGCTTCGGCAGTGGGATCGATTATGTACACCATGACATGTACAAGACCAGATGTGGCATACTCACTAGGAGTAGTGAGTAGATACCAATCTGATCCAGAAAAACACTGGCAAGTTGTTAAGACAATCCTTAAGTATTTGAGAAATACTAAGGACCAGTGGTTAGTCTATGGAGAGTCTGATTTGAAACTTGTTGGATATACTGATTCCAGTTTCCAATCAGATCATGATGATAGCAAAAGTGTATCGGGTTTCGTGTTTATCCTGAATGGTGGAGCTGTTTGCTGGAAAAGTTTCAAGCAACATACAGTGGCAGATTCGGTGTGCGAGGCAGAGTACATCGCTGCATCAGATGCTGCGAAAGAAGCTGTGTGGCTGCGAAAGTTCATCTCCGAGCTTGGAGTGACACCTTCCATAGATGGACCAGTCCTGTTGTACAGTGACAGCACTGGTGCCATAGCTCAAGCAAAGGAACCACGAGCACATCAGCGCACCAAGCACATACTGCGCCGGTTTCATCTTATTCGAGAGATTGTAGACCGAGGTGACATAAATCTTCAGAAGATTGATGGAAAGGAAAACCTAGGTGACCCATTTACTAAAGCACTCAGCATCAAGGAGTTTGACAACTATAAGTTGAAGATGGGTATTAGATACTGTAATGAGTGGCTTTAGGCTAAGTGGGAGTTTGTTGGGAATTGTATCCTAAAGCCAATCATTTGATGATTGTGCTAATGTAAATTGTATATAAATTGATATATTAATAAAAGTTATTTGGCAGTTTATTCATTACAAGAACATCTTCTTAATACTCCTGATTGTAATGAAGCCCTTAGGATCTTCCTTCACGATAAAGGAGGATTTATCTTTGAAGGTCCTCAAAAAGGTTCGCGACCATATGATATACTATGACAGGGCCATAGTACTATCAATTATAGGATGTTGTATATCATATTTGTTGGTTGTCCTCTTAACCAAGGAGTGTAGAGACACTGGTATGACATACAGGTGAAAGTGTAGGAGTACATTTCACCGAACGTGACTCATTTTTGGATACTCTACTGTCAAGAGTTAATCCGAGAAGATATAGGTATAAGTATCCTTCAGACCTGAAGATCACAACCAGTGGCTTACAAGCAACTCATTGTACTTAGGTGCCGGACCACCTGGATTTCTAATCCAGCTACGAAAGGTTACTGGGTGCAGTCAAGTACTTGTGGTAGTCAGTTGTGGATCAAGATGGAATTTGACCTATCCCGTTAAAAGGAGAAATGCTTGTGTTTCAATTTAGCAAGACCTTGGCCAAGGCACTTCATGTGAAAGTCACATGATCACTAAAATTGAAATCACTTTATGGATTTGCTATTTAGAGTTGACAGCTCTTAAGCCATCCTTAGCATTTGTGGTCAAGAGGATGAATTATACGGTAACTGTTTCTTAGGGTTCTTGGAGTTTGCTTGGTAACTCTTCGACCTATCCTGACGTCGGGTTCCATTGCTAGATGGGCACATCGATTAGTATAAAAAGTTGTTTCTATGCTACCGGCTTAGGTTCGAACCTAGAGAGTCACACGCATAGAAGTTTCCTAGGATGATCTGTTTGCTGATCAATGATTGAGAATCGTATATGATTTAATTAATCAATTTGATTGATTGAATTATCTCAATTGGGTTAAGTACAATTGAATAAGATTCAATTTGGTTTAAGTCTATTAGAAGGACTAGTCAATTTCAAATATTGATTTAATATTAGACTTAATTTGGATTTAAATAGATTCAGGACTAGTCAAATTTGATTTGGGCTAGGATCATGATCTATGTGGGTTTAGTCCTATAAATTAGATTAACTTAAATCAAAAACTAAACCCAAACCTCTCGCATAAGTCTGAGAGATTAAATTCACTTATAAAATTTAATGTCTTGCATTAATCTTCTCCAAATAATTCCGTCGGAATTCTAAAGTGTTAGAATTATATGGAATAAATGCGTCTCTTTGTATTAACCAAGCGCTACGGTTCGACGACTCTTTGGTTCTTTACCGAACGTTGGAATTAACCAAGCGCTACAGTTCGACGTCTCTTTGGTTTTCGCCAAGCGGCGGAATTCTAAATGTTAGGATTTAATGGGCTGGCTAAATAGAGACTATAGATAGAGGACATCCCTCACCAGATTACACAGAAGAAGAAAAACAACACACGATATGTCATGAATTGATTTTCTAAAGAATTAGAATAGAAAATCCTGGTGATTCTGGTGCTGACGGAAGTGTGGAGGATCCTAGAAGAAGAATTCAAGTGGGAGGATTCAAGATCAGCAAAGTCATTTTTCGCGAGCTAGCACTCCCGGGAATCCGATCATTCGGGGCTTCGCATGGACTATACTAGAGGCCGAACGATTGAACGGCTGCATAGCATAAAAGGATTTACCAATTGCCTTCAAGGTAAGTGATATGATCCCTAGATCTTAAGGCATGCTTCAAGATAAGAAGTATGACTTCTTGCCTTGAAGATCAAGACATGATCTTGATAGTTTTATTTATATGCATATTTTGGATCAATCGATCATATATACAAGGAAAATATATGATCTTGATGCATGTTAGATAGATTAGTATGTAATATTTAAATTTCCGCATTGATAATTGTTATCAATTTTTAAAACATGCATGCCTCGGAGATTGTTTCTCCCTTCAATAGGACCTCAACCAAGGTTCAAACTAGCAGTTTGATTAAATTTTTCCTTAGATCCATTAGATAGCAAAGCAGTGCATTTACCTTTCCATTTATCACTTTTGAAGGACGTCCGCTGAGGGTGGGACTCTGCAGGCCTGGCACGCTTCGAAGGACCCAGATTGACATCACTCCGAGCTGAGGGCATACCATCCCAATTACCCGCATTCAGCAGGGACAAAGGGATTATTAGACTTGAAATTGTGGATCACTGAGAGCTAAAGATTAGGATCACTAGTCTGAACATTCTTCTCCTCGGCCTCCTTAAGACTGTTAAAACCGGCATAGTCTTGCTCAACCGGCACTCCCCTCGTAGCTTTGGACCCATCCACAGCTTGCATAGTCTCCATCTCCAAACTGGCCGGGGCAAGACCAGGAGCCACCACCACCATGGCGAGAGACTTGCCAGCCTTAGACGAACTTCGGCGAGCCACCCTGGCAGGGATTAACCAGCCGTCGGCCACCGAATCTAGCTTTGACGAACCAGGAGAGGAAGACTCAGGAGCAGCATGGGAGAATCCAGAATTCACCGAAGGATTCCTCTGCACTGTGCCCGTCGGATGGCAACGGCGGATTGACGACATCCACGGCCTAAAAGGAACCCCAGCCGAAGACTGCTCAGCCGCCGGGGTCGAGGAAGACAGGTTGCAGGGCCCAGAGAGGTGGATCGAACCATAGTATGGGCAAATACCATCCACATGTTCGAATTGGAACAGCTGCCAAAAGGGAGCCCCCAATCCCTGAATTCGGACCCCCGGCCGGATAGGATGCTAGAGATCCACATGAACGCAGGCTCTGGCGAAACCCCCCTGGAAAGAAGCCGAGTGGCAGAGTCAGTGAAGACGAACTCACCCGCCGGCGCTAGAATGTCCATCAATACTTCATCCTTCCAAAATTCAACCGGGAGAGAGGGCAGCCGCACCCAAAGGAGGGCAGTGGACACAGCATCAGCAGCCAGAACAAACTCCGACCACCAGTCTTCAATGGTAATCGGCTACCCGTTAACCACCCATGGACGGCCGATCACTAAATCCTTCGAATCAGGTTCCTCGAATCGGAAGATGTGGCAACGGTGAGCAAGGCTTAGTGATTGAATGTCCCCAGAAACGCCCGCTCGTCGTAATTCTCTGATGAATGCTTCCAGCGGCACCCAGCGCTGGAATGTACGGGCCAAGATGCCTTCCTCCTGACACTAGACTCCTCCAGCATGGAAGGAATTCGCACCACCTCTGGGAATCGGCCTTCCAGCTCAGTCACCTCGGCCAGTGACGGAGAGGACGAAACCCTAACAAAGCCAGCTGCCTGGCCCCTGCCCCGCGCCTTCGGAACAGCATCCTCCCTAATCGAAACCATTGGAGGGAAGGAACTCAGAAGACGACCAACCTGTGAGGATGGGCCGCCGGAAGACAGCCGGACACACCGGAGATCAGGCAAGAACCACTCGGAAGCACTAATCTTAAAGCACCCTAAGCAAACAGCGCCAGAGGGTTAGGAAAAAGTAACTCTCACCTTCCATGAGAGCATGCTTTATCGCAAGCACTGATGCAGCAATTGAACAACATGATGTGGCAGCAAGTGAACAACATGATACGGCATGCAGAATTTGCTGCCCCTTTATATACGAGTCACAGGCCGATGCTTTGAATATCGGCTCAACTAATCTCGCTGTGGGTGCAGAAGGAAGTTCTGGCGAAATTAGTGAACTTATGACCAGCTCTACACCAAGTTTCAAATTCTCATCTCACCAAACTGCAGCCAGATTCAAGAAGTATATTGCTGAATGTTGCTGGTGGCTGATGAATGAATCCTCTTCATACTCTTCAGAAGCTCTTTCAAGGGTTATATCGAAAGTGCATGATTACATCACTTATGCTGCTGCTAAGGTAAAATGCTGTTCATGATTAGTTTTTATAAAATCTTTCATCAAATTTCTGTTTCTAACACCAGGAGGCTGGTCTTAGCATAAATGGATCATGCTACTAGCAGCTATTATTTACTATTTGGCTTTTACAGTTTGAGAACCTCCGCCAGCATGTCAAACCTATGAAGGGAGAAGATGCCGCCACTTCTGCACCGCCAGCCACCCAGGATGCTGGTATCTTTACCAGCTCAGCAGCTTCCATGTCAAGTATGCAGTTGTTGTCTTCAGAGACCATTGCATCTTTCGGCCATTGATTTTCTACTTTTAGTACTTGTACACTTTTTACCTCTGCTTCGTCGTGTTCTCCTTTTGAACATCTGCTCAATTATCAATTTTGTTTGGCTCATGTGGGCAATTTTTTTTTGGCTCCTCTGGGAAGGCCAATTTATTTTTGGCACCTGTAAAGGGCAATTTTGTTTAGCTCCTCTGTGAAGGGCAATTTCGCACCGGAATGGGCCTTTAGCTTATTCAGTGTGGGCAATTTTGTTTGGCTCCTCTGCAAAGGGTAATTGGAAAAGTCTTTATACATCATTCCAGGTGCAGCAAGTCTTACATGGACTGCACCATTCCTTCTTATTGGTCCACATGGATCCCATATGGCCTGACGCGATGGGACAGGATAGCAGGGGGATAATGTTACTTTTTGATCGTGACATCCATTAAAAGTCGTTCAGCCATTCACCATTGGTGTGCAGACGAAAATGTCCTTTCCCTCCAGCCTACTTCAACCCGTCATTTTATTTGGATCTTGCTGATAAAAAACTCTTTCTGATTGTAAAACATTCTTCCTATGGATGATGGTGCCGCGGAGCGGGAGTCTAGGGTTGAGGTTGTGGTTTATGAGCATGACGATGGCTTTCAGGATCTCCTACCAGATAAGATGGCGGGTAGAAATAGGCATTCATGAGGGTGTTAGTTTAGACCAGCATCACCAGCTTGGCGTACCTTGATAGAAGGGGCTCAGTGCCGATGACATCGGCATTCAGAAACTGGATGGTTTCGTCTGAAGATCAATGGTCTTTTTGGTGCGGCGATAGCTTTGAAGGATTCATCAGCTTTGGTGCTAGCTTTTGATGATTCATCAGCTTTGGTTCATCTGTGTTCCTTAAACTCTAACTTCTTAACAGCTTTGCTGCTAAAAAAGCATTAGTTCAACTAGGGTGTTGTAGGTTTTGAACTAATGTTTTGTCTTAACGTTTTCTGAATGGGTGTCGTAGGTTTTGAACTAGGGTGTTGTAGGTTTTGAACTAGGATGTCGTGGGTTTTGAACTAATACTTTGTCTTAACGTTTTCTGAATGGGTGTCGTAGGTTTTGAACTAGGGTGTTGTAGGTTTTGAACTAGGGTGTCGTGGGTTTTCAACTAGGGAGTCGTAGGTTTTAAACTAATGCTTTATCTTAACGTTTTTTGAATGGGTGTCGTAGGTTTTGAACTAGGGTGTCGTGGGTTTTCAACTAGGGTGTCGTGGGTTTTGAACTAATGCTTTGTCTTAACGTTTTTTGAATGGGTGTCGTAGGTTTTGAACTAGGGTGTCGTGGGTTTTGAACTAGGGTGTCGTGGGTTTTGAACTAATGCTTTGTCTTAACATTTTCTGAATGGGTGTCGTAGGTTTTGAACTAGGGTGTCGTAGGTTTTCAACTAATGCTTTATCTTAACGTTTTCTGAATGGGTGTCATAGGTTTTGAATTAGGGTGTCATAGGTTTTGAACTAGGGTGTCGTGGGTTTTCAACTAGGGGTCGTAGATTTTGAACTAATACTTTGTCTTAACATTTTTTGAATGTGTGTCGTAGGTTTTGAACTAGGGTGTCGTAGGTTTTGAACTAGGTGTCGTGGGTTTTCAACTAGGGTGTCGTGGGTTTTGAACTAATGCTTTGTCTTAACATTTTCTGAATAGGTGTCGTAGGTTTTGAACTAGGGTGTCGTGGGTTTTGAATTAGGGTGTCGTAGGTTTTGAACTAATGCTTTGTCTTAACATTTTTTGAATGGGTGTCGTAGGTTTTGAACTAGGGTGTCGTAGGTTTTGAACTAATGCTTTGTCTTAACGTTTTCTGAATGGGTGTCATAGGTTTGAATTAGGGTGTCATACGTTTTGAACTACGGTGTCATGGGTTTTCAACTAGGGTGTCGTAGGCTTTGAACTATATTGTCTTAACGTTTTCTGAATGGGTGTCGTAGGTTTTGAACTAGGGTGTCGTGGGTTTTCAACTAGGGTGTCGTGGGTTTTGAACTAATGCTTTGTCTTAACGTTTTCTGAATGGGTATCGTAGGTTTTGAACTAGGGTGTCGTGGGTTTTCAACTAGGGTGTCGTGGGTTTTAAACTAGGGTGTCTTAACGTTTTCTGAATGGGTGTCGTAGGTTTTGAACTAGGGTGTCGTGGGTTTTGAACTAGGGTGTCATGGGTTTTGAACTAGTTGAAAACCCACGACACCCTAGTTTAAAACCTACGACACCCTAGTTGAAAACCCACGACACCCTAGTTCAAAACCTACGACACCCATTCAGAAAACGTTAGACAAAGCATTAGTTCAAAACCCACGACACCCTAGTTGAAAACCCACAACACCCTAGTTCAAAACCTACGACACCCATTCAGAAAACATTAAGACAAAGCATTAGTTTAAAACCCACGACACCCTAGTTAAAAACCCACGACACCCTAGTTCAAAACCTACGACATCCTAGTTCAAAACCTACGACACCCATTCAGAAAACGTTAAGACAAAGTATTAGTTCAAAACCTACGACACCCTAGTTGAAAACCCATGACACCTTAGTTCAAAACCCCAACACCCTAGTTCAAAACTTACGACACCCTAGTTCAAACCCATGACACCCTAGTTGAAAACCCACGACACCCTAGTTCAAAACCTACGACACCCATTTAGAAAACGTTAAGACAAAGCATCAGTTAAAAACCCACGACACCCTAGTTGAAAACCCATGACACCCTAGTTCAAAACCTATGACACCCATTCAGAAAACGTTAAGACAAAGCATTAGTTCAAAACCTACGACACCCTAGTTGAAAACCGACGACACTTTAGTTCAAAACCCACGACACCCTACTTCAAAACCTATGACACCCATTCAGAAAACGTTAAGACAAAGCATTAGTTCAAAACCCACGACACCCTAGTTCAAAACCCACGATACCCTAGTTCAAAACCTACGACACCCTAATTCAAAACCTACGACATCCATTCAGAAAATGTTAAGACAAGCATTAGTTCAAAACCTACGATACCTATTCAGAAAACGTTAAGACAAAGCATTAGTTCAAAACCTACAACACCCTAGTTGAAAACCCACGATACCCTAGTTCAAAACCCATGACACCCTAGTTCAAAACCTACGACACCCATTCAAAAAACGTTAAGACAAGCATTAGTTCAAAACTCACGACACCCTAGTTCAAAGCCTACGACACCCTAGTTCAAAACCTACGACACCTATTCAGAAAACGTTTAGACAAAGCATTAGTTCAAAACCTACGACACCTAGTTGAAAACCCACGATACCTAGTTCAAAACCTATGACACCCTAGTTCAAAGCCTACGACACCCATTCAGAAAACGTTAAGACAAAGCGTTAGTTCAAAACCCACGACACCCTAGTTGAAAACCATGACACCCTAGTTCAAAACCTACAACACCCATTCAAAAAACGTTAAGACAAAACATTAGTTCAAAACCTACGACACCCTAGTTGAACTAATGCTTTTTGAGCAGCAAAGCTGTTAAGAAGTTAGAGTTTAAGGAACACAGATGAACCAAAGCTGATGAATCATCAAAAGCTAGCACCAAAGCTGATGAATCCTCTAAAGCTATCGCCGCACCAAAAAGACCATTGATCTCCAGACGAAACCATCCAGTTCCTGAATGCCGATGTCATCGGCACTGAGCCCCTTCCATCAAGGTACGCCAAGCCGGTGATACTGGCCAAACTAACACCCTCATGCAGGCCTACTTCTACCCGCCATTTTATCTAGTAGGAGATCCTGAAAGCCATCGTCAAGCTCATAAACCATAACCTAATCCTAGACTCCTGCTCCGAGGCAACATCATCCACAAGAAGAATGTTTTACAATCAGAAAGAGTTTTTTATCAACAAAATCCAAATAAGATGACGGGTTGAAGTAGGCTGGAGGAAAAGGGCATTTTCGTCTGCACACCAATGGTGAAAGGCTGAACGACTTGTAATGGATGTCACGATCAAAAAGTAATATTATCCTTCTGCTATCCTGTCCCATCGCGTTAGGCCACATGGGATCCATGTGGACCAATAAGAAGGAACGGTGCAACCCATAAGGACTTGCTACACCGGAGGCGGTGTACAAAGACTTTTCTAGGGCAATTTTGTTTGGCTCCCCTGGGAATGGGCCTTAAGCTTATTCAGTGCTTTAATGGCCACTTCTTTGTTTTTTGAGTAGTGTTCCTGATGAAAAATTAAACTCAAAAGAGAAATGCCCTCTTGATTGCCATTTATCACCTAAAACATTCTTGACTTTCTTTTCATTTTTAACTGAATGATGTCCTTAATCTTGCAGTTGTTTAACCATTGCAACAGAATTCAAGTCTGGTCTCAAATTTTTGAAATTTTTTCATGGCTTTGGACTCTTTCAATGATTCACGAACACAAAGACTTGTTGCTTCTTTTGTTAATTCTACACATATTTATAATTTAAATTATAAAATTACATATTTCTTGAGACTGATTTTGTTTTTTGCCCTTTTTTTTGGGTGGAATGAACCCATGTTTTAAATAAATCAATATTTGCAATTGCTGTAAAAGGATTCTATGCAACCAACCAACCTGCTTGCACATACTTTTTTTTATTATATGAGGTGTACTGAGCAAAATTGAGGCTTGCTCTTAATGCTTATATCCTTCTATTTAGCAATCAGAGATAGTGAATTTGTTTTATCAATGGTATTACTCTCAAATATTTTGTACATTAATTATAACATAGGTGGATCTTTGGTCAAGAATATCAATATGTGTAACGCCTTAAGTCTGCCTGTTGATCTTATTAATCATGAACCAAAATCATGTAGCCTTAAAAACTCAAATATAAGTTAATTTGTAGTAGGTAAATTTGAGTAATGTATGACTATTTATGGGGTATTATAATCTTCTCTTCTTATTAAGTGATGTATTTATGTTGTCTTAAGCCAGAATTTATTTGAGCTAGATTGTTAGTGCTGCACATCACAAGCTAGCCGGAATCTATTTGATCCAAGCCATTAGTACTACAAGAGTGGTTCATGCCATAGTAGTTGGTGCTATAAGGATAGTTTCGCACCATAGCGGGTCTTTTTACCACTGCCCATAACCTGAGCTGAATTGTCGATACTACAAGGATGACTTCACACCATAGTGGGTCTTTACCATTGTCCTATAGCCATCAACTTTTATACACTCGGATCAGTTGAATCGACATTAAGCATGCAAGGCCAGAAGCAATCATAAAATCAAGGAGCAATTAACTAATATTCATATAAAATGAAATAATACTTTCATTCCAATTTCAAATAAAGCAAAAGTGCAGGCTACATGGGAAACTAAAAAACTTAATGAAAACTTAGTAATGTCTAAAAGTTGATAAGAGCTTTAATCTATCTATGTTCCTTTTCACTCATTTGGCTTCTACCTATGTCTTTTTTTCATTTTTTGTGCTTTAAAAAAGCATTAAGACTTTGAAAAACATTAAAAAGGATTTAATAAGCTTATACCCAGTAAGTAAGCCTAATATAAACATGCCATCATGTTATCTGGTTTTACTTATATTCTTAAATTATTTTGAACTCATATTCCATATTATGTCTCAAATTGCAATTATTATTTTTCATGTCATTATGATCATGGTTTACTTATTTTCATGTGTTAGAAGTTATCCTTTATATATATCCCCTATGAAATGGGTTCCATATCAGTAATCAAGTCGTAGATCGGGGCTGACATATTTTATCATTCAAAATTTATTTTTATTTCTTTTTTAAGTATTGTTCATAAAATTCTTTAAATTAATATGCATAAATACATATTCGCACCATGTTAATTATTTATTAATATTAATACAAAGTATTATTATTATTTTATGGTTTGAATATAATATAGCTACTTATTTTGCACGTGCATTAGTAATTTATAATTATTATCAACATGTACTATTATTATTGATTTAATTATGTTATCATTATTTTTTATTTTTTAAAATAAAAAATTAGGCAAAAATTAGCTAAAATCTAAAAACAATAACATTAACTATTCAAATGTACATATTAAAGCATCAAAATTTATTTTGCAAAATAATAGCAGATAATAAATAGTAGCTAAATAGATATTAGCATTTTATTCATAAATTATATAATTTAAGAATTTACTAAAATTACTAATTATAATTAGTTTATTTACCTCCTTTTCAAGAGTCGCCATAGACAATGAAAGGGGCTTGTACCAGCAAGTGGGAGGGCAAGGGCACCTACAAGTGATAGTTTACCATTAGAAAGTAGCCCTTAAGACCTAGGTCTACAATTGCGAAGAAGCGAATAGGGAAGTATGCCATATCCCCGTTTTAAAATTGAAAGGATGTGTTTTGTGCACTCTAGATGAAGATGAGCCAGCTTCTTTTTCTAAAGTACTTGCTTCACTAGCTCATAATTAGTAGCTAGTAGATATGGAGGTTGAGACGGAATCGATGGTTAAAAATTATGTGTGTAAGTTGGTTGATCTTCAACTTAGGTGCAAATCGATAGAAAATAAGTGGGTCATAAAGACAAAGTGTAAAGTAGATGGATCAATTGACGAATATAAGGTTTGACTTGTGGTGAAAGGTTTTACCAATGAAAGATATAGATTATCAAAAGATATTTCCTTCTGTGGTGAGGTTTGTCTCTATTTTCTTAGGGCTCGTTTGGTTCATGGTAAAAGAGATCGCGGAATTTTGTTTCTTGCAAATTAGAATATTTGGTTCGCACTTTTAGGTCTTGTTCATAGAAATACTCTATTTCCATATGATTCGAATTTCTGTATTTTATGGGAAATAAAATTTCATCGGTAGCATAGGATTTACTATCCCACTGCAATGTGTTTCCTTTTTCTTTCTAACATACACTTCTTTACTGTCATATACCAATTTTCTCAAATTAGCAAATGAGAGAAGGAGAGAAGAAATACTTCAGCTCATCTTGGCTTTTTAGCTCGTATCTTAATTTAGAACTTGTCTTGATTTAGAATTTTGGTATGTTGATTTCTTGATCATTTTTTATAACCCCATATGAAAGTTAAAAAAATAGATGACAAAAAATATTTTAAGAACTAAAGGGTGTATTTGGTATTCTGTACTATTTTTTCTGGAAAAGAAGCTGTTCAACCAAACGTGACAACTTTATTCTTTTTTAGAAAAATGTTTGTTTCTCATGGTCAACTAAACGTGATAGTTTAGATATTCTATGCATGGGAATCTAATTTTCATACATCATATTCTTTCTGGAACTCACTTTTTGTAAACCAAACAAACCCTTAGTTCTAGATATTGCAGCCCGTTTAGACTTAGAGCTATACGTCAAATGGATGTTAAGACAGTGTTCCTCAATAAAGGACTAAATAAAGAAATCTATATAAATCAACCTTTTAGCTCTGAAGTCAAAGAACAAAAGGCAAAGTGTGCTACCTGAACTGATTTATATATGGTTTTAAGAAATCATTTAACTAGTGGTATTTCAGATTTTATGAAGCCTTATATCGATTGGTTTGAACATGATTAAAGAATACCATTATGTGTATATTAAGAAAACAAAAGATAAAAATTTAATTTTATCACTATACATAGATGATACCCTTTTAGCTGGGAATAATATGAGGTTAATTAATAACACTAAGAAATGGTTGTCCTTTGAGATAGACATGGATGAAGCAAATTACTTTCCATCATCGACCCATAGGGATTGAGATCCCTAGCCTTGCTCCATTGTTCTATTTCTTTTTTATAAAAAAATATGTTTAAAAACATAATTTCAAATATTTTTAATAAATTATTTTTTTTGAAATTTAAATATATTAAAATATAGATTTGCAATAGGTATGAGATGGATTTCGAGGCAAGAAGTATATATACTAATTCCATCTTGATATCGACTATAAACTTTTGGATTTTTCTTGAAACCCCTCTGTAACCCGGTCAAAGCTAGAAAATCCCATCTCAATGAGTTAAGTTGGGCAATGTCTGCCAAGCCAAGGTAAAATTACCATTTCCAATTAAATGTATCCATGGGGTGATGAACATGAGCCAAAATAATAAGATAGAGAACTTTTGCAGTAGACAGCAATTGGCTTGCAATATATATAATGATAGACAATACAATCCCCCTTTTCCTAGCTTAAGCCTACAATTGGCCCTTCACGCTTGCCTGCATTGGTAGAGTGGAGCCATACATGTTGAGCTAAGACCAGAACACAACTAGTTACGTCTGGACCCACATAGAGGGGAAGAGAGGAGTTTGCCAACCAAGAAATGGATTGGTTACGAAAGTAGAATGGCATCTTTGACCTTAAGGTAGTGTTTTAAAATAGGGAATAAGAGAAGATATCCAGAAGATATCTCCTCTTATCCTCAAAAGTCATAACTATAAGGGATAGCTGGGAATAAAGTTAATCAAAGGGATAATTCATGGTTAATCATGGTTAACCAATGGATATCCCTTCAATTTATTTCCTAGAGAATGCAGGAATAGCTGATTATCTCTCCAAATAAGAGTAAAAAAAAGTTATCCTATTGATTTATTCTTTTGCATTTGATATGATCAATGGATAGTCAATGAATATCCCTAAGAATAACTAACGAACAAACCTTATCCTATACATTTATCCATGAATAATATTTTTTTATCAAACACTATCTAAAAGTAATTTAAATTAAACCATAGTCTTCAGACGGGCGAGGTTAGTACTGGGGACGGCACTGACTCTCACCTCCCACCAACTCCATATTCCCTTGCGTTAAGGGCTACTGCAACCCAAAGCAGTCAAATATAGACTCCTTTCTGGCACATGACATGCCAGTTGTGACGGCTTTTTCTTGATGTCAGGATTGGCCCCTGCAACGCCCCTTAGATAAATGCTGCTACACCTTCTAAAAAATTGCTATCGAATCGATGGCTGATAATTTGGCTTACATGACGCATATATGATTGAGACCACCATTTTCTCCTCGATGGGCCGGGTTAAGAATTTTTTTTTTAAAGTTATAACCGAGCGTTATACAACACGGGTTTAAAAATTTTTAACAAGGCTCAATTGATTTTAAAAAGAATCTGACCTGTTAGGCGTTTTCTCTGAGAATCAAATCCAAGCTAGGTGAATCTATTTTCCCTTTTGTCATACATGAGGATCATACTGTATCACCGCAACCAATTAACCCAACTCAAGCCAGTCCACTTTTGACCTGCTTGCTTGGCTTCTGATCGGTAATATCTAGGGTAAAAGTAAGCTTAGCCTATTAATAAGTTAGGCCAAAATTACATTGGAACATAGTGTTGAGTAATACTGCAATAATATATGAATAAATTAAATATAACAAAAATGTTTATGTTAAGATGGATAAATAATAAAACTTTAAAAGATAGAATTAGAAATAAACATATAAGAGAAATGATAGGAGTAGCTCCAACTAAAGATAAAATGAGAGAAAATTAATTACGGTGATTTGGACATATACAACGAAGACCTTTAGATATTTTCATTAGAAAAAAATAATCTTTTAATAATCCATGGTAAAGATAGAGGTAAAGGTAGATCTAAACTAATATGAATAGAAATAATTAAAAAAATTATAACTATTTATAATTTAAATATCGATTTAGTCTTGAATAGAGCATAGTGGAGGAAGCAGATTCATGTAGCTGACCTTATGTAGTTGAAAAAAAAAGGCTTAAATGAGTTGGTTGAGTACATTTAGTTTGGAGTACTTAAAAAAAATTAAAATAAAAAATTGCATGAGTAAAATTTTCTTATGCTGATTTTAATAGTGTAAAAGTTTTTCTACTAACTATATTTGATTGTATTTATAAATAAAGAATAATATTATACATGTAATTATTAATTATATTTAGGAAAAGAAATTATTTTATATTTTATTAGCTTCTTTTCATCCTCTAAATTACTATAGCTGACCTACTAGTTTCAGGGTAAAAAAAAGGGAAAGATATTAGCCCATATTAAAAGAAGATGAAAAATTATAGAAATAACTTTTATCCTTTTTAATCCAATACGAAATGTATTCTGATGGGGCCAGTTAACCCTATGGACAACGATGCTGGCATGTTCTGGATGGCCCTATCCAAAGCGGCCTCCCATTTCGGCCTCCCAAGTCGGCCATGTCCAAGGCGGCCTCCCATCTTGGCCTCCCAGGTCAGCCCTATCCAAAGCGGTCTCCCATCTCGACCTCAGTCAGTCGGCCTCGACATCAGCAAACAGCCCCTCGGCCTCGATCGTCGGCCTCGGCCTCGGCCTCAGCAACTAGCCCCTCGGCCTCGGCCAGTCGGACCTCGGCCTCGGTTCTCGACCTCGGCTTTAGCAAGATAGTCAGTCAGTCAGTCGGCCCTCGGCCTCGGTCCTCGGTCATGAACAGTGCTCGGCCTCCTCAGCCTCGTTCTCGGTCATGAATAGTGCTTAGCCACGGACGTCCCGTCCCGGTCTCCAGCTTTGTCCCAGCACCATGCCGGACTCTGCACCTACTTCGCCCTGGCACTCCAGCTCGGCCACAGACGTCCCAGCCTCCAGCTCCTTCCCGGCCACGGGCGTCCCGTCCCGGCCTCCAGCTCCCTCTCGGCCACGATGGCTTCTCCAGCTCCGGCTCCCACCCGAGAAACAGTGTGGAGCTCCTGACTCAAGCTCTTTGCTCCGTCTTCTTCTCGGCCACAAGCGTCTCGTTCCGGCCTCTAGCTTCGTCCTGGCACTCCAACTCGGCCATGAACATCTCGGTTTCCAGCTCCTTTCCGGCCACGGACGTCCCGGCACCCCAGCTTGGCCACAGACGTCCCGGCCTCCGGCTCCCTTCGGGCTCACAGACATCCTCGGCCTTCATCCTCACTTCGAGATGCCCGTCTCTTCCAACCTTCATTCGTGGCTCTGCTCCAGCGTCCCCAGCTTCGGCCCCACTTCTGGCCAGATCCCCTTCCACGACTATCCCAGCTCCAACTCCGGCACGACCGACCGCCTTCTGCCTCTCCTCTGTCCCGAAGACTGAGGCTATTAGCAGCTGCCTTTGGTCCCAGGCGACCAACAATTTTCGCCGGCCCCTGACCTCAGCAGCCTCAAGAGGGCCCGTGTGCACCACGTTAATGGTTGCACAGGAGGGGAGGCATGCACCATGCATGCGTGGGAGAGGCAGAGATAGCCCCTTCTGTCCCAGCGAGCGGCCCCTACAATCTACTTCACGACTTTGACTTCATGGTCCTGACATTGGCTCTTAGTTCCAATTACAACTATTCCCGAGTCTAGATGGAAGCTCTTAGCTCCCGCACCTCTTCCGATCTTTTTCCACGTGGCCTGCAGCCATCACGTGGCCCACCTATTATCTGCAACCACTATGAGGCTCATCTACTGACTATAGCGCACGCTCAACAAGACTCAACCCATCAACCAGCTGCAGCCACCCACTCTGACAGGACCTGACCTGTAGCCTTGACATGCCAAGGAAGGAAGGAAGCTCTGCCATTGCTGCCATATTAATGCCGCCATAAATGCTCTAACAAGTGGCAGTACCTTAAGTCTCACATACATCAGCTCTTGCACTTTACCCATAAAAGTCATCATTATAAGGCCTCAACCACTCAAGCCAGACAGACTCTAAGCATATATAAAATGGGTAAGAGGGACCTCCAACCAGGTAACGAACTCATTACACTCCTAAACGCTCATCTTTGCTCTTAGAGAGCACGACTCTAAGCCTCTCTTTTTTTTTTTTTGAGCTTTTTCAAGCTCAAGACTGTTGCCTAGAGCACTGATTTGAGCGTCGAAGGATTTCCATCGGAATCTTCGGTCTCTGAGACTTTTTGCATGCTCCCAAGCGCGAGGAGCTCGCCGGAGGATTCCGGGCTCGCTGAAATAGGACTATCGGATGCTTACAAACGTTCGAGAAGGGTCATCTGACAACAACACACTCTAAAGCTATTAACTTTGCTGGTAGACTTGTGATTCAACCTTTAATCCACCTAACCTAATTTCTTATATATGATTCAGAAGTCGGAATATAAAATTTGGTTTTTCAACTTGTCCTGCATGTGCTTTCATTTATATGTAAAGAGCTTGAAACTGCTGCGTGCGCCCCTCCCATGCATCTTCAAAACATAGGTCGAGTACAAATCCAATGCATGATATCTAACCTCTTGATAGAGATAAGGCCAGTTGAGCTTGATGAGAGATGGTGGCAAGGGATCAGCTTGTGCTATTCTTAGGTAGTGTTTAATTTTTAAAATGCTATTTCTAAATAAGTGTACATGATAAAATTTATTTAAAAAATAATTAAAAAAATAATTAATTTTTTTAAAAGAATAATTTTACCTTCAAAAAATAGTTTCAGTTATTTTGGATTCCTTATAAAATAAATTTAAAAAATAATTTATAATTAAATATGAATTATTCTTTTTGATTAACTTTTTTTCAAAACTTATTCTTTATAATTATAATTTTTAAAAATAAAAAAATATAAATTTTTTTTTAAATATTTTCTACTCCAAACGCAACCTTATAGATCGGCATTATGTTTGGTTAGGTTGGAGGGGCTTGCTGTGCGGATGTCAAGTACTCTACCGCTGTCCTGCGGCAGCCAAGCAGCATCTCGTGGTGGCAAGCGTCAGCCGAGTTGCTTTCAGTCACTTAATTCAATTCCAGAGGATTCATTCGTCGAATACGGGCCAGCAGTGGCCCCATTTTAATTTAGGTTGGTACCCCGTACCTGAGATTCTAATTACAAGTCAGATAGATAGGACAACAACGCATGGTCTAGAGTGAGTAGTGGAAGTGGGCTTGATTTGGTTGCCGTTATAATTATAGCTCAGCCGGCTGACACGCTCTTGCCGCACACTTGTCACATAAAGCAGCGTCCATATATATATATATATATATAAAGAGCATGATAATTTTACGAAAACAAAACAAAAAGAGGCTAGATATCACCTGCTAGATTAGTGCTCAGTTTATTTGTATGAAGTGGAACTCAGCGATAATAGGCATATGAACTTACGCTTCTGTTGATGATCTGCAGTGAAATTTTATCGTTGGAGAAGTTTTTTTTTTTTTTTTTTGAAGGCTTTTACTTTTTTTGCCAACGAGCAGCGCAGCTATAATGTGCTAGCAGTTTGCTAGCCACGCATCCCCTGACATAGCACCATCAACACGGGAGTTTCAGCTACGTGATTCCGATTCTCTCCACTGGCTCCGGCCACCTTCAGTCCTGGGGAGGAGGATCAGCGTCGAGTTGGTCCGATGCGACTCAATTGCGACCGTGTTCCATCCTCTAGCAGCAATCTGGTCAAGGAAAAGGAACAAGAAGCAGCAATCCGGCCGAGAGAAAGGAACAAGAAGGAAGAATAGATGGAGGCTGCGGCCCTGCGATGAGAGAAGAGAATTATGTTTGGAAGAAAAAAATATATTTTTATTACATAAATTTTAAAAATTAGAGTTTAAATACTTGACTAAATGGGCTTGACTTAGATTCAACAAAAATTTTCATGAACTAATTTAATAAAATTAAAATAATTTTTAAGCCTATGTACATTTGTGACTTGATTTAATTTCAAGGAAAGTCTTTGTACACCGTCCTCGGTGCAGCAAGGCCTACGTGGGTTGCACCGCCTCTTCTGATTGGTCAACGTGGAGCCTACGTGGATGACGGTGCCGGCGATATGGTCCTGCTACGATGTAACGTTCTAAACGTCACGGGCATTTAAAGCAGTTCGCTTTTTTTTAAAATTAGCATACGGACGAAAATGCCCTTTCCCTCCATCCTAGCGCCATTTTACGTTGGATTTCATCTGTGCAAGAAGAACTCTCTTTCTTCCCCCTTGCTCTGGATTTCGGATGCATCACCGTAATCAGTTGAGCACGAACCGTCACCCTCGCTCTGAGAGTCCGGTCGAAAGAAAATATTTCAGCTTCGAGGCTGGAAAACTTGACTACTGGAGTTATTGTACAAAAATTTCTGGAGGAAATGTCGTCCGCAACACAAAACATTCTTTCGTTATGAGGTTGTTATGGTTTATGATCTTGACGATAGGGTTTTCTACTAGGGTGTCGTGGGTTTTCAACTAATGCTTTGTCTTAACATTTTGAACTATGGTGCCGTGGTGAGTTTCCAACTAGGGTGTAGTGGTTTTTTATGCAAGGGTGTCATGGGTTTTGAACTAATGCTGCTTGTCTTAACGTTTTGAACTAGGGTATCGTGGATTTTGAACTAGGGTGTCGTGGGTTTTGAGCACGGGGTGTGTGTTTTGAGCACGGGTGTCGTGGGTTTTGAACTAGGGTGTCATGGGTTTCAACAAGATAAGAGCGAATGGCAGCAAACACCCCAGGAGTACCTCGCCCCCCTCGTGAATAGAAACCATCAATGAAGAGAGTGTGGGGAAGCCAAATACTGCGACACCCTAGTACCAATGCTGCGATACCCGTGCTTAAAACTGACCACGGAGAGAATCCCCGCGACACCCCTAGCTTTAGGGCGACGACACCCGTGCTTGCAAATGACCACGGAGAGAATCCCAGCGACACCCTTGTGGAATTCGGCCGAAAATCATTCGCGACACCCCAATTGAAATCTCACGACACCCTAGCTTTAGGACGACGACACCCGTGCTTACAAATGACCACGGAGAGAATCCCCGCGAAACCCTGCGGAATTCGGCCAAAAATCATTCGCGACACCCCAGTTGAAATCTCACGACACCTTAGCTTTAGGGCGATGACACCCGTGCTTACAAATCACCACGGAGAGAATCCCCGCGACACCCCTGTAGAATTCGGCCGAAAATCATTCGTGACACCCCAGTTGAAATCTCACGATACCCTAGCTTTAGGGCGACAACACCCGTGCTTACAAATGACCATGGAGAGAATCCCAGCGACACCCCTGTGGAATTCGGCCGAAAATCATTCGCGACACCCCAGTTGAAATCTCACGACACCCTAGTTTTAGGGCGATGACACCCGTGCTTACAAATGACCACGGAGAGAATCCCCATGACACCCCTATGGAATTCGGCCGAAAATCCTTCGTGACATCCCAGTTGAAATCTCATGACACCCTAGCTTTAAGGCGACGACACCCGTGCCTAAAACCGACCACGGAGAGAATCCCTGCGACACCCCATGGTGGAATTCGGTCGGGAATCCTTTGCGACACCCCAGTTGAAATCTCACGACACCCTAGCTTTAAAGAGATGACACCCATGCTTAAAACTGACCACGGAGAGAATCCCCGCGACACCCTAGTTTGAATTCGGCCGAAAATCCTTCGCGACACCCCAGATGTAAATCTCACGACACCCTAGCTCTAAGGAAACGACACCCGTGCTTAAAACTGACCACGGAGAGAATCCCAGCGACACCCTAGTTCGAATTCGGCCAAAAATCCTTCACGACACCCCAGTTGAAATATCACGACACCCTAGCTTTAAGGAAACGATACCCTTACTTAAAACTGACCACATAGAGAGTCCTCGCGACACCCTAGTTTGAATTCGGCCGTAAATCCTTCGCGACACCCCAGTTGAAATCTCACGACACCCTAGCTTTAAGGCGACGACACCCTTACTTAAAACTGACCACATAGAGAATCCCCGCGACACCCTAGTTCGAATTCGGCCGTAAATCCTTTGCGACACCCCAGTTGAAATCTCACGACACCCTAGCTTTAAGGCGATGACACCCTTACTTAAAACTGACCACATAGAGAATCCTCACGACACCCTAGTTCAAATTTGGCCGTAAATCCTTCGCGACACCCCAGTTGAAATCTCACGACACCCTAGCTTTAAGGCGACGACACCCATGCTTGAACAAGGCGGGAATTTTGACGTCACCCTAGTACTAATTCGACGACACCCTAGTAACTCAGCCATGCTATCTTTTCTAGAAAAGTTGCAAAACGTGGGCAGTTCCTATGGGTTTGCGGGTTAGTGTGATGTGATCATGGCGATCCTAGTGTCCTTTCGTATTTCTCTGAGGTTGGCATAAACCCTAGAGGTCATTCGTCTGTTGCTCGAGAAGCCATCCTTCGTCTCTTGCTCGAGAAGCCACTGGTCTCTTAAATTTCTTCCATAGTTCATTCTTTCGTATACTTCATTCATGGAGATGAGTGCTTTCGTTTGTGGACGAAGACCACGAATAAAGAAGAAGCAGACGGAGAAAATGCGGCTCCTTCAGGTATGTTTATCACTATGTTAAAATATTATGACATCCTCTCTTAAAATTTCATGACAAGTATGTCTTATGTCTTACCCCATGTTTTAGTTGACATGAAAATTGTTCCAGTCCCCCCAGTGAAGGCTTCCCAGCTGTTTAAGAATAGTTGCAGACCGGCCGTATACGTTCAGAAGGTTTGGAAGATGGGGTTCACTAGACGGCATACAAAACTTATTCGAAGGACCCCATTTGGTGCCTTCGTCGACATGCAGACGTTCACAGTCGATGGGCGACTACTAGCAGACATCATAAGATGTCACAATGGAGGCGACGAGTTCATATTCTACAGAAAGCCAGTTCTATTCAGTGTCGACGAAGTCGCACTCATTCTGGGACTTCCAGCTCATGGGAAGAAGATCGACACGTCCAGCCAATTGTTCAATGGAAGGTTGTTCAGACGGTTTGGCCAGGGTTTAGATCTTCGCCAAGAAGGTTTGGAGAAGTTAATATTTCAACTCCGATCATCTAAGGTATAGGAGGATGTCGAGGACACCATCCAACTTTGGATCGCATACATGTTGGCCATGTTTTTGGCTCCAAATTCTAATCAGAGATGTCCACGGTATCTCATCCAGCACTTGGATGACTTAAGTCAATTGGATAGCATCGACTGGGCTTCGGCATTGAAGGAGTTGATTGTTCTGGCTCTCCCAGAAATAGCTGCTTGCATGCGTTCCGAGAAGCCGGTCCACTCAAAGAATGCAAAAAAAGTTAGGAGGCAGCCTACCCTGTTCGGATGCTCGGCAGCACTGGTGGTAAGGATTATTGAGACGCATAAGTAGTGTTCTTAGTATAATTTTTTTTAATATTATATTATTTATATCTAAAAAATATCATGTTCAGGCGTGGTTCCTCGAGCATACATCAATGCGAGAACTAGCATACCCTGATAAACTGCCCTGGCTATTGAAGTGGTATGACCACCAAATGAAGATCCAGTCGGTTCGGGTTGCCGACTTGCAGCCTCACGACTTGGTAAGCTAGTACATTGCTCCATTGCTCTGACCATATTTTTCAACTTAATTGTTGGCCCAAATGACAACCCAAGAGGGGGGGGGGGGGTGAATTGGGTTCTTTAAAAAATTTAAACCTTTTGAAATATTTGTTTGCTTAGTGTGATTGAAAGTGAATGCAGATGCAAAAGCAAAATACAATCAATAAGATAGAGATAGAGATAGAGATAGAGACAAAGGAGACATGGCAAACACAAAGATTTTATAGTGGTTCGGTGTATCCAACACCTACGTCCACTCCCAAGATTCACTTGGGTCCACACTATAATCTTTCTTGATTACAGCCGAGTTGTTTTACAAGCTCACAACTCAAACTTGTTGTTTTCCCGGGATCACAACGAACCCAGCCAGTTTTCGGGCTCACCAGCACAAAAACCCTAACACAAGCTATACCAAGCTTGTACCGAGGTAAGACTACCTCCACTAGTTCAATCCCCCAGATTGAACTAGACACAAACAAAAGAAATATTGTTTTTCAAGTACACAGCTCCTCAATGAGCAAATAATCAAATAAATGCACAAGGTTTAGAAAAGCCTGATTTGTGGTTGGTTGGCTTTTGAGCTTTTCTTCTTTTCTTCTTCTCTTGCTAGATTGAATCAAGCCTCAGCTCCGATTCTTCACAGTTGAAGCAGTTGAGAAGGATTGAAAAGCAAGAAACTGATCCTCTTTCTCCAATTTGGGAAATCCACCAAACTTTGATTTGAATGCCTTGGATTCCTCTTGAGCTTTTTGGAGTGGAGTGGATTTGAGCTAGAAGGTTTTTCTCTTGAGATTCAGGCTCTCTCTTTCGGATTTTTGAATTGGGATTTCTCTATTTCCGTTTTTCTCTTTGTTTTTCCGTTTTTCCGTTCTCCTCTTTTTGAATGATAGTCTTCCCTTTTTATAGATTTCTTTCAAACCATTTTTGGAAGAAAACTATCCGTTGGAGTGTACCTTGCAACAAAATATATCCGTTAGAAATAAAGTAAAATAGAAATATTACCGTTAGAGCTGATCTGGCAATTTGATTTTTCGTTCCAGGTGGGTTGGAGTCGACTCTAACTTTTCTGGAGTCGGCTCTAACTCGAAACACTTTAATCCATTAATTCTGGAGTCGTCTCTGACTTTTCTGGGGTCGACAAGAAACTTTTCTGGAGTCGACTCTAACAGACCCGGAGTCGACTCTAAGTCGGGGCCAGAAAAATCAACGTTCTGTCTTTTCTGTTGGAGTCGGCTCTAACAGTCTCGGAGTCGACTCTAACTTCCGTGCCAGATACTGGAGTCGGCTCTGTGATTCTCGGAGTCGACTCTAATGTCTGCAATCTTACCTAGACATTAGATTCGATCCAGAACAAGATTTAACTCCTGATTTTGATCATTCAATCGACTTATAATCTGAAAAACTTAATCAAAATCATTAGAGCCTTCAATTGTTATACTCAAATAGTTTTGTTAATCATCAAAATCATCAATTGGGTCAACAATCTCCCCCTTTTTGATGATAACAAAAACTTTGAGTATATGCATTCAAAAAATTCATTCGAACTAAAGATTATAGTCATTTTAAAGCTTAAAACATTTTTAATGAAGGATTTGATGCCAATATTCAAAGTGAACTTTTAAAATTATGCATGAGTTCTATATAAGCCATCAATTATGAACATTTAAACTAAATGTACAGAAAATTGCAATTAAGCTTGTTGTTAAGCTCCCCCTGCATTGAATAGCTCCCCCTATATATAAAAATTAAATTTTAATTGAACTGATTAAAATTTCAAGTCTCTTTCTTTTGCATAAACAATCATTTCTCCCCCTTTCTTTCTTTCTTTTTGCATATTCAACCATCTCTCATTAAATTTCAAGTCCCTTTTTTTTTGCATATTCAACCATCTCTCCCCCTTTTTTGTTATCAGCAATAAGGAGAGTATTAGATAAAGAAAGTTATTAGAGAAAATTGTTGGTTCAATAAGACATAGGGATTCAAGCAGTCAATCATAGACAGATTTGAAAATGTGTAATTGCATTACATAAGTAAGAACATTACTTAAGTTGATTCAAGTACATTCCAAAGTGAAATACATTAGATACTCAAAATTCCTAAATACAAAAAAAATCAAAATCAAAGTCAGATATGTTTGAATACAATTTTCTTCAAGTGACCTATGATTTCCATTACATCATCTTTTTGAGATTTCTTAAAATTTTCAAGACAAGCTTCAATCTGTGAGACTGCAAGGTCAATGTCCTTCTTCAGTTGACCAGTTGCATGAACATAAGATCCCGAGCCATCAGCAATGCCTTCCATCCTTTCAAAGATTTTGTGAAGTTCAGCACCAAAGGATTCAACAGAATTGCTTATGGAAAAGGAAATCATGTCAAGTCTCGAGTTAAGTTCTTCTTTTAGCTGATTGAAGTCTTCTTTTAATTGATTAATCTCATGAGATCTCTGACTGTCATATTCAGCAAGCAAGGCTCTCAACTGACCAATCTGCTCATCAGAGAATCTCCCAGAAGCAGTAACAGACAGATGTGGAGGTGAGGGAACTGTGCTCGGTCCAGCTTCTGAAGGTCCAGCTGTAGATGGTCCCGCAATAGATGGATCAGGGACTGATGGTCCCGCAGTGGATGGTCCAGGGATATCTTCTACTCTGGCCTCTTCAGTTCTATCTCTCTCAGCTCTTTCTTCTCGTCCTCCTTTCATCCAGATACCATTTAACTTCTTGAAGCCCATCCGATGAATAGTAGAAATACTATAATAGTCAGTGTGCCTTAATTTCCTTAGGGGTTCATTATCCATAATTAGCACACCTTGGCTTCTAAAGATCAATGTCAGAACCATACCATATGGCAGTGTAGATCTTTTCTTTGTAGCAGCCTCTGCCATATAACCAATCATCATGCCAGCTAAGGTTGACTGGCCTTCCAGTTATATACAATCCATCAAAAGAATGTCTCGCTCCGAGACGTACTCAAATCTACCAATTTTGGGGAATAAAATTCTTCCACATATGTTGTGTAGTAACCTGAGCTTCAGATTTAATTGATTAGCAAGAATTTCCTCAAACTCGGTTACATCCCTCCCTAACATTCTTGACAATGCACCACTTCTATCATCATGCTGATATTCCATAATACCAATTGTGGGCATTTCCAACAGATTTCCAAGGATTTCAGCAGTTATTACAACTCTAGTTCCTCTTACAATACTGACTAAACCGCCTTCTCCTCTACTAAATCATTGTAAAACTCTCTCACTAGGCAGGATAAGTGGGGATATCTAATGAACAAATCTTTTCCCACCCCATTTCTTTTAAACATCTTCCTATTGAGAATCCCTCCGACTCAAAGAAATCAAAGTTGACCTTCCTTCCAGTTGTGATAGTCTTACCGGCTAGTTGATCTACTTTGGGTGAAGAGGGTGAAGGAGGGGAATCTTCTTGAGTGGCCGAAGAGGAGGATGGCGAGGGTTGCCTCCGAATCGTGCGTCGCCTCGTGGGAACGGACGCTCCTCCGACGAAACCGCGCCTCTTGGGTGCCATTGAGTTGATTGGAATGTGTAATCAAAGGTTTTGAGAAGATTGGGGAGGTTGGAAAGGCTTTGGAACTCCTTGGAGGGGTTTTGGGAGACGGATAAAATGATTTGGGGTCGACTCCGCCTTTTTATTTTTGACCTAGTTCGACCTAGAGTCGACTCCCGAAAACTGGGTGTCGGCTCCGAACCAGAAAGTCTGTCAGCGCTCGAATTAGAGTCGGCTCTACAAAGCCAGAGTCGGCTCTAATTGCTTAGACAGAACATCAAAAACTAAGGTGTCGACTCCACAAACTGTTAGAGTCGACTCTAACAGTTTCAGAGATAAAAAATCAAGTTTCAAGGATCTGAAACTATTCAAATTAATCATCAAACTCTAGATAAATGTTCCTTAGCAATTGGGGAAACAATGAATCAAGATCTAGATAGATTTCCTTATTGAATATCGAGATTTTTCAAGAAATTGATGAAATCTAGATAGATGTTCTTAAGAGTTTCAGAAAATTATTCCAAAGGATCACAAACTCCTAATTCTCCTCTAAGATAACAAAATCTCTCTCACTTAAGGGTTTTGTAAATATATCTGCCAGTTGTTCTTCAGTATTCACATAATCAAGACAAATTTCATTATTGGCAACATGTTCTCTTATAAAGTGATATCTATTTCAATATGCTTTGTTCTTGAGTGTTGAATTGGATTTTTAGTTAGATTATTGCACTTGTATTATCACATCTTATAGGTGTCTTATCAAGTGTGATACCATAGTCTTCAAGTTGTCTCTTAATCCATAGGATTTGAGCACAGCAACTTCCAGCTGCAACATATTCTGCTTCAGCAGTAGATAATGCAACCGAATTTTGCTTTTTGCTAAACCATGAGATTAAGTTACTTCCTAAAAATTGGCATGCACCACTTGTGCTTTTTCTATCTAACTTACATCCAGCATAATCAGAATCAGAATAAGCAATCAGATTTAATGTTGAGTCTCTAGAATACCATAAACCTACATTTTTTGTTCCACTTAAGTATCTAAGAATTCTTTTAACAGCAATTAAATGTGATTCTTTAGGTTCAGACTGAAATCTAGCACATAAGCAAACAGCAAACATTATGTCTGGTCTACTTGCAGTTAAGTAAAGTAGGGATCCGATTATACCTCGATAATATTTTTGATCAACCTTCTTACCTTCTTCATCTTTGTCCAGCTTGCATGAAGGACTCATTGGTGTTCCGAGGGGTTTGATTGATTCCATACCAAACTTCTTTAGAATTTCTCTTGTGTACTTTGTTTGGTTGATAAAGATTCCCTCTTTGCTTTGTTTGATTTGGAGTCCAAGGAAGAAATTGAGTTCTCCCATCATGCTCATTTCAAATTCTCCCTGCATTAACTTAGCAAACTCTTGACATAGAAGATTAGTAGCACCAAATACAATGTCATCAACATAAATTTGAACTACAAGTAAATCTTTATCTTTTCTTTTCAAAAACAATGTTTTATCAACATTTCCTCTTGTAAAATCATTTTCAATCAAAAATTTACTTAGTCTATCATACCAAGCTCTAGGTGCTTGTTTCAAACCATATAAAGCTTTGTGCAATTTAAAAACGTGATTTGGAAATTCATGATCTTCAAACCTGGTGGTTGTTCAACAAATACTTCTTCATTTATTAATCCATTTAAAAATGCACTTTTGACATCCATTTGAAATAAATTAAAGTTCATGTGACATGCAAATGCAAGTAATAGCCTAATGGCTTCTAATCTAGCTACAGGTGCAAAGGTTTCATCAAAATCAATACCTTCTTCTTGATTATATCCTTTTGCAACTAATCTAGCTTTGTTTCTAATTACTATGCCATTTTCATCTAGTTTATTTCTAAAAACCCATTTTGATCCTATAACAGAATGATCTTTAGGTCTTTCCACTAATGTCCATACATTATTTCTAGTGAATTGGTTTAATTCTTCTTGCATAGCTAACATCCAATTATTATCTTTTTCAGCTTCTTCAATGGTTTTAGGTTCAATTTGAGAAACAAATGCAAGGTGATTACTAATATTTCTCATAGATGATCTAGTTCTTATTCCTTGAGATGGATCACCTATAATCAATTCCTTGGGATGACTATAAGCGTATCTCCAATCTCTTGGTAGATCTACATCATTATGATTAGTATTAATAACATCAGCATTAGGCGAATCATTATCTTTAGCTTCTTGTTCATGATCTGAAGATACATCAATATTAAGTTTTTCAAGATTGTTTTCGAGAATGTTTGTATCTTCCTCATCATCAATCCTTTTGGAACTTGATGCTAAAGATTCATCAAAAACTACATGAATAGATTCTTCAACAATTAAACTTCCTTTATTGAACACTCTATATGCTTTACTAGTTGTTGAATAACCTAAGAATATTCCTTCATCAGATTTTGCATCAAATTTACCTAAGTTATTTTTACCATTATTATGAATAAAACATTTACAACCAAATGCATGAAAATATTTAATGTTGGGTTTTCTATCATGCCATAATTCATAAGGTGTTTTCTTTAAAATAGGTCTTATTAATGCTCTATTTAGGATGTAACATGCTGTGTTAATAGCTTCCGCCCAAAAGTATTTCGGGAGTTTACTTTCACATAGCATGGTACGGGCCATGTCTTCTAGAGTCCTATTTTTCCTTTCAACTACTCCATTTTGTTGTGGGGTCCTAGGTGCAGAAAAATTATGATTAATACCATTTTCATTGCAAAAACTTTCAAATAAGTGATTTTCAAATTCAGTTCCATGATCACTTCTTAGAGACACTATGGTAGTGTTTTTCTCATTTGTTACTTTCTTGAAGAATTTCAGGAATATCGAGAAAGTCTCATCTTTGTGAGCTAAAAACATTACCCAAGTGAATCTAGAGTAATCATCTACTATCACAAGACCATATTTCTTTCCTCCTAGACTTGTGGTTCTAGTTGGTCCAAAAAGGTCCATGTGAAGTAGCTCTAATGGCCTAGAAGTTGAAACAACATTTTTAGATTTAAAAGAACTTCTGTTTGTTTTCCAAACTGACATGCATCACATATTTTGTTATTTTCAAAATCTATTTTAGGTAGTCCTTTTACTAAATCCATTCTAATTAGTTTTGAAATCAGGTGTGTGCTTGCGTGACCTAATCTTCGATGCCACAACCAACCAATCTCATTCATATTAGCATTATTAGCAACTAAGCAATGATTATTAGTAGACAAATTGTCTAAGTCAATCAAGTATACATTGCCATTTCTATTTCCAATAAAAACAATGCTATTATCAATGGGATTAGCTACTGTGCATATAGAAGATTCAAATGATACTTTAAAACCTTTGTCACATAATTGACTAATGCTAATTAAATTATGTTTCAAACCATCAACTATTGACCCAATTGATGATTTTGATGATTAAAAAACTATTTGAGTATAACTAATGGAGGCTCTAATGATTTTGATTAAGTGTTTCAGATTATAAGTCTATTGAATGATCAAAATCTAGAGTTACATCGTGTTCTGGATCGAATCTAATGTCTAGGTAAGATTGCAGACATTAGAGTCGACTCCGAGAATCACAGAGCCGACTTCGGATTGGCACAAAAGTTAGAGTCGACTCCAGACTGTTAGAGCCGACTCTCACAGAAGAAACGAACGTCATTTTCTGGCCCCGACCTAGAGTCGACTCCGGTAAGTTAGAGTCGACTCCAGAAAAGTTTCTTGTCGACCCCAGAAAAGTCAGAGACGACTCCAGAAATAACGTTTTAAAGTGCTTCGGCTAGAGCCGACTCCAGAAAATTTAGAGTCGACTCCAACCCACCTGGAACCAAAAATCAAATTGCCAGATCAGCTCTAACGGTAATATTTTTATTTACCTTATTTTAATGGATATATTTTGTTACAAGGTACA
>UESW01002273.1:37714-66217 GCA_900491605.1 Calamus simplicifolius
TTAACATAATCAAGACATATTTCATTATTGGCAATATTCTCTTAAAGATATCTAATTTCAATATGTTTTGTCGAGTGTTGAATTGGATTTTAGTTAGATTGATTGCACTTGTATTATCACATCTTATAGGTGTCTTATCAAGTGTGATACCATAGTCTTCAAGTTGTCTCTTAATCCATAAGATTTGAGCACAGCAACTTCCAGCTGCAACATATTCAGCTTCAGTAGTTGATAATGCAACTGAATTTTCTTTTGCTAAACCATGAGAAATTAAGTTACTTCCTAAGAATTGGCATGCACCACTTGTGCTTTTTCTATCTAACTTACATCCAGCATAATCAGAATCAGAAGCAATCAGATTTAATGTTGAGTCTAGAATATCATAAACCTACATTTTTTGTTCCACTTAAGTATCTAAGACTTTTAACAACAATTAAATGTGATTCTTAGGTTCAGACTGAAATCTAGCACATAAGCAAACAGCAAACATTATGTCTGGTCTACTTGCAGTTAAGTAAAGGGGATCCATTATACATCGATCATATTTTTGATCAACCTTCTTACCTTCTTCATCTTTGTCAGCTTGCATGAAGGACTCATGGTGTTCCGAGGGGTTTGATTGATTCCATACCAAATTCTTTAGAATTTCTCTTGTGTATTTGTTTGGTTGATAAAGATTCCCTCTTTGCTTTGTTTGATTTGAGTCCAAGGAAGAAATTGAGTTCTCCCATCATGCTCATTTCAAATTCACCCTGCATCAACTTAGCAAATTCTTGACATAGAAGATTGTTAGTAGCACCAAAAATAATATCATCAACATATTTGAACTACTAATAAATCTTTACCTTTTCTTTTCAAAAAAGTGTTTATCTACATTTCCTCTTATAAAATCATTTTCAATTAAGAATTTACTCAATCTATCATACCATGCTCTAGGTGCTTGTTTCAAACCATATAAAGCTTTGTGCAATTTAAAAATATGATTTGGAAATTCATGATCTTCAAATTCCGGTGGTTGTTCAACAAATACTTCTTCATTTATTAATCCATTTAAAAATGCACTTTTGACATCCATTTGAAATAAATTAAAGTTCATGTGACATGCAAATGCAAGTAATAGCCTAATGGCTTCTAATCGAGCTACAGGTGCAAAGGTTTCATCAAAATCAATACCTTCTTCTTGATTATATCCTTTTGCAACTAATCTAGCTTTGTTTCTAATTACTATGCCATTTTCATCTAGTTTATTTCTAAAAACCCATTTTGATCCTATAACAAAATAATTTTAGGTCTTTCTACTAATGTCCATACATTATTTCTAGTAAATTGATTTAATTCTTCTTGCATAGCTAACATCCAATTATTATCTTTTTCAGCTTCTTCAATATTTTAGGTTCAATTTGTGATACAAATGCAAGATGATTACTAATATTTCTCATAGATGATCTAGTTCTTATTCCTTGAGATGGATCACCTATAATCGATTCCTTAGGGTGACTATAAGCATATCTCCAATCCCTAGGAAGATCCATATCATTATGATTAGTGTTAGTATCATCATCCTTAGGTGAATCATTATCTTTAGCTTCTTGCTCATGATATGAAGATACATCAATATTTAATTTTTCAAGATCTTTCTCAATTATGTTTGTATCTTCTTCATCATCAAACTTTTCGGAACGAGTTACTAAAGATTCATCAAAGACTACATAAATGGATTCTTCAACAACTAAGGTTTTCTTGTTAAATACTCTATATGATTTACTAGTTGTTGAATATCCTAAGAATATTCCTTCATCAGATTTAGCATCAAATTTGCCTAAATTATTTTTACCATTATTATGAATAAAGCATTTACAACCAAATGCATGAAAATATTTAATGTTGGGTTTTCTATCATGCCATAATTCATAAGGTGTTTCTTTAAAATAGGTCTTATTAAAGCTCTATTTAGGATGTAACATGTTGTGTTAATAGCTTCCGCCCCAAAAGTATTTCGGGAGTTTACTTTCACATAGCATGGTACGGGCCATGTCTTCTAGTGTTCTATTTTTTCTTTCAACAACTCCATTTTGTTGAGGGGTTCTTGGTGCAGAAAAATTATGATTAATACCATTTCATTACAAAAACTTTTAAATAAGTGATTTTCAAATTCAGTTCCATGATCACTTCTTAGAGACACTATGGTAGTTTTTTCTCATTTATGACTTTCTTGAAAAATTTCAGGAATATCGAGAAAGTCTCATCTTTGTGAGCTAAAAATATTACCCAAGTGAATCTAGAGTAATCATCTACTATCACAAGACCATATTTCTTTCCTCCTAGACTTGTGGTTAGTTGGTCCAAAAAGGTCCATGTGAAGTAGCTCTAATGGCCTAGAAGTTGAAACAACATTTTTAGATTTAAAAGAACTTCTCGTTTGTTTTCCAAACTGACATGCATCACATATTTTATTGTTTTCAAAATCTATTTTAGGTAGCCCTTTAACTACGTCCATTTTAATTAGTTTTGAAATTAGGTGTGTGCTTGCATGACCTAATCTTCGATGCCACATCCAACCAATCTCATTCATATTAGCATTATTAGCAACTAAGCAATGATCATTAGTAGACAAATTGTCTAAGTCAATCAAGTATACATTGCCATTTCTATTTCCAATAAAATAATGCTATTATCAATGGGATTAGCAACTGTGCATATAGAAGATTCAAATGATACTTTAAAACCTTTGTCACATAATGGCTTATACTAATTAAGTTTCTTTAAACCATCAACATAAAGTACATTATCTATAAAGGTGGATGGAGTTATACGGATTTTACCAAGGCCCATGATCTGACCTTTACCATTATCCCCAAACGTAACAACTCCTCCTTTCTTTTCCTCAAGGTGATGAATTCTTCTTTATCACCCGTCATGTCTTGAGCAGCCACTATCAAGATACCACTTTCTCTTTGATCTCTTGGCCACAAGACATTCCTGCAATGAAATCAAACTTTATGTTTAGGCCCAAGCTTTCTTGGGTCCTTCATGGTTAGTAGCAACAAATATTGTTCCTTTCGGAACCCATATTTTCTTTCCTTTAATATTTAAGTTTTTATTAGGTTTTAGAATTTTACATTCATAAGATTTATGTCCTTTTTGATTACATTTAAAGCATGTAAAATTACTTTGGCCAGCATGCACAAAAATATTTTTCAGTGATTTTTTGTTTTCTTAAAGTGTTATACCCTAATCCGGCATTGTCAAAAACTATTTTTTGACTATTTAATAACATGTCCAATTTAGCTGAGCTTAAGGTAAACTTATCAACTATGTTCTTATGTTTTTCAACCTCTTTCCTTAGTTTATCATTTTCATTGGAAATTAATTCTTTTTTCTTACCAAATTTTATTTTTAGATTTAAGTTTCTTAACTTCATTATTAAGATCTTCCTTCCCTTTAATGAAAGTTGAATTTTTATTTTCAAAAGCTTGTATTTCTTTTTCAAAACCTTGAAATCGCTGACAAGTTCATTAAAAGCATCAAAATTCATCAAATGCAAACTCATCGCAAGGGTTATCGGAACTTACCTCATCGTTGTCGTCCGCCATAAAACATACATTTGCGACTTCCTTTTTTTGTTCTTCTTCTTCGGAAGAAGATTCTTCGCTATCACTCCAATTCACCACATAAGCTTTCCTTTCTTTTGTAGGCCTTCTTTAATTTAGGACATTCATTCCTAAAGTGCCCCGGTTTATTACACTCATAGCTAGGGGCTTTCTCTTTTTCTTTGTCCTTGTCCCTTGTTCTTATCCTTTTCTCCTTCCCACTTTGCTCCAAATTTCTTCTTGTGGAAGGGTGTCTTTCTCCTCATGAATCTTTTAAACTTTTTAGCTAAGAGAGCAGTCTCATCATCATCATCATCATCGCTGCTGCTCTCTTCTTCTTTGCAGCTTTGAGGGCAATCACTTTCTTCTTCTTTGTGTCCTCCTCTACGTGCTGCATCATTGTCAGCTCATGGGTCATAAGTGATCCTAGAAGCTCCTCTAAAGGTAGAGTGTTGAGGTCCTTTGCTTCTTGGATAGCTGTCATTTTTTGCTTCCCATGATCTTGGTAGTGACCTAAGAATTTTCGAACAAGTTCTGAGTTAGTATATGTCTTACCAAGACTTTTTAAACCATTTACAATATCTATAAATCTAGTATACATGCATGCAATGGTTTCAGATTGTTTCATGCTAAACAACTCATATTTTATGAACAAGAATATTAATTTTAGATTCTTTTACTTGGTTGGTACCCTCATGGGTAACCTCTAATCTATCCCAAATCTTCTTTTTGCGAAATTACATGTGGAGATTCTATTAAATTCATTTGCATCTAAAGAGCAATATAAAACATTCATGGCTTTAGCGTTAAGCTGTGCCATCTTCCTATCATAATCATTCCAGTCCCTTTCGGGCTTAGGAATAATAGTGCCATCAATAACATGTATGGGTATACTAGGTCCATTAATTAAACACCCCATAGTTCATAGTCAGAAGCTTGAATGAATATCCTCATTCTAGCTTTCCAATATGAATAATTTGAACCATTAAACAGTGGAGGTCTATTCGTAGAATGACCTTTAGCAAATGATCCAACTTGAGCTGCCATTTGGATCTTTAGCTCTTGATCGTGTGATTAAAATCTAATGAGCACTAGCTCTGATACCAATTGTTGGCCCAGATGACAACCCAAGAGGGGGGGGGGTGAATTGGGTTGTCTAAAAAATTTAAACCTTTTGAAATGTTTGTTTGCTTAGTGTGATTGAAAGTGAATGCAGATGCAAAAACAAAATACAATCAATAAGATAAAGATAGAGATAGAGATAAAGGAGACACGACAAACACAAAGATTTTATAGTGGTTCGGTGTATCCAACACCTACGTCCACTCTCAAGATTCACTTGGATCCACACTATAATCTTCCTTGATTACAGCCGAGTTGTTTTACAAGCTCACAACTCAAACTTGTTGTTTTCCCGGGATCACAACGAACCCAGCCGGTTTTCAGGGCTCACCAGCACAAAAACCCTAACACAAGCTATACCAAGCTTGTACCGAGGTAAGACTACCTCCACTAGTTCAATCCCCCAGATTGAACTAGACACAAACAAAAGAAATATTATTTTTCAAGTACACAGCTCCTCAATGAGCAAATAAACAAATAAATGAACAAGGTTTAGAAAAGCCTGATTTGTAGTTGGTTGGCTTTTGAGCTTTTCTTCTTTTCTTCTTCTCCTTGCTAGATTGAATCAAGCCTCAGCTCCGATTCTTCACAGTTGAAGCAGTTGAGAAGGATTTGAGCTTTTTCTTCTTTTCTTGGAATGTTGAAAATCTCTTGGTATTCTCTTGAATGGCTCTTGGATTTTCTTCTAGACTTCTCTTGGATTGATGAACTTGTGCATAGATGAAGTCTCCTTTGATTTCACACCTTTTCTTTCACTCTATTTTTGAATCTCGGATTTTTCAAATGATGCTCTGTTTTTCCTCTTTTTCTGAAAGATTTTTCTTTTTCTCTCTTGATTTGTATATCTCTCTATATGTGTATTTTTGATTTGAAAACGGCTTCTCTATTATAGATTCTGCAAAAATAGCCGTTAGAACAAAGAAATATAGCCATTATTGAAAAATCTTACCGTTGACGCTGAGTTGGCATTCAGAAAAATCATGCCCAGATTTGTTGGAGTCGACTCCAGATTTGGGCGAGTCGGCTCGAAGACGCGATACCAAAAATAGAAATATTCAGAAAGTCAAAGGGTTGACTCATCGAAAATAAGGTGTCGACTCCTGACAGTCGGGGGTCGACTCATGAAAAGTAAGGGGTCGACTCGAGAAGTGCTTAGAAAAACAATGCTCTGGTGTCTGAGCGGAGTCGCTCACACAGTCATGGAGTCGGCTCGACAATATCGAGGGTCGACTCGAAAAATTACATGGGTCGACTCGAGACAAACAGACATTTCTATATACTGAGTGGAGTCGACTCTGAAACTCTAGAGTCGGCTCCGGAACGTATCAAAAATCAAAGAATTTTCTGATTGACTTGAATTCGTTCCAAATTCATTTTAAATCAATTTTTTGACTTGAATACAATAAAATTGTCATTAGAATCAATTCAAGAAATGTTCCAAAAACTCATTGATTGAAATATGAAGTATAAAAATTCTTTTTGAAAGCTTAAACATGGAGCTTGAAGTTACTTTCAAATTGATTAAAGTCAAACTTAACATACTCATTGATTGTTCTAAATAAATTCATTGCTTATGTAAATAAACTTATTGCATCTTTAATATACTCATGGCTTTTGGTAATCATCAAAATCAATAAGATTGAGGCAACAATATCTCAACAATCTCCCCAACACTAATTAAGTTATGCTTTAAACCAGCAACATATAAAATATTTTCTATAAAAGTGGATGGAGTTATTTGAATTTTACCAAATCCCATAATTTTGGCCTTTGCCATTGTCTCTAAAAGTAACAATCCTCCTTTTTTATCTTTAAGGGTGATGAATTGCTCCTTGTCACCCGTCATGTGTCTTGAGCAGCCACTATCAAGATACGACTTTCATTTTGATCCTTTGGCAGCAAGACACTCCTGCAAAATAATCAAATCTTATGTTTAGGTACTCAAGCTTTCTTTGGTCCTTCATGGTTAGTAGCAATAATGATTGTTCCTTTTGGAACCCATATTTTCTTGCCTTTGATTTAGATTCTTATTAGTTTTCCTAAAATTGCATTCATAAGATTTATGCCCTTTTTTGTTGCAATGATAACATGAAATCTTATTTTTCTTTACAAAGAAATTATTGACATTTTTTATTTCATGTGTAGTTTATATCCTAAACCAGCTTTATCAAATACAGCTCTTTGATTACTAAAAAGTAAATTTAATTTTTCTAAGCTATATGTGAATTTATCAACAATATTCTTATATTTATCAATTTCTTTCTTCAAATTAATATTTTTGTTTGAAATTGATTCTTTTTTCTTTTAAACATTTTTATTTTTTATTTTAGATTTTGAACCTCAAGAATTAGTTCATTTTTCTCTTTGAGAAGATTTAGGTTTTTAGTTTTCAAAGATTTGTTTTTCATTCTCAAAACCTTAAAATCATTAACTAACTCATTAAAAGCATCATGCAATTTATCAAATGTAAAGTCATCATGAGCTTCGGGATTTACCTCATTTTCGTCATTTGCTATGAAGCATATGTTTGCAACCTTTTTTTGTTCTTCTTCAGATGAAGACTCTTCACTATCACTCAAAGTTGCAACATAGGCCTTCTTCTTCTTCTTGTAACCCTTCTTTAGTTGAGGACATTCAGATCGAAAATGCTTCGGCTTTTTGCATTCATAACATGTCAAGGGTTCTTTGTCTTTGTCTTTTTCTTTTTCCTTTTCGCTTTTCTCCTTCCATTTTGATTCCTGATTTCCTTTTATGGAAGGGTCTCCTTTGCATAAACTTTCTAAACTTCTTTGTAAGGAGCTGTTTCATCATCATCATCTTCTTCTTCTTCACTACTGCTTATTTCCTTTTCTGCTGCCTTAAGTGCTATGGTTCTTTTCTTCTTGACTTCTTCCTCTTGATGCTGCTTCATTGTCAGCTCATGGGTCATCAAGGATCCAAGTAGCTCCTCCAAAGGTAGAACATTCAAATCTTTGGCTTCTTGGATTGCAGTTACTTTGCTTCCCATGTTCTTGGAAGAGATCTAAGAATTTTACGCACCAATTCAGAATTAGTATAAGTCTTACCAAGACTTTTCAAACCATTAACAATATCAGTGAATCTAGTGTACATGCATGTGATTGATTCAGTTTGTTCCATGTTAAACAATTCATATTTGTGCACTAGAATGTTAATTTTGAATTCTTTTACTTGGTTAGTACCCTCATGGGTAACTTCTAGTCTATCCCAATTTTTTTAGCTGAAATGCAAGTAGATATTCTGTTGAATTTATTTGCATCCAAAGAATAATATAAAACATTCATGGCTTTTGCATTGAGCTGAGCCATTTTCCTATCGTTCTCATTCCAATCCCTTTCGGGATTAGGAACTATTGAACCATCTACAATGTGTATGGGTGTACTAGGTCCATTTGTAATGATACTCCACAATTCATAATCTAAAGCTTAAATGAAAATCCTCATTCTTGCTTTCCAATATGAATAATTAGAGCCATTGAACAAAGGTGGCCTATTGGTGGATTGACCTTCAGCAAAAGATGATCCAGGTTGTGTTGCCATTTGAATCTTTAACTCTTGATCATTAGATCAACTAGAAATGAGCACAAGCTCTGATACCAATTGTTGGCCCATATGGCAACCCAAGAGGGGAGGAGGTGAATTAGGTTCTTTAAAAAATTTAACACTTAAAACTTAAAACCTATCTTACAAGGATTAAGTGAACTTATGAAGTGAAGCAATAATGTAAATACAATAAGAGAGAGAGAGAGAGAGACAATCACTACAAATACAAGATATTTATAGTGGTTTGGTGTATCTCACACCTACGTCCACTCCCAAGCAACTCTTGGATCCACACTATAATCCACTGATTACAGTTGAGTTATTTTACAAGCTCACAACTCTAACTTATTATTTTATACGGGGTCACAACGAACCCAGCTGGTTTTCACGGGTTCACCAGCACAAAACCAACCCCAAGCTAAACTAGCTTGTTCCCGAGGTAATCTACCTCAACCAATTCAATTCCCCTGATTGAATTAGTAAACAATAATTCAAAATAATGTTTACAACAAAGTAAAGCTCCTTAAATGAACAAATAAGCAATGTAAATAAACAAGGGTAAGAAAAGCCTGATTGAAGCCAAGTAGATTTGAGCTTTTCTTCTTTTTCTCCTCTCTTTTGAATGGTTGAATCAAGCTTCAGCTCTGATTCTTGACCGAAATCTGTTGGAGAGAACTTTGAGGAAATAGGGCTTTTGCTCTTCTTCTCTTCTCTTTTAAAAATCCTCTGAATTTGAACTTTTAGGGCTTAGGATTTCTCTTGAATCTCTCTTTGAAAGATAGATGTGAACTCAGAGATTTTTCCTTTAAATATCTCTTGATTTTTCCGTTACTTTCTATCTATTTATGTTTCTTTTCAAACGGACGAATCCCTCTTTTTATAGAGTCTTAATCTGAGATTAGGTGAGAAACTAGCCATTACAAAGTACCTTGGATGATTCTCCATACAAAAAAATAGATCCGTTGAGAGTTAGGAGAGAAAATATATCCGTTAGAGCTGATCTGATACTTTTGAAAATCATCCTTGACAGGTTGGAGTCGGCTTCAACTTTTCATGTGTCGGCTCCATATCGTGTTTCCATAAATAGCAAAAATCAATTCGACGTGGAGTCGGCTCCGACTTTGCAAAGTGTCGACTCCCCGCTAACTAGAGTCGGCTCTCGATTTCTAATGTGTGGGCTCCAGAAATTGCTCCGAAAAATATAGTCTCTGTAACTCAGGTTAGAGTCGGCTCCGCCAGGTCAGGTGTCGGCTCTGAAACTTCATGTGTCAGCTTTGAAACTCTAGGTGTCGACTCTAAATTGTGCCAAAAATTTAGAACTGTTCTGATACGCTCTGGAGTCGGCTCGAGACTGTTAGGTGTCGGCTCCAAGTTTTGAACTTAGATAATTCCATTGAAATTCAATTCAAAACTGATTTCTATGTATCATTTGGATAAATAACTGATCTTAATTCCTGAAACACTTATCAAATCTATCAGAAATAAAAGGAATATACTCATGGCTTTTGTTAATCATCAAAATCAATTAATTGGGTAAATAATTTCTCAATAATTTTTTCAACACGTCATGCAGAAAAAAATTATCACCGCATCAATAAATATGCCCGATGATAAATGTCAAGTTTTCAAAGGTTGAATTATCTCTGATTTGGTTGATCAAGCCACGTTTGAATTGACTGATGAGCTACGGTCCAACAGATAGCAAGAGTCGCTCTTAGTACCAACACCATCGTTGGTCTCAACGCTGACACCAGAGTCGGTCTTCGTACCTCGACAGGACCGATCTATCTTCGTACCTCAGCAAGGCTGAGCTATTTCAATACCTCGGAAGGGCCGAGCTGTCTTCGAACCTTAGCAAGACTGAGCTATCTTAGTACCTCGGTAGGGCCAAGCTATCTCCATACCTCGCCAGGATCGATTTCCATCCCTTCAACATAAGCGCCATTGCTGCTTCAAACCACACTGAATATCTCGAAGGATGAACCATCCTAATAGCAAGGATTACAGAGTGAGCTTCCCTAAATAGAAATGGGAGCCAAATACAGCACTACGTCCATGATCAATAGGATTTCAAATTCTCGATAAAGCTCCCATCAGCTTCATTAACTACCGATCCTCGTAACCGATGGGATTCCGGCCTTATCGGATGCCAACTCCCTAAAATGCATCCGAAAAATCAGGTAATGGCTCATCTTCTCGGAAGCGTACAAATACCAAGTCCCAAGACCCTCTAGGTATGCTCTCAAAGGCAATTTAAGCCCAAAAAAAAATTCTAGCAAATGACATTGCTCTTGAAAAATTATCTCATGGAGAGAAATCCTTCTGCTGGAGCCTTCTCCTCTCATCTGATTGCTAAAGATTTTCACTGACTTGGGCATCGAAGGGTCTTTCATAGGGATCACCCTCCGTGCTTCCTACGTAAAAGGCTACCTTGCAGTCCACCTAGACAGAAAAGCACTATCCGGATCCCGACGTGCATCGCTCCCAAGCCGGAGAACAGATTTCAACCGCATCAGTGCCCATAGGAATGCACCTTCTTGTCAGTCTTTGATGTTTGCTGCATGGACTTGTATGTATGTCAGTTGTCCGTGTGGATGCAGGTGCATGTCTCAATTTCATACCAATGAAGTGTCAGGTGTTGGAACTTAAGGCCAAGAGTTGGTAACATAATTTCTTACTTCTTCCATTAACTTTTATGTATCTTTGTTTCAAGCTACTGCCTCAATCATACTAGTATCTGTTCTTAGGCTTCTTTCCAGAATTTCTATGTGTGATTGCATTAAATTCCTAAAGAAACCTGAAAAATACACAACAAATGCTTACAATAAACATTCCAAAGTCTCATGTATTATAATCCCTTGCAAAATAGGGCTCCTGAAGTTGCAGCAATTTAAAGAGTCAGTCTGGCAACAGTCAATGTAATCATGTAACTTCTAGTAGCACTACAAGAAAATATTGAAATAGCGATGCAAATTTAGCGATGCAATTATGCATCGCTAAATTGCAACACCTCTGTGACAACAAATATTGCGACGTAATTAGCGATGCATTAGCGACTCAATAAACCAGAAAATCAAAAAAATTAATTTTTTTTATTTAGCGACGCAAATAATGCATCGCAATATTTTTAAATTATTTTTTTATAAAATATAAATATCAAAAAAAATATTGCGATGCAACTCAGTGTGTCGCAATATTTTTAAAAGAATTAAATATGTTAAATAGCGACGCATTAGCGATGCAATAAACCAAAAAATTAGAAAAATTATTTTAATTTAGCAACGCACCAATTGCGTCGCAAATAATTTAAATGAAATTAAATTTTATAAAATATAAATATTAGAAAAAAAATATTGTGACGCAACTCAGTGCATCAAATATTTTTTAAAAAAATTAAATATATTAAATATCGACGCATTAGCGATGCAATAAACCAAAAATTAAAAAAATTATTTTTTAATTTAGCGACGCACCAATTGCGTCACAAATAATTTAAATGAAATGAAATTTTATAAATTATAAATATTAGAAAAAAATATAGCGATGCAACTCAGTGCATCGCATGTTTTTAAAAAATTCATATATTAAATAGCGACGCATTAACGACGCAATAAACCAAAAAATTAGAAACATTATTTTTAATTTAGCGATGCACCAATTGCGTCGCAAATAATTTAAATGAAATTAAATTTTAAATTATAAATATTAGAAAAAAATATTGCAACGCAAGTCAGTGCATCGCAATGTTTTAAAAAAAATTAAATATATTAAATAGCGACGCATTAGCGATGCATAAACCAAAATTAGAAAAATTTTTTTTTAATTTAGCGATGCATACTGCATCGCAATTATTTTAAATAAAATTAATTTTTATAAAGTATAAATATGAGAAAAAATAATTGCGACGCAACACAGTGCGTCGCATTTTTTAAAAAATTAATTATGTTAAATAGCGACGCATTAGCGACAACAATAACCAAAAATTAGGAAAATTATGTTTTAATTTAGCGACGCACTTGTTGCATCATAATTATTATAAATAAAATTAATTTTTATATAATATAATTATCATATTAAAAAATTACGACGCAACCCTTTGCATCGCAATGTTTTTAAAAAAATTATTATGTTAATAGCGATCGGTCTAAAATTGATCATGACCGATCGGAATCAGGGCTTGGATCGATCGCAATCATCGGATCATCGCCGATCGGACCGATCGCTATGGTCCGAGATCGGTCGTGGTCGATCGGGATCACGGCTTGGATCGATCGCAACCGTCGGATCGTCGGCGATTGGATGGATCGCCACGGTCCGAGATCGATCATGGCCGATCAGGATTAGGGCTTGGATCGATCGTAACCATCGGATCGTCAGTGATCTCGGACCGATCACAATGGTCCGGGATCGGTCGTGGCCGATCGGGATCAGGGCTTGGATCGATCGCAACCGTCGGATCGTCAGCAATCTTGGATCGATCGCATCAGTCTGGGATCGGTCATGGCCGATCGGGATGAGGGCTTGGATCGATCGCAACCATCGGATCGTCACCGATCGGACCGATCGCCACGGTCCGAGATCGGTCGTGGCCGTCGGGATCATGGCTTCGATCGATCGCAATCGTCGGGTCATCGCCGATCTCGGATGGATTGCAACGGTCCGAGATCGGTCATGGCCGATCGAGATCATGGCTTGGATCGATCGCAACCGTCGGATTGTTGCCTATCGGATCGATCGCAATGGTCCGAGATCATCATCGCCGATCAGGATTGATCAGGGCTGGGATCGATGGCAACCGTCAGATCGATGCTGATCGGTCCGATCGCCACGGTCCGAGATCGATCATGGACGATCGGGATCAGGGCTTGGATCGATCGCAATCATCGGATCATCACCGATCGGATCGATCGCCACGGTCCGAGATCGGTCGTGGCCGATCGGGATCAGGGCTTGGATCGATCACAACCGTCGGATCGTCAGTGATCTTGGACCGATCGCATCAGTATGGGATCAGTCATGGCTGATCGGGATCAGGGCTTGGATCGATCGCAACCGTTGGATCATCGCCGATCGAACCGATCGCCATGGTCCGAGATCGGTCGTGGCTGATTGGGATCATGGCTTCGATCGATCGCAACCATTGGATCGTTGCCGATCTCGAACAGATTGCAACGGTCCGAGATTGATTGTGGCCGATCGGGATCACGGCTTGGATCGATCACAACTGTCAGATTGTCGCCTATCGGATCGATCGCGACGGTCCGAGATCGTTCATCACCGATCGGGATCGATCAGGGCTTGGATCGATGGCAACCATCGGATCGACGCTGATTGGTCTGATCGCCACGGTCCTAGATCGGTGGATGATCGGGATCAGGGCTTGGATCGATTGCAACCGTCGAATCATCGCCGATCGGACCGATCGCCCGGTCCGAGATTGGTCATGGCTGATCGGGATCAGTGCTTGGATCGATCGCAACCGTGGATCATCAGTGATCTTGGACCGATCGCAACGGTCCAAGATCGGTCATGGCCGACGGGATTAGGGCTTGGATCGATCGCAACCATCGGATCGTCAGTGATCTCAGACCGATCGCATCGGTCTGGGATCGGTCATGGCCGATCGGGATCAGGGCTTGGATCGATCACAACCGTCGGATCGTCACCGATCGGACTGATCGCCACGGTCCGAGATCGGTCGTGGCCGATCGGGATCATGGCTTCGATCGATCGCAATCGTTGGATCGTCGCCGATCTCAGACGGATTGCAACGGTCCAAGATCGGTCGTGGCCGATCGAGATCACGGCTTGGATCGATCGCAACTGTTGGATCGTCGCCGACCGGGATCGATCATGGCTTGGATCGATCGCAACCATCGCATACTCGCCGACCGGGATCAATCATGGCTTGGATAGATCGCAAACCGTCGGATCGTCGCCGATCCCATCGATCGCCACGGTCCGAGATAGGTCATCGTCGACCGGGATTGATCATGGCTTGGATCGATCGCAACCGTCGGATCATCGCCGACTGGGATCGATCATGGCTTGGATCGATCGCAACCGTCGGATTATCACCGACCAGGATCGATCATGGCTTGGATCGATCGCAACCGTCGGATCGTCACCGATCCGATCGATCGCGACGATCCGAGATAGGTCGACACCGACCGGGATTGATCATGGCTTGGATCGATCGCAACCGTCGGATCATCGCCGATCCGATCGATCGCCACGGTCCGAGATAGGTCATCACCGACCGGGATCGATCATGGCTTGGATCGATCGCAACCGTCGGATCGTCGCCGATCGGGATCGATCATGGCTTGGATCGATCGCAACCGTCGGATCATTGACAATCGGGATCGATCATGGCTTCGATCGATCGCAACCATCGGATCATCGCCGATCAGATCGATTGCCACGGTCCGAGAGAGGTCATCGCCGACCGGGATCGATCATGGTTTGGATCGATCGCAACCGTCGGTCGAAGAAGTTTCAGCTTTTGCCTTGCATTACTTTGAGGGTCACGTCCACATGAGGAGCCGAAATCTTGGTCGTAACGATGACGTATGTGTGGACGAAGGAGAACCTAATGACGGTAGAATATCAATTTTTAAAGGTATCGGCCGTTCATTTGGTGGGCAGAAGTCAAGAAATCTTAGCGATATGGAGTATAATCAGCACATTATTACATCCTAATGAACTGTAGAGAAGTCGATCCATATATTGAGTAAGTGTATACTTCAATGCTTAATTAGAAATTTTAATTTAAATTATAATATACCATAATTTTTAATTGCTAACATCAGTTTTCATCCTTTTCATCCCATAAGGATGTTTTGTGATAGACAACGACAGATGAATCCCGACATCAGTCAAGTTGCAATTGGGCAGAAATTAGAAACGGAGTTTGCTTACTGGTTTTATGAATTTATGAGTAGTATCACTCAATCAATTTCAATAATGGCTTTTATTTTTTGAATTGGATGTGAATAGCTTATTAATTTATAGGTAAACGGTCCATGGTCCACAACCGACAATATTTTCATTAAATGTCTATCGCAATGGCCATTGAAGACCGTAACAACCTCTATTGGCTATTTGTAAATGGGTACAAATTTCAGATTGAACGATTAGCAGCTTCAAGAGGCACACAGAACTGGGGCATATGTGTTAAAGGAGAAAGTGTTGGAGCAAATATGCAGGATTATTATGGAAAGTTAGTAGAGGTGGTTGAAGTTGAATATCCCGGTTGGCCTATGAAATGAACCGTATTGTTTTATTGTGATTGGTTCGATCCGATAGTTTCTGTGGGCAAAAGGGTTCATAACGACTACAATTTGGTTGAAGTGAACCATCGACGAAGATTGCAGAAATATGACCCATTCATCCTTGCATCCCAAGCTCAGCAAGTTTTTTACTGCGGATATCCAAGTTTGTGCAACGACAAGCGAGATTGGTGGGCCGTTTCTAAAATCGTCCCACGTTCAACAATCGTATTAGAGGAGAGTTCATCAAGTCAATCAGCCGAGTGCCCTGCATTTCAAGAGGATGAGATGGAAATGCATGCAATTGAGGATGACACAAGGGCTCCTGAAACATCACTTAGAGATCCAAATGGTGATGTCCAAGAAATTGCGGATGCAAATGTTCGGTTTCCTTCCGATGATAATGAAACTGAATCGCAGTCCGATACGGCATCGGATGTTGAACCAACATTTCACGAAATAAATGACACGATTAAACATATAGGTTTTTTAAAATTTAACTTTTTTTATAAGTGTTAAATTTTTACATAGTCAATCATTAATCGTAATTTAATTGTATGAATCTTTAGTATTTTCAGTATGACGGGCAGAGGTAGATCTACCGACGATAGACGGAGTGAGTAGGGATGTAGCCCTGCTGCATCAGATCACATAAGCGTGGGAGATAGAGAGTTCGGATCTCCAGCAGTCGCAGCCTTCGATCTCTCCAGCAGTATTACCATCCAGCCGATCGGCACATACCTCCGAGAGTTCTTCCACCATCGGTCGCACCATACTTCGACTTGATGCTCAGGGGCTGTAAGTATATACTAATTAAAAATATATGTTATGTTTTTAAGTCAATTACTTATAAACATGCATTTTTTTAATAGATTTATTGAGCAGCATCATATATCCAGCCACATCAGCGCCGTATTTCAGAGGCGTGCAGATCCCAGTGGCTACGATTGGCGCCACGTATCTCCAGCCACGAGGGAGTTTATTTTTCTAAGTTTCAGGTAAACTTATTAAATATAATTTATCACTGATATAAAATTTCTTAATCTTAATAAATTCAGAAACTAACTGTTTATTTTAATGCAGAAAAAGTTTACGTGGGATCCTGCCAGCCATGATGCCATTAGGGTAGCATGGGAGGCTCTGACGGGACGCCGATACTCCGACATGCTTCATCGTTGGAGGTCATCGGGTCAACGTCCTGCACACGTGCCAGAGGGTATTTGGCATGAGTGGCAGCAGGCCTGGCAGTCCGATGGCTGGCGCAGGAGGTCCGCATCAGCCAGCACGAACCGCCGATCTGAGAAGGGCGGTCTTGGCATGGGTCTCTCCCGCCATACTTCGGGCTCCATTTCGATTCAGGAGCACAGACGGTGTATGGTAAGAAAACATAAATATTTTAATTACTATTTTAGTTATTTACAAATATTTGTATTAATATCAAATTTTTTATTGTTATAGTCTGAGCAGGAGGGCGGAGATCCTGGTGAGTTTCGTCTATTCAGGGTGACACACACCAGGAGGGACGGTTCCTGGGTCGACACGCGATCACGGGAGGTTGCGATAAGAAATTAGATTTATAGTAGTATCTGTTTAATTTATAAAATTTTATTTCGAGAAATTTATTAACTCATTTATTGTTGATTTCATAATTTAAAGACACGAGTCGAGGAGCTTTGCTCCCAGGCATCGTAGGTCGACTCTACTGATGGGGAGACGCCCGTCGAACTCTCAGCAGAGGAGAGTCGGCGTGTGTTTTTGAAGGCTGTTGGTGCCCAACCGTGAGACCGCAGGGTCTATGGTCTGGGCACTAGAGCTTCTACATATTTTCCCCATCAGGCCTCTAGCTCGCGAGTTTCTGGTGATATTCCTCCCGAGCATTTAGATGACCTTCGGAGATCTATTGCAGAGGAGGTTCAGCAGGAGGTCGAGCAGGATTTCGAGGATCGTATGCGAGGCCGGGATCAGAAGATTGTAGACATACGAGATGAGATGCATCATTTGCGGGATATGGTTAGCGCTTGTCGCAGAGTCTCCAGCCTCCACAGCCTCCACGTGATCGCTCAGATTCTTGATGTATTTTTTTTTCTTTTTTATGTTGTACATGAAAACTTCAAAATTTTAATATATTATTTATTTTGTAAATTGAATGTTTATTATTTGGATCATATGAGTGAAGAATGTTTCAATCAATATTTAAATGAACGAAATTGTATTAACCGTTTTAATTTTTTAATTTTTATTTTTTAAAAAAATTATTTATTTAGCGACGCATTAGCGACTGCAATTGCATCGCTAATATTTTTAAAAAATTATTATTAAATATTACGACGCAATGAGCTGGCGTCGCAATATTTTAAAAAAAATTAATTAGCGATGAATTAGCGACTCAAATTGCATCGCTAATATTTTCATAATATTACTATTAAATATTGCAATGCAACGATCTGGCGTCGCAATATTTTTTAAAAAAAATTAATTAGCGACGCATTAGCGACTAAAATTGCATCGCTAATATATCTAAAATATTATTAATAAATATTGCGACGCAGTGACTTGGCGTCGCAATATTTAAAAAAAAAATTATTAGCAACGCATTAGCGACTAATATTGAGTCACTATTATATTTAAAATATTATTATTAAATATTGCAACGCAGCTAAATACGTTGCAATATTGCGACGCAATTGAATGCGTCAAAATATTTAATAATATTTTAAATATTAAAAATTAGTTTTAAATTTAGCGAGGTATTTGGATGCGTCACAATATTGCGATGCATTGTTGCATCGTAGAGAGTCGCAATATTGCGATGCAATTGACAAATGGATATTGCGATGGATATCTGAGTGACGCAGTCATTGCGTCGCTATTGCGTTGCAATAGCATGTTTAGCGACGCATTTGGGCATCGCAATATTTTTTTCTTGTAGTAGTATCACATATGCACATATCCATATCAAATTCAAACGACCATTTTCCAATGTAAAAATAACATTTAGTCGCCTCAAATTACAAAATATGGCTTCAATAAATAAAAACTGGACGCTGACATCATGGTGTTGTAATCTACACCTTTTATAGTGTAAGATATCTTATTTAATCCAAGCAAAATATAAAGCTTTGCCTATAAATAATAAGAAAGGTGTCTTATTAGTACTGATAGTGGCAACCTTGTGACTAGAGGTGGGCACTGGGCCATGACGTGCCAGGCATGGCCCAGGCCCATCGTGCCTTTAAAATTATCGTGTCGTGCCTGGCATGGCCCATTAACAAATGGGCCGTACCAGGCATGGCACGGTAAAAAAAATTCAGGCCCGGCACTATCCATGGCCCATTTTAGGTCACAGGCCGTGCCGAGCCTGAGTCGTGCCAGGCCTGGCATGGGCCATGACGGCACGGCCCACGTGGCCAACAGCTATATAGCCATTAAAAATGGCTATATAGCTATTTAGGGAGGGTTTATACCATTTTACCCCTCCCAATAGCCATATAATGGCTATATCAAAGGATATTTTTGAAAAAAAAAAATTGGGACTTCTAAAAATAGCCCATTTCTCCCTTATTTTTACCACACCAAACCAACTCTTCTCTATTACTACTATCTCTCTTCTAGCAAGTGCCCTAGTAGATTAGCAATTTAATTTTTAGTTTGCAAGTATTTTTGCAAGTGGCAAGTGCTCAAGCAAGTAGTCAAGTGCTACAAGGTCACTTCTTGTTGAGAGGCGAGAGCGCAAGAGGAAGCTCACAAATCTCAGCTCCACGCCTTCACCTCTGATCTTTTTTAATTCCTTTTTGTGGGTTAGTTTTCATTTTTTACATTTATTAATTAAAAATTTTAGATATGATATCTTTTAACGAAAGTAATTTTAACATGCACCCTTTTTCTGAGGGTAAGGAAATGATCCCCAAGGACCACAACCCCAATCCCAACTTCAAGTTCCCTCTAGAGCCAGTGTCAGTGAATGTCAAACCTCTTCTCGTAAGAGGACTAGAAATGTTTGGATTGATTTGATAGAATTATGGTTGATGGAGTCTATAAAGCAAAAATGTAAAAAATATGCAAAACTTTACAGTTGTTCTAGTACTGGGGGAACAGGGCATTTAAAAATATATCAAGAGACTCATAGGATGCATGATTTCCGTCAGCAATGTATCCTTAATATACAAGAGGGATCACTTGTAGGTAATTTGCATATACCCATAAAAATTAGAGAAAATTACTGGTAAGATGGATAGTTAAAGATGAATTACCTTTTAGTTTATCTGAATCTTATAATTTTGAAAGATATGTTCAATTAGGCCTACAACCTGCTTATAGAAGAACTAGTAGCCGTACCTTTATAAGAGTGGCTATGACAAACTTTTAGCAATGAAATAAAGTTTAACTGAAAGCTTCTCAAATTTAAATGCTAGAATTTCTTTAACTTCTGATATTTAGTCGGCATCTATAGGTAGTAATTGCTTTATTGCTATTACTACTCATTATATTGATAATGATTGATAATTAAATAAATAAATTATTGCTTTTCAAGCTTTTGATTTTTCGCATTCGGGACAATAAATTTTAAATATTATTTATCAAACCGCATGCTCATATAATATTAATAAAAATAATATCAATTATTTTTGATAATGCATCTAATAATAATTCTGATGTTGCATTATTAAACGATTCTTTACATCCCATTTTAGATGGACAATTATTTCATATTAGACGTGCATGCCATATATTAAATCTTTCTGCTCAATCTGGCATGAACCTAATTCAAGAGGTTATTTCAAAAATTAGAAATATAATTTCTTTTATTCATGCTTCAAGGTTAAGACTTCAAGAATTTAAACAATTTTGTATAGATCATGGTAAATATTTTAAAAAATTTAAACTTGATATAATAACTCATTGAAATAGTACCTATACCATGATACATGATGCATATCCATATAAGAACTTATTAAATGCTTATATTAATGAGCGTGGATTAGGATTTATATTGACTTATGAAGCTGATGGCATCAAGTAAAATTTTAGAAGATTTTTTGGTTACTTTTTATGATGCTACAAATGTTCTTTCAGGTATTTATTATCCAACTTCTTGTTCATTTTTACAAAAAGTATATGTAATTAGTAAAAATTTTAAAGAATATAGATATCATGAAGTTTTAATGCCTATTATACATAATATGGAAATTAAATGGAATGAATATTAAATAGGATATGTCCATTGCATAACTTAGCTGTTGTTTTTGATCCTAGAGTTAAATTAAATGGTGTGATTTTTTTTATTGATCAATATTGTAAAAACATGAATCAAAATCGATGAGGTAACACGACTTCTTAATGATATTTATGGTTTATATAATGATAAAATTTATGGATCTAGAATACCTACTCAAAGCTCTACTTCTTCTAGATCTTATTCATCGTCTATTTTTTCATTCATTAGAAGACACACACTGCTTCATCTTCTTCATCTTTAAGTAATGAATTAGAATTTTATTTACGAAATGATCTTCATTCTGCATATGATGAAGATCAAATAGAAAGTCTAGATGTATTAGCTTAGTGGAAGAGTGTTAGAAATCAATATCCTGTTATGTTGTCATTGCACGAGATATTTTAGTTATGCCGATGTCTATAGTAGCATCGGAATCTACTTGCAGGTCAACGTATTCTAGATAAAAAGAGAAGTAGGATGACTAGCGAGACAGTTGAGATGCTTATCTGCTTCAAAGATTGGTTGGATGCTGAGACGAGGCTTCAAGATAAGGTGGACATAACTTAACTAGCGAAGATGATGATGACACAAATACTGAGTGAGTCATTTCTATTTTTATAATTGTATATTTTTATTTTTTAAATTATTAAAAACTTAAAGTGAATCATCTTTATTTTTTTCCTATTTTTTCTCCTTTCTTATTGTATTCTGTTCTGGAGGTCAGGCCTAGCCCCCTGCCTTCTGTACCATTTTGATTTTAAATTAATAAACTGGTATGGGTCTATGCCAAACCCCCCATCATTAAGGTGGCTTCATATTAATAAATTTTTTTTATTCCTAACAATTTTTTAATTTATCAAAAAAATATATTTTTTTTACAAATTTTTTATCGAGTGCACGGGCATGGCCCACATGGCCGGCATGGCACGGCACGCCATAGGCCCATATGGGCCATGCCGTGCCGGTCCGGTGGGCCGGCCCAGGCCTGTCATAGGCCATGCCGTGCCGGGCCAATGAAAAAAAATTTTCGAGCCTAGCACGGCACGGTTTACTGGGCCGTGCCGGCACAACCCATGTGAAGTGCCTACCTCTACTTGTGACAGCAAATGAATTCTGCCTTTCCCCTTGTTTAGCAGTACTGGAAAAATGTCTTGTATTAACATCTCAGCAGTGCAAAGAAGAGCAGAGGTACAAGACATGCCAATTATATTCATGGGTTTACTATAACAATTTTGGATTTGCACTCTTATGTCCTTAATATATCCAAGAGGTCCAACATATAATTCATGTCTATGCAACTATATCTATTTTCTTAGCGTTTGAAGTGTTGGTTTAGAGAGTATTCAGCTCATTTGTCTGATGCTAGTTTTTGCTTGTGCACCCCAACTTATGAATGTTGAGTTGATTTTCCTTTTATTTTTCTAATAAGCTTTGTGCTCAAGAAAGTGTTTTGATGTAGGACAAGAACAGTAGTGAAGAGGCAGATTTCCAAGCAGTAACAATGAATTGTAGTTAGTTGGCCTACAGAATTTCGGACATACTATGAGATGTAGTTTCAATAATTCAACTTTTAAGAAGTTTCTTCATCTTAACAACATTTTTTTTTTTATTTATGCATAGAATTCCAATAATCATGGAGGACAAAGTTAGACCAGTTGATGTGGAGGACTGCTGAATTAAAATATAAGAGGTGAATACTCGTGATACCTTTATATGACCATTGCTTGTAAGGAATAGCACCATTCTTTGGCTATATCGTATGATTTACTATCTTGACTTTCTGAAGATGAACACATGAGTATAACTTATTTTCTCAGAAATTTGTTGAGTTAAAATAAAGGGTTGACACAAACTTGGGGGCTGGTAATAAAAGTTCACAAATTTTGATGTATTATACCCTGATCAAGTGATATTGGAGGAAAGGATGGTATATGGTGCGGCGGATGTATGCTGGGTTGGTTTGGCTAGAATGGTATGCCAGAATTTTCAGCAGGAAGAAGCAAACTGCAAAAAAGATTAGCAGAAGGGTTGGACAGGATAAGGGAATGGTTTAGAGTGGGCCCCAGCAAAATTCAGGAAGAGGTTGAGAATCTGTTCAAGAAGGTGAAAATTTTATGTATTTAGAAATGATAGCAATTTTGGATTGGGTTTTCTTTTCATCTGTTATGTAATTTGTACTGTTAGCCAGTAGCTTTTATCCTTTTCTTACTCAAAGGAGATTTCCTTTCATTATCTCAATGAATTTGATTAGGCTCATTGTGCTTAATCTTGTCCTTGTAAAACGATGCACCAAACTGGCTTGAAATTTAGGTGTTCGATTGGACTTGACTTCTTTCTTCCAATCCTGAAGAGCTATGCAACTTCTGATGTCACTATTGACTGGACGAGGACTTGGGACAGAACAACAGGATGCACCATACTGGCTTGAAATTTAGGTGTTCGATTGGACTTGACTTGTTTCTTCCAATCCTGACGAGCTATGCAACTTCTGATGTCACTCTTGACTGGACGAGGACTTGGGACAGAACAACAGGATGTAGTTTTGCAGCATAGCTTTTGTAACCCACCTGTGGATAAATTGACCTAGACTAGATTATTTCTTATTATATGCTGTGTTTATGACGTTTGTCCCAAATTATACATATTTCCATTATTGGTGTATGGTTAAGTTGTACATATGAAGGATCTGCTATGAAGTCGCTGAACCGGTTTCATACTTGTATCTCCCTGGTTTTGCAGTCATCATCTGGGGAATACTTTTTGGTATATGATACTTAAATCAGTTGCCTTGCAAACAATGAAAGACATGCTTCATTCATGGATGTGGTAGACCTGTTTCGGACCTGCGGCTGGTAAAATGATTAGTACCTTGTGGGAATAAAGCTCACACAAATTGTATCTAGTATTAATCTGCATTAATCTCTGCTTGATTTGTTGTTTCTTGGTTATATATTTCTGCAAATGATTTGTTATTATCAAAGGTCCATAATGATCATGCAGCGCATTGATTGTTCTTTTTTGGAACCACGATATGAAGCAGAATCTCTAATTCTAGGTTTATGTATGCAATGGGAGCAGTAAAGAAACAAAAAGAAAAGAAAATTGAACAACACATATCCATCATGCATCAATGGCATTTTCTTTTCTTACACTGTTATGGTCTCATCCAATGAAGGAAACATCAAAAATGTCAAAGGCAATCACTGTTTCTTATTTAGTTACTTTCTTGCTAATAATTTCCCTCAGACTAGTTATTATTTTAATCTAAGCTGACAAGCTCATGGGTCATCATCCATGTAATACACCAGACCACCTGCATTGCAAACATTGTTTAATAAAGTACAGCGGCCATGATTGCGGAACCAACCCTTTTAAGTATGCTCTGCAAACTTGAGATGATCTGAACTCTTAAATCTAAGCTATCTATCATGATCCAGGAGTCAAAATCAACCTATACAAGTTCTTAGAATTTTTATAAATTGACTAAATACACATCAGCATGAGTTCTTATGAGGCACTAAAATTACAGCCTTGAGGCAGTGTTCTTCTAATTTCATTGTTTTATGGAGTTGATTTTGAGATCTCTAATCCATCATGTCTTTTAAGCAGGTGATTGACCTTATCTTCAATGCACCAAATGAACGGTTGTGATTTATGTTTGACCATACTTTGAAATAGAAAAAACCGTTAAAAAATCTTTCATCCCTGATGCAGGGCGATATTCAAAACGCCTGCAACTCAAGAACGATCTAATCTGCGAGAAAAGAATTCGTCCAGGTTTGGTTCGAATCTTGACAAGAAAAGGGGAAAATTTCGAATTTTGATCACTCACAATCCGAAATTTAAAGGAAGAGCAATTGAATTTTCAATTCAATTGTTTTGAATCAGAAAAAAAAGAAAACATTCATCTTTATTCAAGAAAAAAAAAGGAAATCTAAAACAGCGTCTTTCTTCTCTGCCTCTGACGGCCGCCCAAAACCAACTTAAATAAGAGAGAAAACCCTAACATCATAAGTTCAGAAAAATTACAACTATGCCATTAAAAACGAAAACAGGCCCAAAACTCCTATCAGACGAGCCCGGATGGCCAAAATCCACAGCAGCTCATGCCAAAGGCAATGACTTTGAATCAGCAGTCCGTTTCCATGTGACCAGCCAAGTTTGGGCCCAGTCCGACACATAAAATTTCAAGCCCGTTTGTTCTGCAACCTCTTGGACCTTCGTAGATTATCTGGTGTGGTCTTCCCTGACGTGGCCTGCTGACTCTGGGTTGCTGGTACAGGAACATCCAAGGACTGGTTCGACTGACCCGAACTCTGGTCCGAACTGATGTCCTCATCACTCTCCCCTTCCTCTGAAAAGCTTGACCTCAAGCTCGAATTCTCTCCTGCATAAGGGGTCAGATGCCGAATGTTGAACACATCCGAAATGAAGACATCATCTGGTAACTCAACCCGATAGGCATTGTCACCAAATTTCTCCAATACCTGGCATGGACCTATCTTCTTCGGCTTGAGCTTCGTTAAAGCTCCCTGTGGATACCGCTCCCTCGGTAAGTAAACCCATACCAAATCGCCCACTTCAAAGGACTGTTGCCGACGCTGCTGATCAGCTTTCGCCTTGTATTGGCGTAAGTCTGCTCCAATTTGGCTCTAACAGTCGCATGTATCTCCTGCAAGTCAGACACTCTATCTTCAACCTTCTGACTCATCTTCTCTGGCGACTCAACTGGCAGAACATCCAAAGGACCTCTTGGCAAGAACCCAAACAGTATCTGAAACGGAGCAAACCCTGTAGAACGGTTCACTGAAGAGTTGAACTCAAACTCAATCTTCGGCAAACACAAATCCCAGCTCCTGAATTCATGCACATTTGCCCGCAACAGATTACCCAAGCTACGGTTGACAACTTCAGTCTGTCCATCCGTCTGAGGATGATAAGGACTGCTGAATTTCAACTTTGTGCCCAACTTCTTCCACAGCTCTCGCCAGAAGTGTCCCATAAACTTGCTGTCCCTGTCTGACACTATGGATGCCGGTATACCAAAATGTCGAACCACTGAAGCAAAATATAAGTCAGCAACCTTTGACGCATCAAAAGTGGTTTTGCATGGCAAGAAACACGCCACCTTACTGAACCGATCCACAATCACCATAATCGAATCCAGTCCCCTTGCTGTCCGTGGCAATCCTACAACAAAGTCCATAGAAACATCTCGCCATGGTGCCTCTGGGATAGGTAAAGGCGTGTACATACCTTGGTTCGTGTCTGTCCCCTTCGACTCTTGACACAACCTGCACCTCTTCACAAAAGCCTTGACATCTCGGTCAAGACCAGGCCAATAAAACCGCTGCCGAATCAACCAGGCTGTTTTATCCCTTCCGAAGTGACCCTGGTTATGCAGTTCCTGGATGATCAACACACGAAGAGACGTATCAGGAACACATAAGCAGTTACCTCGAAACAAATATCCATCATGGAGAACGAAATCAGTTCGCTCCCCCGCCTCAATTTTGGCCAAAATCTCCTTGAAGTGCTCATCCACACGAATGTCCTCCCTTACACTCTCAAAGCCGAGAGTGTACACATGCATAGCGCCAATCAACAAGCTCCGCCTACTCAAAGCATCAGCCACTCTATTCAACGTACCAGACTTGTGCTTGATGCTGAAAGTGTATTCCTGCAAGGCACTCACCCACTTCGCATGCCTTGAACTCAGTTTATGCTGACCCTGTAAGAACTTCAGCGCCTGATGGTCTGAATACAGTACAAACTCCCGCTGAATCAAGTAGTGGCGCCAATGCTGCAAGGATCTCACAATGGCGTACAATTCCAGATCATAAACCGAATAAGCCAGTTTAGCTCCTCCCAGCTTCTCACTGAAGTATGCGACTGGTCTTCCTTCCTGGTTAAGCACTGCCCCAATTCCAGTCTTCGAAGCATCACAATCCACCTCAAAAACTCTATCAAAATCAGGAAGACCAATAAAGGAGCTTCGGTCAATCTGACTTTCAGCCCATCAAATGCCTCCTGTGCGGCATCATTCCACCCGAATCTGGCTCCCTTCAACAATTCCGTTAAAGGTGCAGCCAGCTCACTGTACCCCTTGACAAACCTGCGATAAAACCCTGCAAGACCCAAAAAGGATCTCAATTCTGTCAAGGTTGAAGGTACTGGCCATTCCACAATTGCATGCACCTTATTCCTATCTGGGAGAATCCCCTCTCCAGTCACAACGTACCCCAGAAAAATAGTCTCCCAACCATCCAAATGCACTTCTCTGGGTTAGCAACTAACTGGTTCTCACGTAACACTGACAAAACCTGTGCCACATGGCCCACATGCTCTTCGGCTGTCCTGCTGTATATCAAAATATCATCAAAGTAGACAACCACAAATGAGCTAAGAAATGGACGTAAAACCTGGTTCATTACGCGCATGAACGTGCTCGGCGCGTTGGACAACCCGAATGGCATTACCAACCATTCATACAGCCCTTCCTTAGTCTTGAAGGCTGTCTTCCATTCGTCTCCAGGCTTCATCCTTATCTGATGGTACCCACTCTTCAAATCAATCTTCGTGAAGACCTTAGCACCACTCAACTGATCAAGCATGTCGTCCAACCTCGGTATCGGGAACCTGTACTTCACAGTAATTTTGTTAACCGCGCGGCTGTCGACACACATGCGCCACGTACCATCCTTCTTCGGTACCAAAAGGGCTGGCACCGCGCACGGGCTAATGCTCTCCCGTACGAACCCCTTGTCCAAAAGTTCTTGGACCTGCCTCCTCAATTCCTCATGCTGCTGCGGTGTCATCCGATAATGAGCCTTATTCGGCAACACTGAGCCCGGAATAAGGTCAATGCCGTGCTGAATATCTCGGAGAGGTGGTAATCCGGCCGGTAGCTCCTTTGATACAACATCTCGGAATTCCTCCAAGATAGACACCAACTCCTCAGGAATCATATTTGGCCTTTGCTCCTCTTCCACGCCGAAGTCTCCTGACTTGCTCACCAAAGCAAAACAAACATCCTCTCCATCCAAACTCGCATCGAATTCTGTGCTTGGTAAACAAATTACTGTATTCTGTCCACTCACTTCCTGAAGCGGCTTCAAAATAACTTTCCTCCCATCTGGACGCAGCATATAACTGTGGGTGTACCCGTTGTATACTGCCCTGTTATCAAACTGCCACGGACGCCCCAGTATGATGTGAGTAGCATCCATTGGAACAACATCCGCCTCAATAGTTGTCTCGAAATGAGGACCAAAACACAGTGACAACTTACACCTTCGGCTGACCTGAATGTCTGCATTTCGGTTCACCCAACCGAGCTTATATGGATGTGGGTGAGGGTCTGTCTGCAACCCCAGCTTCTTCACAGCCTCCTCTGCTATCACATTCTCCCAACTGCCGGAGTCTATGATAACACGACATGTTTTGCCAGCCACAAAACATTTCGTTGTGAAGATGTCGTGCCGACGCCAATCCTCATCTGATCTCGGCGCCAGACACATTCTTCGTATCACCAAGCTCTCCCCTTGAATATGGTCCGGATCAATAACACACAGCTCATCATTAAATTCCTCATCCTCAGGGAACTCTCCTCCATTTTCGTCCTCCATATAATCCTCCATATACAACTGAGCTCGCGCCTTGGGGCATTCATTGGCATAGTGCCCCAAATTCTGACACCGATGGCACCGAATGTTAGCCCTGTTGCTGCCCACTCTCGCCTGAGA
>UESW01002273.1:67277-88425 GCA_900491605.1 Calamus simplicifolius
GCCATGGAGGATAAGAAAAGGGAAAAGTCTTTGTATATAGCCTCAAGTGCAGCAAGTCTTACGTGGGCTGTATCGCCTTTCACCACCTATTGGTCCATGTGGATCCTATGTCTGACGATGCGGAACGGGATAACTCTGATACAATATTACGTTTTGATCGCGACGTTCATTAAAAGCGCTTTCCTTTTATTTTAAAAACCATTTTGTTGAGACAACAATGATGAGCCTACATAGAACATAGGAAACAAAAATTTTTACATGAAATTATTACTTATTTAGGATGTTGTCACCATTGTCATTATTGTTATTATTATTATTACTACTATTACTAATAATTATTATATATAATTGATATTATATTAGTTATAATGTATTTATAATATTATAATAATTTATATAATATAATAACTAATATTATATTATTATTATATTAATATATATATTAAAATTATTTAATATCATATTAGATATTAAATACTATAATATTATATTATTATATTAGATTGATTTGATTATATTTGAATGTAGCTAAGCTTATATTCAGTCATCTCTCATACCATTAGGTCTACACAGTTTAGAGATCTAAAAATAAAAAAGGTGAAAAAATATGGGATGGCTTCGAGATCTATATGGGCCAAAGGGTTAAGAAGATATTCGGATTTGAACTTAGTTATATTCGAATGTAGTGAATTTATCTCATATTATATTATATTATATTATATTAATAATATTATTATATTATAATTTATGAAAATAATATATTATTTTACTATTATATTATTCATTATAATTAATTAATTATTTATTATTATTGTTATATTATATTTGAATTTATATTATTAATTAAATATTTAATAAATTATTAAAGTTTGTTACAATTTGATATAATTATATTAAATTATAATTGAATGTAATTAAATATAATAATTAATATAATTAAATGCCTTTTAAAACATAATTAATATAGTGATTTTAAATTAATTATTTTAATTAATTATTAAAAAATAATTTAGGAAAATAAAACATTGAATTGAATTTTTATTTCTTTAAAACATGAGAATTTATTTTAATTCCATTGTTTTATGTATTGTGGGTCAAACATAAGAATTTATTTATAAATAAATTTTACAATAAATTTCATTTCATTTAGAAATGAATTTCTTAATTAATTGTGTTCCAAATAATCTCGATTACAAATTTAATTTTTTTTTGAAGATTTTGATTTCCATTCTATTGGTAACTATTTTTATCCTTTCTGCTCACCTCCTCCTCTTTCTTATCCTCATATAATGTTCATAAGCTTTCTTATCACAATATTTTGATGTCGTTCATCAGCTCTCCTATCATCCAATAGAAGTATGCATTTATCATAACCATACATTGAAAAGAAACCAAATCATAGCTAAACTCCAAAATAAAAACCCTAATAGTCATAATTAATGATTATTTTATTTTATAAATTTTAATTTTAACAAATAAAATTAAAAATCTAAATTGTTTTCAATCCTAAGATTTTGATGAATTAAATAACAATAATAAAATTCATCTGACTTTAATCTTAATTCTTTTATGAATTAAATAGATACAAAAAAAAGGGAAGTTGTTCCAAATTCTAGTGGAATCTTGCTTTAAATTCGATTTTGAAACCGTCTAATTTCAACATTCATTTAGGCGGCCCCATGACTCCTATTGAAAGAAAAACTCTTTCTAACCGCTCACAGTGATTAGCTATGTATGGCCATGCATACAGTGTTAAAAGAATAAGAATGTTCTTGATGTATATATGCACACAGCCAATCATCGCACATGATGGTTATGTATATGGTACTGAAAGAATAAGAATGCTTTTGGTACATGCACGGTCATACGCGCATGATAATTATTGTGCATGATATTCATGTTTTGCATTGTGCATGATGCACAAACACTTCTTTTTCTTTTTGAAATATATTTCATCTTCCCGAAATCTTCCCCAACTTTTCCTTAAAGGAAAAGCCGGCAATTGGGCCTAATAATCCATGGCTTGTCATGTCTGACACGAAAACAATAAGGTTTTCACCTGCTTTTCCTTGATGATTATTGGATAAACAAAATAAAGCCTCCCCTCGTTATTTTTTTTCGTGCTGGTAAGAAAAAGTGTTATTTATGGCACCACAAAGTTTTAATGGTTTCGTTATTGAAGAGTGGTTTCATGTGTCCAATTCTAATAATTCTCTTACATAGCAGCAGATTAGAGCTCGGTACATGCAATACGCGTGCCTTAGAAATGAATAAGCAATGTTTTTTCTAGACCGACAAAGTTTTAATGGAGCCTTATTCATTGCTTGAAAGTTTTCTTTTAAATAATAAAATAAAATCATATTTTTTTATTAAAAATAAAAAATATAATTAAAGATATCGATTTTGTTTCCTTTATTTCATATTTCATGGGTTCGACCCAATTGTTAAATTATAGTCAAACAAAGGTTGGTTTCTAAATTTTTCTAGATTTATTGGGCAAGATGGATTCAGCCCTTTTTTTTTTTCAGATTGTATCAAAAAAAACTAATGGATACAATTCTTAAATTGCAGTCAACAGAGGGCATGATTCTAAATTTCGGTTTATTAAATCTTTACAGTTTAGTCATTTATTTGAGGATATATATGGGTGATTCACCGTCAATAAATTTAGTAACGCTTCTGGTCCCACCATGCTGGCCTGACCCATGCAATGAATTAATCCGCTGGCTCTCATCACTCACGTCAAATGCCCTTCGCTTGTAAACTAAGGTAGTGTTTGATAGAAAAAATATTATCCATGGATAAGTGTACGGGATAGAGTTTGTTCCTTGGCTATCCCTAGGGATATCCCTTGGCTATCCCATTGATCATATCAAATGCAAAAAGGTAAATCCATATGATAAGTTTTTTTTACTCTTATTTGGAGGGATAACCAGCTATTCCTGCATTTTCTAGGGAATAAATTGAGGGGATATCCCATGGTTAACCATGGTTAACCATGGATTATTCCTTTGGCTAACTTTATTTCCAGCTATCCCTTATAGTTATGGCTTTTGAGAATAAGAGGGAATATCCAGAGTATATCCTCTCTTATCCCCTATTTCAAACACTACCTAAGGGTGGGCAACGGGCCTGGCGCAGCTCAGTTTATCATGTCTTAAAAAATTATCGTGCCGTGCCTGGCATGGCCCAGTAACAAACGGACCGTGCCAGGCATGGCATGGTAAAAAAATGCAGGCACGACCCATGGCCCAAAAATGGGCCATGGACCGTGCCGGGCCTGAGCTGTGCCGGGCCTGGCACGACCTATGGTTTTTGAGCTTTCAGTTTCTGAAACCGAAGGAGGCGAAATCAAATAGCCAAGGAAAATCACTGGGAGGAACTGGAAACCTTGTATAGATTACCAGTCATGATCTTCGGCAGGTCCAAACCAGGAAAGATCCACTGATCAGACAAAAACCTGATATCAGTTTTCCATCTTATAAGCTGAAGAAAAAAAGAAGAAAAAGAGAAAACAGAAGAACAACAGAAGGGAAAAATGATGATCTTTTCATTTAGAGAAGAGAGAAAACGAGGCAAAAAGATGATCTTTTTCATATTTTCCAAGAACAAGAAGAAAAGAAGAGAAATCCGACATGGAGCTTCTTATGGAGGGGCCTAGGCCAATGCTTAGGATGGCGAGGAGGCTTGGGACCGGTGATGGTGATGAAGTCGTCCACGATCTCCTCCTTCGATAGTGAGATGTTGAACTCCGCCAGCTTCACCTTCTTTGCCGTCTTCTCCTCTCCCTTAGCACCAGCTCTGGACCTCAAAGATCTCGTCACGGGACCAGAGTCCAACCTCGCGATCTCCGCTCGAGCCCGGTCACTGCTCGCCGGCCTCGTCTCCTGGCGATGATCTCGTTGCTCCTCCGAAACAAGAGGACCGTCTCTCTCAAGCTCCTTAGGCTGGGGCCGGTAGGGGATGCGGAGGATGAGCCTCGGGTGACGACTAGAAGGAGGGGAAGGATCGTTCTTAGTTTGGGGTGGAGGAGGAGGAAGAGGAGACGCAGGGGAGGGACGTCGATGGTCAGTGATCTAGCAGTGGCCAGAGACTAGCTGGCAGCGGAGGATGCGAGTGCCGCCCGAAGGGGACCGAAAAGCTGGACCCTACAGCCGTCGCCGCCACTCAGGCTTCGGTGGCCCATCAATCTCGGAGCACCTTAGCACCATCTAAGAGAGAGAGAATGGAACGGCGAAGGGAGAGGACTCGAGAGCGCGGTGCGAGGGGGCTTCTTGGCTGGTACTGTACCAAGCCGTGCCTGGGCTATGCTGGCATGGTGGGCCAGCATGTGGGCCGTGCCGGATCAGTCGAAAAAATATTTCGAGTCCAACACGGCATGATTTACTGGGCCATGCCGGCATGACCGGTACTGTAACAACACCAGACCATATTAGGCACGGCCCATTTCGTACTAGATCTTAACATGCTATGGACGCCCGGCCAGTGCCTACCTCTATTGCAAACGCCCGACAGTAGCTTCCACTCGAATTCAATCGCTGGTCCCCAACTCCAACGCGCCAAAGTAGCAAACAACTTTAGTCATGCGGAACACCGCACCACACCGCGTCACCCAGGGTGAAATTTACCTACATGGGAGGGCAGGTGGCAAATAAGGCAACGACCTCAACGGCCGAATGCAGCAAGCAAGAGAGAGAGGAAAAAAAAAAAAAAGAAAACCCGAGGGCCTTGAATGCCTTCCTTCTCTAAACCCCTCTTCTCCCCTTCTTTCCTTTCCCATGCCATCTTCGGTTCACTGAACCCATCTCCTCCTTCTTCTGCTTCTTTCACCTTACACCCATTACATTAGTTTTCTCCTGTTCTATCTCTCTCTCTCTGTATCACCGTCTCCATCTCTCTCTCTCACATACACACAGACTTTCTTCTCTTCTCTCGTACTCCTTTGGTTGACCGATACAGAGCAAAAGGGAGCAACGATGGAGAAAAAGGAGCTTTTGGTGGAAGAAAGAGAGGAAAATATGGTGGCAGCAACGGTGCGAAGAGATCCCATCAAAAGAATGGGATGGTTCATCAATCCCACGGGGGGCTTTCCAGGGGCTCCTCCCTTCGTGCCTTCGCGGCATAAAGCCCCGTCCTTTGCCGCTGCGGAGGCGCCTGAGATCCTCTTCAAAGGTTGGCGGTCCCACCTGAGAATGTGGGAGGAATGGGTCCACAAGATGGAGCCCATTTATGGCGAATCCTGGAAGAAAGCCGGTATTTTTGAGGCCATCAAGGCCTCTGTTTACAAAATTCGGAGGGGCATAGCGCTGGTGCTGGGGATCGCGGCGTACTGGTGCGCGGAGACCAGCTCCTTTCTCTTCCCCTGGGGGGAGACCACTGTCACGTTAGAAGACGTCATGGTTCTCGGAGGGTACCCGGTGGTCGGCGAGCCAGTGAGGGGATCGCTGGACGGTGAGCTTGCGGAGATGAAGCAGAGGCTGACGACCGAGCACAAGAAATTTTACAGATATACCTGCAAGAAGCCTGAGCAGAGCGCGTGGGTGAGGCACTTTTCGGAGGGCGAGGGCGACAAGTTGGAGCACGCCGCCTTCTTGTCGCTCTGGCTGTCGAGGTTTGTCTTACCTGCTCATCCTGAGAAGATTGTGTGTGTGCAGGCGATCCCGATCGCCATTCGGCTGGCTCAAGGGGCAAGGATCGCCCTCGCTCCGGCGGTCCTCGCGAGCCTCTACCGGGACCTGCGGGCGGTGAAGGATTTTCTCGTCAGCAGGTGCAACCAAGAGGTACAAACTTTGGCTGTCTGGGCTCCTTTTGATTTATTGCAAATGTGGGTCTGGGAGCGCTTCGAGGTTCTGAGGCCTGATGTGAAAAAATTTGTGGATTATGGTGAGCCGAGGACCAAGAGATGGACTGATGCGAGTAGGAAGTTGGAATTCTCATTCATTCGTTGGGTCTTTGAGTCGCCGAGTCAGTTTCAGTGGCGACCTTATGCGTTTAGTTTGGATAATTGGAGGAAACCAGCCTTTTATAAAGAGAATGGTGAATGGATTCATGGCTGTGCAGATGAAGATGGGGAGTTGAGATCATTTGCTCAGTGCTTGAGAGCTTCTGAGCTAGTAGGAGTAGATTGTATCGAACAGTATCTTCCACATCGGGTGGCGATGCAGTTTGGGTTGGATCAGGACTTGCCTGGTCATGCCCCTCGTTCCGATTCAACGTGGGAGGCCGCATGGAAAACATATGAAATCGATGCAAAGGATGCCGTGTTCTATGTTCCTCCTGAGATCTTCAGGTCTGATGTCACCCTCCAGTATTCAGTTTGGTGGCAGAAGTGCATGCTGTCTCATTGCATCGATGCAGCTAAAAGTGTTGTGGGTCCACATAGTTCCTTGGCGACTAGCCAAAAAGATGTGAAGAAACAAAAGGCAGGGAGAAAGAATAAAAAGGAGAAGGACTGCTCTCTGCCCGCTCAGAATAAGCAAATGTTGGGAGAGTCCCAGGGTACGCCACTCATAGACTCGTCTGCCGTTAAAAATCATCGCAGTGACGGTACAGACGAGCACATAAAATCTCAGGAGACTTCAGAGCAATGCAACCAGACTGCAGAGGCGACCAGAGATATTAACATAGAAAACAAAACAGAACTGGGAGAAGCTGGTCGACCTGATACGTTGGATACGAGGTATTGGGAGCAGTTGGAAGATGTTAAAATAGAGGACCCTGAAGCATTTGTTCCGTTTCTACTAAAACAATGCTAGGAACAGCATCGGATCCAGAATCCCAATCTGAGGTGTGTTCCAAATTAAAATGCTCTCTCTTTCAGTTCATGTCTACTCAGTATTTAGTCTGTACGGTAATGTAATTGTGAATTCTAAGTATGTCTGCTAGTTAGCTTTTAATTATTATATGTATATATATATGTAAGTACATCCCGTATTCTTAAGATTGCATGTCTTCCATTTAATATAAGTACCTCTCATATTCTTAATTAGGATGTATGCCTTCCATTTTTTCTTTCTGCTACCTCTTGAAAGAATTCTGTTTGTTTCGTTCATTATTTTATTGAAGTAATTGCCTTTCTCCAATCTTTTTCTCAAAAGATTGCACATCTTGCAGTCAATAATTAAGTTAATTGAACAAATACTAACTGTTAAAAACTATGAAATGCAGAAGAATGACAAGAGTAAGGTTTTTGTTGAGGAACTTTTGGAGCATGAGCACTGACAAAAAGAACAAACTAAGCATCTCTCTTACATCTTAAAATCATTTTTGCAAACATAAATTTCTTTTTTTTTTAAAAAAAAGGGACAAGACTCTAAAGTTCAAATACATAGAATCATATTATTAATATTGTTGTTGTTAAATCACGTACTCCTGAAAAGCATCGGGCAAGAGAGAAGCTTCGTGGGCCTTGAGAGGAATGACAGGAGCGCCTCGTATAGCCGGAAACCTACAAGAAAAGTTCCGGACCGGTGGTTCCGGCAGGGACCCTCCGACGCTCAAGTTAGCGATTTGGAGAACATGGATTTAGATAAGATAATAGAGATTGATTCCCTTCTCGTTGCGAGTCAGGGTCCTTATATACCTGTTCGGGAGCCCCTCTTACCCTTTGTAGAAAAACAGTCGAATCTCGTCTTCCGTTAGGATCGGCTCCATAAGCGACAGGTGGGTGCACAGTTGCTAAGCGCGCACCGTAGATATCGGCAACTGCATAGTATATCGGTAACTGCTCGTGATTTTGGCAAAGAGTGGGTGAGCGAGCTACGCGATAGTCGTTGGTGTTTTAAATCACTGGGTCCAATATTTGAAGTTGGTTCCACAGCTATAGGTTGAGAGCATGCGAGGCAAGGTTTGAGGCCGAGGTCGAAGATAGGCCGAGGCCGAGGCGGGGCTCGAGGCCGAGGCCGAGGTGGGGCTCTAGGCAAATGTTGAAGCTGATATGGTTCGTGACTGAGGCCTCGGTCGAGGCTAACACCAAGGCCAATGCTGGGACTAGTTGTCAAATCATTACTCGGCTTCGAGAACTATACGGATTTTATACTATCGGCTGGGGGAGTAATCAGCCACATCAGATGCCCTTCTGTCTCTGAGATGGGCAGGTGTACAGTTACCAGCGAAAGGGGTGTTAAGATCACCTAGTGGTTGATCTGTGCCATCTCTTCATCCGTTATGGCCGTTGAGATCAGGCAGGATTCTCCTCGGGTAAGGAACTATGAAAAGGCAGGCACCATCATTATGGTGAGGTCACCGCTATCCCATCATTGGCAGTGCCCCTCGCGTTCTGCGTATCGGGTGGTTGCCAAGACAATTCCCAGTGGAAAGCGGGCACGTGGCCGAATTAGGGATGAGCGAGACGATTTGAAACGAGACTATAAAAGGGGGGAGTCATCCCTATCCTCGGTTTTTACTTTTTCTGTATTTTGCTCCCTTATCCCGACTCTGCAAGCGCCTATTCATCTCCCACCTCCATTCCTTCTTCCCGAGCTCTTCCATCTCCAATCCCAGGTTCAGATCCTTCAGGTTAGTCTCTTTCAGCCTCCATGGGTTCTTCCTCACTTTCTTATTCCATTTCTGATTCCGAGGGTTATTCCCCGTTCCTTTACAACCCTCCTCTTTTCCAGTGCCTAGCTGGTCTTCTTCTTTCCCCGACCGTGTTCCTTTGGAACAACGGCGAGTAGCCGGATGATCCTCGGCCGGGCCCCAATCCGGTGCCGTTCGGCTGTCACCGGTCCATCCTTCACCGTGAGGGAGTCCCCTGACTGGACTGCCTCTACTATGACGCCCAAGACATTGTAAACCTTAGGGCCAAGTATAGTCTTCCTACTGACATGCGCCTATCTCATCCCACTCCCGAAGATAGGGTGACTTCCTTATGTCCCGGGAGAGTTACCTTGTACGGAGCTTTCTTCAAGGATGGGCTTTGGCTACCCCTTCATCCCTTCGTCCTCAATCTCCTAGATAGGTATTCTTTGGCGCCAGCACAGTTAGTCCCGAATTCTATTCGGACTATTGTTGGCTTCCTAGTACTCTGTCATCTTCACGGAATAGAGGATAGGATTTCCTTGTTCCGTAGCTTCTACACACTCCGCAAGCAAGCGGGGTGGTGGTCCTTTGCTCCTAGACCCACTAGGGCTCTCAAGCTATACCTTCCTACATCTGTTAAGGTGTGGAAGGATAGGTTCTTCTTTGCCGATGTTGAGGGGGTGAGTGGGTTCTGGGGAACGCCAAATACCGATCCGAATAAGGATTCTTCCATACTCCAGAGGGATCAGGTGGCATTTGGATAGCTTCTGACTGCCGACATCCCTCGGTGCAACTAGCTTTTGGCCGAGGAGAATCTTCAACTCGCCGGCCTCATTCCATCTGGCGGTGAGCAGCCACTTCACCCACCTCCTTCCTTTTTCCCTTTTTCCTCTTTTCTTCTCTTTCTTTTCTTTCTTTTTCTTTTTTTTTTTTACAAATTTCATTTGCTATGTGCAGGTATGTTGCCTTCGATTGAAGAGGTGAGAAGGTGTTAATAATAGTGCCTTAGGCCTATTGTATGGATATGGTATTTTGAATTTTTATGAGCATTTACTATTATCATAATTTGTATATTTATTATATATAATATCCTTGAATAATATTATTAATTATTCTAAATGTCTTATTATTGTGGGAATAATAATAAATTAAGATTAGTATGAAATTTGATTGATATTCATGGGATGAATATGTGTATGAGATACAAATCAAATTTATATGTATTTGTTGAGAATAAATATTGGACAAGACCCACCTTGAGATTAATACATGGATCAAAGTCATAAGTTAATCTCTAGTAGTCGTGTCATTAAATCCTTAGACCTGAGATTGCTATAGTTCTAAACATGAGGAATATTATGTTTTGACATAATCAAATATTATCTTTAACCGGATGATTATAAAGATTATGCTTGAACATAATAAGAATCATGTAGTGAGATATGAGTGATTAAGATGAAATTGTCCCTCTTATTATAAGAGAGATATCTTTGAGCCCCTCGATGATTGAGACTGAGAAATGCATGGCCGTGCTCAAATGAATTGATGAAGATCAATATCATTTGTTTAGTCAGTCTAATTGGGTTTCGAGAAATTAAAGATAGAGCGATATAAGGTTAACTTTTTCCATGCCTTATATTCTATCAAGATATCATGTGACAAAAGGATTATTTCATTAGCTACTTTAAGATTGTCCTGAAACATGAGCTTTTTAATTAACTTGGGTAGTCATAATATCTTGCTAGAGGCCGCTTATGACTTGTAGGATCAAAATGTGATTTAGGCATACTAAGTAATTAATTAGTTATATTTTCTTATTGGATAAGGAAATAATCCATAAAGGTTTTTGGTTAACAATATAAATTTCTTATTTGGTAAGGACTAAGATTTAAATTGTCATTATTTAAAGGAGTTTTAAATAAATATTAATTAAAATCCTAGTTAACCAAAAATCCTAGCAGACTTGTATATCTATGATATACATTTTAATGTCTTTGGGGGCATTTGAAAGGTCATGTCTATTGGGGCATTTGAAGGATCGTGTCTTTGCCTTGAAAATAGAAAAATAGAGAGTTGAAGATGATGGTTCATTTTTTGTGAAAAATGAACTTTTGAACTAGCATTCAAAAACTGTTTTGGTGTCCGTTCGTGTGTGGATACTTGTAGAGGGTGGTCATCTTTCTGAAGGCAGCACCTTTAAAGATCCGAGCAAACCCAACACAAGAACAGACGGATTACATACTGATCAACAAAAGGTAATATTTTTGTTTATCCTTCTTTCATTTTTATGAAACGCATGTGATCCTTGGTGGGTTATGAAATAAATTTATTTTATTTCCGCTGCCATTTTATTTCAATTAGATTGGGATTTTCCATTCCGTAATCCAACAAAAGGGCAGCAGCCGAGGAAAGGAGGGCTATGGCTGATGGAGCCTTCGCCGAGAAGAGGGCCGTAGCCAAGGCGGCCAGAAAGAAGACCAAGGCCGAGAACACCAAAGAGAAGACTATAGAGGCTAAGGAGCAAAGGAAGAGGCCTTGGTCGCCCTCACCGGCATGGTCCCGATCTTCGACTCCACTTACCCGTCGGCCCCGAATAGAGAGGGAAGCAGATGTCGACCTCACGGCCAACACACCACTGGAGGGGCCAGGAGCCGATGTGCTGCCATCGCCACTGGCCATGCTAGAAGCGGGGGTAACTGAGCCAACCCCCGACTCAATCCCCGAGGCTGCCTCACGAGCAGAAGTGGCGGCAGATGAAGAGCCCCCAGGGCAGAGGTGGCGGCAAATGAAGAGCCCCCAGGGCAATGGAACAGACGGGGATGCCATCAATCCCCGATATTACGCCATCGGCTTCGGAGCCCGCCGCCAAAGAAGATGAAGCTGTCCTCTCTTTCAAGGCCCTCCTCGAGCGCGAGGGGCGCTGGGCGGAGCAAATGATGGCACAAGTGTGCTTGCTCGAGCTCCAGAGAGCCGTCCAGGAGCAGAGAACTTCCTCTTTTTTCCGAGAGGCCTTCGTGGCTCATCTCTAGGTGAGTATTCAAAATCTTTTAACTTCCAACTTTGTATTTATAATCTTTATCCTAACAGTAACTTTCGCATGCAGGCGGTGAATTCTTTGGCTGCTTTGAAAAGTGCTCTTTCTCAGGCCAAGGCTGCTCTTGGCCAATCATAGAGAGAAGCCCACCAAACTCACGCCTGAGCAAAGGAGGCAGAGAAGGCTTTAGAAGCTGTCCTGGCTGAGAGGGCTGAAGGAGAGGCTTGGGTGAAGAGGGCCGAGGGGGCTCTAGAGGTGGCCCTAGCCGAGGGCCAAGCCCAAGTAGGGAGGGCCAAGAAGGCTCTAGAAGTGGCTATAGCCGAGGGCCGGGCCCAAACAGAGAGGGCCAAGAAAGCTTTAGAGGCAGCATGTGCTACCGAAGAGAGCCACAAACAAGTGGAGACGGAGTTGTTGGTGTGTCGAAGCAGCCTGGAGACCGCCAACACTCTAAGGGGCACGGCTGAGGAGCGGGCAAAAAACGCTGAGGAGATAGCCCAAAGCTCCGACATAAAAGTGGTTGAGATGAAGGTGGCAGTGGCGGCGGCATAGGCTAAGGCCGCAGAGGTAGTAGAAGATTTTCGCTAATCTACCAGCTCTAGAGAAGAGAGCTGGCTAAGGCCACCGCCTTCGCCTACAACATTGATTTTTAGGACTACAAGGACAAGGAGAAAAGGGTTCGTAATATTGAAGATCTGGACAGCCTGGACCCAGATGAGGCTATGGAGGATACACCACCAGAGAACCATTCTCCAGTCCGTAGCCCAACATCAGCTGAGTCTTGAACTCTTGTATGTGTTTTGCTTATTTTGTTTTATTGTACCAAAGTCCGACTTGGATCGGCAATTTTGTAAACTCATTTTGCCATTAATGAAAACTTTGATTCACACTACTGTCATTTGGTTTCCGTCATGGCCGATAGGTTCTTTGGTGAATAAGCTAATGCGAGTTCATTCTAGAGAACCGGTGCGAGTTCTTTCTAGAGAATAAGCCGGTGCTAGCTCATTCCAGAGAATAAGCCGAGACTGAGGCCATAGGCAAGTGTAGCCAAAGTCTTGGAAATCGAGACCGGCGCTTATGACTTGTAGTGAAGACCTGGTCTCACACCTTATGCCAATACGAAGGCTGGGAATGCCAATGGAGTCGAGTGCTGACATGAAGTCAGTTTAGGGGTAGACATTGGGCTCGTGTACCCAGAGCCGGGCTTGTGCCGATACGGAGTTAGATTTGAATGCCGACACGAAACCAGGCTGAGTGCCGATGCGAAGCCAAGCTGAGTGCCGGCATGAGGCCAAGCTTTAAGTGCCAATGCGAGGCCGAGCTTTGTGCCGATGTGAAGTCGAAATTTGAGTGCCGACATGAGGCCAAGCTTTGTGCTGATGCAAAGTCGGGCTTGAGTGCCGACGTGGAGTCGGGCTTGAGTGCCGACACACGAAGTCGGGCTTGAGTGCCGATGCGATGCGGAGTCAGGCTTGAGTGCTTGAGTGAGGCCGGGCTTGAGTGCCGATGCGGAGTTGGGCTTGAGTGCCGAGCGGAGTCACTCGAAGACACTTTCATTAGTAAGAAAATGAATGTTATTCTAACAAACATGCTCAAACTTAAGATATCAAGACACTACTGATAATATCAACGGAGTTTGTCCGCGTTCTAGGTACGAGGGAGAGGTTTCCCATCCAGCTCTTCAATCTGGTATGCTCCACGATGAATGTTCTAGGATGAATTTTCTCCCTCTATAGTTTGGAGACTTCGGCTCGTCTGAGGACTAAGTCTCTGGGGAGGAATGTTCTAGGATGAACTCGGGCATTGTAATATTTTGCAATCCTCTGTCAGTAGGAGGCCATTCTGAGTCATGCTCGATCACGGAGTTCTTCGACGAGGTCAAGATTGGCTCTCAACTGGCTAGAATTGTTCTCCTCATTGTACGATTGTGTCCGGGGATATCATACGATGCCATGAACCCCTACAGAAGAAACTCCTTTCAGCCTTGAAGGATGATCCAGTTTGTCACTTCTGCTGCTCCGTTTGTTTGCGGATGACCGATAGAAGTAAACTTCTGATATATGCCCAGTTCGGTACAAAACTCTTTGAAAGAAGCATTATCGAATTGGCGACCATTGTCGGTGACAAGTGTGTGGGGTAGCACGAACTGATAAATTACAAACTTCCAGAAGAAGTTTCTCACCTTGACCTCAGTGATTCTAGCAAGCGCTTTGGCCTCTACCCACTTAGGGAAATGGTCGATGGCAATGAGCAAAAACTTTCATTGACCGGAGGCTGGAGGGAACGGTCCCAAAATGTCCATCCCCCATTGGGCAAAAGGCCATGGAGCCGACAAGGGGCTCAGTTGAGAGGCGAGCATCCGCTGAATGTTAGCATGTCGCTGGCAGCTATCACACTTCCATACCAGCTCGGTTATGTCTAACGCATGGTGGGCCAGTAGTAGCCTTGGCGTAGGGCCTTGTGTGATAGCGCTCTGCCCCCAAGTGGTTTTCGCAGATACCTTCATGGATCTCACGGAGGATATAGTCGGCGTCCGTAGGACCAACGCATTTGAGGAGAGTATGAGAAAAGGATCTTCGATACAGTTGTCCGTCGAACATCAGGAACTTGGGTACTCGCAGCTTGAATAGTTTGGCCTTGGCGGGGTCGGCTGGGAGGGTGCCAGCGGTGAAGTATCAGGTATAAACATCCATCCAAGAAGGATCTTAGCGGACCAGTAAGGATTCTTCTACCGCATCAATGATTGGGGCTTCCAGCTGCTCCACGTAGGTTCTCCCTAAGGTTTCATCATCCGAGGTGGCTAACCGGGACAAAGCATCAGCTCTAGTGTTCCCCTCCGAGATATGTAGCTAACACTGTAGTGGGCCAAGGGAGAGGCTTGTGACTGCACCATACTCAAGTAACGGGACATAGTAGGATCCCACGCCTCGTACTCCCCTTTGATTTGACCTGAGATGAGCTGGGAGTTAGTGAAGACTCTAAGGCATTTCACCCTAAGCTCCCGCGCTAGCCTCATCCCTGACAGTAAGGCTTCATACTCGGCCTGGTTGTTGGTGGCTGGGAAGAGGAAACAGAGGGCGTACTCGGCCACAACTCTGTCTGGACTCGCTAGGATGAGGCCTGCCTCACTCCCTTGAGAATTTGTGCTCCGTCCATGTGAAGGATCCAGTCCTCTTCTCTTCCCTTGATTGCAATGCCCAAAGGGTTTGCATGGGACTCCTTCGGATACTCTTTGTCCAAGTGCACTCGATTAGGAAATCTGCTAAGACTTGAGACTTTATAGCCAACCTGGATCGAAACGATAGGTCGAACTCCCCCAGCTTGAGTGCCCACTTTGCCAGCTAGCCAGAGGTGTCAGGACAAGAAAGGATTGCCTTGAGTGGTTGATCCATGACCACCACGATTGGGTGAGCTTGGAAATAGGGCCTCAAGCACTGGGCGGAGACGATTAGTGCAAAGATAATCTTCTCAACTCTTGAATATCTAGTCTTCGCATCATGGAGCACCTTGCTGGTGTAGTACACTGGCTTTTGTATCCTGTCGGCATCTATGTGAACTAGCATGGAGCTGACAGCCTCGAGAGAGGCCGCAAGGTACATGAGGAGCTCCTCCCCATCCCTTGGTTTGGATAACAATGGCGGGGTGGATAAGAACTCTTTTAACCCCTCGAAGGCCTTCTAGCACTCCTCATCCACTCGAAGCCATTAACTTTGCACAGTGCCTTAAAGAAAGGTAGACATCTCTCCGCAGACTTAGACAAAAAATGGCTCAAGGCCGCCACCCTTCTAGTTAAGCACTGCACCTCCTTCTTGTTAGCCGGAGACCTCATGTCCAAGATGGCTTGGATCTTATAAGGGGTCACCTTGATCTCGCACTGCATCATCATGAAACCCAAGAATTTGCCCGTTCTCACCCCAAAGGCATACTTGCGGGGGTTCAGCCTCATCTGGTACCGGTAAAAGTTGCCGAAGGTCTCCGCCAGGTCGGCAATGTGGTCAGTAGCATGGATACTTTTGGTCAGCATGTCGTCCATGTACACCTTCATGTTGCGTCCGATCTGGTCTTCAAAGACTTTATTGATCAGCCTCTGGTAAGTGACCCTCGTGTTCTTTAATCCGAACGGCATTACCTTGTAGCAGTATATCCCCTTCTCGGTCACAAAAGAGGTAGCTTCCTCGTTTGTCGGGTCCATCTTGATCTGATTGTACCCAGAGAAGGTGTCCATGAAGCTAAGGGTCTCGTGACCGAATGTAGCATCCACCAGTTGGTCAATCCAAGGCAATGGGAAGCTATCCTTGGGGCATGCTTTGTTGAGGTCAGTGAAATCCACACATCCTCCAGCTCCGTTAGCCTTGCGGACCATCACAACGTTGGCCAGCCAGTCGGGGTAATGGACCTCTCGAATGTAGCCTGCAGCCTCCAACTTATGGATCTCTTTGTTAATAGCCTTCTGCCGATCTGGGGTGAAGCTTCTCTTCTTCTACCGGACAGGTCGACACCCTGATTTGATGTTGAGTTGATGAGTAATTACCTCCTCGGGGATACCCGGCATGTCGGACGATGACCATGCAAAGATATCAGAGTTGGCTTGTAGGAAAGCAAGAAGCTGATCGCGTGCTTCCTTCGAAAGTAAGCTCTGATTTGGATGGTCCTCGTTGGGTCCTCCCCCAAGGGGAAAGTTAGCAAGTGCTCGGCTGACTCCCCTCTTCTCTCCAAGTCTTGGAGGTCAAGCGGCTCGGTTGCTATTGCCGACACTGCCCCCTATGGACTGGGGGCTAAGTGGTAGCAAAGTGATAGTGAGCTATGCTCTCCCCTCATCTCTCCAACTCCCTTGCCGGTAGGAAACTTTACGAGTAGTCTTTTGGTGGAGATAATGGTATCTAACAGGTTTAAACCGGGTCTCCCAAGGATGGCATTGTAAGCCAATGGGACCCAGACCACCAGAAAGTTCATGAGAACCGTGCTCTGACACGGTGGAGTCCCGGCTGTAACAGGAAGAGTGATCTCTTCCTCGATCCTTACAGAGTCTCCAGTAAAACCCATCAAGGGCGTGGTGATGGGTCGAAGGGAGCTATGAGACAAATTCATCCAAACAAAAGCACCGTAACTCAAAACATCAACAAAGCTCGCACTGTCAACTAAAATTCATTTTACAGGGTGCTTTGCGATCGTCATAGACACGACGATGCTATCATCATGTTTGTTAACTATCCCTTCTAGATAACTTTTAGAGAAAGGAATTACAGAATCTACTCCGTTCTTACGCTGTCTTTTAGAATTGTTACCTATCCTTCAGAGATTATGGCCATCATCTTCTCTATTGGGGCATTGTCCACGCCGATCTGAGGCACAGGAGGTGCCGACAGGCCCAGGACAACAGGGTTTCCTCTTTGGATGAATTTGCCTAGGTGACCTTGCTGAACGAGTTCCTCGATAGCCTTCTTCAGCAGGCGGCAGTCTTCCATGTCATGGCCGTAGTCTCTGTGGTATCGGCAGTATAGTTCTTTGCTGCGGGAACCTCGGGCCTCATGGGAGGTGGATGCCGGAGGTAGGGCTCATCCTCAATTTCTAACAGAATGTGAGATATTGGGGCAAGAAGTGGAGTAAAGTGCTCTTTAGGAACCAACGTCTGAGGCCGTTATCTGGACGATGAGGTGGCTCAGGCTTTCTGGACCGTACCCCAGTTTCTGAAGTTCTGGCTTCTTGCCGGGCCCTTTATCAACCTTCCTCCTGGAGGAGTGTGCTTCATCGTCACGAATATATTTCTGCACCTGACTCAGTAGCTCATCATAAGAGCTGGGAGGCTTTTTGTCCAGGGAGTAAATGAACCTGGAAGGACGGAATCCCCGCTTCAGTGCCAGAGTGGCCATAGAGTCCTCAAGATTGTAGACCTCGAGCGCAGCCTCCTTGAACCGAGTCACAAAGTCCTTTAGGGTTTCGCCGCTCCTCTGCTGGATGGTGAACAGACTATCAGCCACCAGAGAATCTTCTAGCATGCATCAAAGTGGGCCAAGAAAGATCTCTCGAGCTGTCTGAAGGAGTGGATACTATGTGGTGGAAAACGAGAATACCACGCACGTACGATCTTTGAAGTGTAGCTGGGAAGGCGACGCAAAGGAGAGAATCCATTGCCCCTGAACTTGCATGAGGACCTTATAGCTCTCCAGATGATCCAGGGGGTCTGCCGTGCCATCGTATGGGTCTAGCTGGGTTAGACAGAACCAGGGTGGGACCGGTTCCTCCATAATACGGTGAGACAGCGGGGAGCGGTGGTCGCAGTCCGCCTCGTATGGGTTGGTAATTCTGCAGCTAAGCTCCTCTAGCTGCTGATGGTATTCGTCCAACCGTTGCTCGGCCTGACGAGCGATCTTCCTGTTGGTGTCTTCCTTTGAGGATTCAGAAGACAAATAGGGAGAGTGTTGCCGGGGTAGGGAATGCACCTGCTTTGGTTCCTTCCCACCACACCGCTTGGGAAAGCGATCGGAATGATGGGAATGAGATCGTTGCCGCTTGGAAGTTTTCCGGCGATGAGACTTCGGGGATGCGCGGTGGGAGACCTCTAGAGGGGTCCTGCCACGATGAGACTGGCTAGCTCCATGACCCTCCACATGAGGCGGAGAGGATTGAGATGGCAATGGCATGGTGGCAGCACTGCTCTTGTAATCCCCGCACCACCACCATCAGGTCTGAACCTGTTGAGTCAGGGCATTGAGCCGATCAGCTTGGCTAACCTGTGGCTGTAAGGAAGGCAAATAGGGAGGTTAGCCTCTGACTGCTCAGCTCATGGGAGGCATCCTCGGCCTGGCTGGTCGAGGCCTCCTGTGCACGTGTAACCGCCATCTTCTTCCTTACAGAGGTTGTGGGGTTGCAGATGCATGAAGATGAACGTCTGTCTGGCTCCTTCCTGGCATGCCAATCTGTTGCTGCCAAATCACTCCTGAAAAGCATCGGGCAAGAGAGAAGCTTCGTGGGCCTTCAGATAAATGACAGGACCACCTCCTATAGTCGGAAACCTGCAAGAAAAGTCCCAAACCGGTGGTTTCGGCGGGGACCCTTCGATACTCAAGTTAGCGATTTGAAGAACATGGATTTAATAAGATAGTAGAGATTGATTCCCTCCTCGTTGCGAGTCAGGGTCCTTATATACCAAATCGGGAGCCCCTCTTACCCTTTGTAGAAAACTATCGAATCCGTCTTCCGTTAGGATTAGCTCCATAAGCGGTAGGTGGGTGCGCAGTTGCTAAGCATGCGCCATAGATATCAGCAACTGCATAGTATATCGGTAACCGCCCATGGTTTTGGCAAAGAGCGGGTGAGTGAGCTACGCGACAGTCGTTGATGTTTTAAATCACTGGGTCCAATATTCGAAGTTGGTTCCACAACTATGGGTTGAGAGCATGCGAGGCGAGGTTTGAGGCCGAGGTCGAAGATAGGCCGAGGCCGAGGCGGGGCTCGAGGCCGAGGCTAAGGTGGGGCTCTAGGCAAATGTTGAAGCTGATATGGTTCACGACTGAGGCCGAGGCCAACACCGAGGCCAGGTCGGAGCCGAGGCCGAGGCTAAGGTAGAGATCGATGCCGAGGCCGAGGTCGAGGTCGGAGCCGAGGCCAACATCGAGGTCGAGGCCTAGGCCGAGGCCGAGATCGGTGCCGAGGCTGAGGCCAAGGCCAACACCAAGCCGATGCTGGGACTAGTTGTCAAATCATTACTCGGCTCCGAGAACTATGCGGACTGTTATACTACCGCTGGGGGAGTGATCAGCCACATCAAATATAAAAGGAAAAAAGAGTGCTACCATTTCCTAGACTTCAAGGAGATCTAAGAGCCTTAGTAAAAGCTTTAGAAGGAAGATGAATATGATGATAATTAATAAGAGTGTTACATCATCAACAAAGGGTTTCCTGTGGTGCTATGAGGTCTGCTTAGTTTATTCGAGGCAACCATCTGCCATGGAAGCTGTGTTGGTTTTTTTCCCATTAAGCATATCGGTTAGATACGATTAAGATGGTCCTATATTCGATATCGAGGGATTACGTCAATACAAAATTTGAATCTACAATTAAGATAAATATCCCTCAACCATATCCGTTTGAAGCGCCCTCTATGATGGACAGATAAGGCATAAAGCTAAATAAAACGGGAAGGTCCCTGCGCCTGGTCTCTATGGAAGTTTATACCATCGCTAAGAGAGATAATAAGGTGTGGAAGCGCCTTACCCTGATTTAAAGAAAAGTCAACCTATTTGCGTGGAGCAATGGCTGAAGGTATTTATATATCGATTCATATTTTACATTATTTTTTATGATAAATATATTAATTCATATTTTCATATATATGATAGGGATCAATATATATAACTTTGTTCTAACATTTGGTATCAGAGCCTATAAAAATACCTCTGCTTTGATTATTGGGATTGTTTCCATTAATATGGATCTGATAAAATCCCTGAGAAACAATCATTATATTATTTATTTGATAAAGAGGGGCAAGGCATTCTTGGTCTCTATTTCTCTCATTTAGAAATAGTCCAAAGGGGAGGCTACTAGTAGTACCCTGGATTATTTGACCCAATGGGCGTACGGTAGGGATATTAAGGACGTACTAATAAGGAAAGCTACTGGTAGTGCCTTGGTACCGGGAGAGTTAATAGTCATCAAGAATCATCAAAAGGGCATTAGATCTGGTAAACTCTTAATATTCAGTTTCATTAATTTAGTTTTATTTAAGAGAAGCATTAGTGAGATCTATGCCATGAAGCATGCACTTATCTGTTCGTGTCCATCAGATTTAGTTCTACTATTCTTTTATTCTTAAGTATTTTAAATAAAAGAAACTAATAAAAGTTTGAAGAAAGGATGGTGGCATGGTGTTAAGGGCTTGGATTTTTAATCCAAAACCTTAGTTTGATCACCATGGTTTATTTCTCCCTTTTGGTTTACCATGGCTGTCATTATGGAAAGAGGGATTTGTTTTGGCTTACGGATGAAGCACAAATGCCTTTATTAGATGAAGACGCCTGGATATAGGAAGATCCTTTCTTGAGCGGTGGAGCATAGATCTTTGCATGTAATGCATTTTTCGGGAGATGTGCGATTGAGGTCCACGTGGTGGGCACAAGAATTAAAAAAAAAAAGACATGCTCGCCAGGCGCTGCAGCTAGGCTGGGTTGTGGCCCAGGGCTCCAATGGCTCAGGGCGCCAGCCAGCCCAGGCGCCCAGCTTGGGCTATGCTAGGCTGGCCCAAGCACCAGGCTGGGCGCAGCCCAGCACCCAGGCTAGCCTAGGCCGCCCAACCTAGGTTGGGCCAGCAGTCGGCTGGCCTAGGCCACCCAGTTGGCATGTTGGGTCAGGCGCTGGCCCAGCTGGGTAGTGGCCAGCCAGCCCAAGCGCCAACCTGGGCTGCCCATCCAGCTGGGCCACACCCATGTTCAAAAATTATTTTTTGGGATGATTAAAAAATTTTTGGGCTTGAGTAAGAAAGGAGGGCAGCTGGCTCGTCCATCAAGTGGTTGGGCCATTGGCATGGCCTATTTATGTTTAATTATATTTAGAATTTATGTGCATCAATTTTGTGAGTTATGCATACATTTTAAGTAA
>UESW01002273.1:95524-155818 GCA_900491605.1 Calamus simplicifolius
GAACAAAAGCTTCGTAGCTCAAAACGTCAACGGAACTTCCACTGTCTACTAAAATTCCAATTCCTTGTTGAAACTAGGATAGACCGAATTCATGGATGATGGTTGATAAATAGATAAATTATGCTACTAGATTGCTATCAATGTACCCTTCATAATCATTGGTGGCAGTAGAAATGCACCCTTCTCAAAGGTCTTTAAGGCAAGAATATCCTCATCACAAACATAGAAGAAATTTGGGGGGAGGTACTTTTGCTCAAGCTCCAAAGTAATCCACCTTCAAAATCCTATTTTATCATCAATTTTAAAGAAGAATTGCATTTATAGAGCAAGCTCTTTTCACAATGTTGGAAGCCTTTGCAAAAGAGTGAAATAAATGCAGCTATGTTCTATCTAATAGCCTCTTGTAGTAGATTCCCGAGATTTTGGGTCTTTCAATTTCAAGGTAGTCTTATAATAATTGTCATGTCCACTTGTTAAGAAAAAGCAACACCTAACAAGAAAAAGCAACACCTAGCCTTCCTTCCTATTGTTCCATGATACATAGCCCCTCTTGATTGGGCCTCGAAAATTTTGATTTTAGTAATTTTAGTTCTTTTACTTGTTATGGTTGTTTTGATTAAAAAACAATACAAATATAAGAAATAAAAGGTAAGTAACAAATAAAAATCTTAAGAAAACATTGTACATGCCACTTTAGACCGTATGAGTTCTTGGGTACCTGTTGGTGCTAGTTCTTGCTAAGATTTGAAATTGCAATGTGCCAATGCTACACTGGTGCAGTGTCATTATGCCAGTGCATTTGTTAGTTTGGTATATCGAGACTTTGTAATCCTTCTTATTAAGTCTTGGTTTGATGCCAATGCAACATAATATACCCAATATGGGTAATATGTATTGGTACAACAAACCTTGGCTTGGCTGTTTAAGCCAAGATAGTTGTATGATTTCAAAAAAAAAAAAAAAAAGAAGTTCAAAATTTCATGGATCACATCATTTTAGAGTGCTAACAATGGTTTATGTTTAATGACATTTTCAACGTTTGAAAATTTTAGACTTTCTAAGGTTTGAGCTTAATCCAAGTTTAAATCATGCAATCCCTCTTCTCTAAGTCTTGGTAAGTCATCTTCTCTTCACTTCTTGCAGCAAATATATTTCAAACATCGAAAGAAGTTACCCTTTCACAAGATTCTTGAAAAAAAAAATGTTTCTAAGACAAAAAGGAAAACCCCCAAAATTTCATATTTTGGAAATATATCCCAAGAATTTGGTTTTATGTCCTATAACTAAGTTCCATTTTTAGCTCAAAGAAATAAATAAATAGCATTAGATTGATACTTATTATGTAAGATTTTATTTTAAGTTTTGTGTTAAGTAAGTTTTAGTCATTTTTGACACTACTAAAATGGATCGAAACTCTTGGTCATTCTAGTTGAAGATAAAAAAATTGTTGGAAATAGAGTCAATTTGTAATGGTTTTGGCCAAAAGTTAAAAATCTTTCAAATGTTGTTAATTTTCTTTTCATACCCATTCAACAAAAATTGCAAAATTCTAACATAAAACCAATGTTTGTCATACCAAGAACCAATACCATTTCAATACTAGACTAGTTCGATTTCTTATGAGGTGTACCTTACTGAAACAACGGCATACTAATCATCCCACACTGAATTGATAGCGTACCGATTAGGTAAATAGAAATATTCTAACCTACAAACTACCTCATACCAAGCTAAAATGGGTGGTTCACCTCACCCATAATAAACCAACAGTATATTGGTCATCCCGTACCAAACTAAAATGGATCAAAACTCATGGTCATTTTAGTTGAAGACAGCAAAATTGTTGGAAATAGAGTAAATTTGGATTGGTTTTGAACAAATGTTAAAAATCTTTCAAATATTGTTAATTTGCTTTTGATACCCATTCAACAAAAATTACAAATTTCTAACATAAAACCAAGGTTTGTTGTACCAAAATTTTGTACCTTTTTGATACCAAACTGTTCGGTTTGGAGCAAGGTGTACCATACCAAATCGATACTATGTTGGTCATCTTGCACTGGATTGACAGTGTACCGATTGGGGGAACCAAAAGGTTCTAACATATAAACTGCCTCATGTCAAGCAAAACTAGATGGTTTACCTTGTTCATACTAAACAGATAGTATGCTAGTCATATCGTACCAAACTGATGGTATAATGGTTAGGTGAATTGGAAGGTTCTAACATATAAATTGCTCCATACCAAGCTAAACTGGGTGGTTCAACATGGTACGAGATAGTTTGGCATGGTATGAGGTAAATATAAGGTTGGTCTAAAATGGTTCTAGGTTATATAGGATGGTTTGGGGGCAGTACCATTCCTGTACCATTTCAAAATGATGAATTGTACTAGTTTAGAATTGGTATGGATTAGTATGCCCTGTACTATATGGTTCAGTATAGTTTGGCATACCTTGCATAAAACTATAGGCAAAGACATGACTTAGAAATAAATGTTTCTAAGTCAAAAAGGAAAAGACCTAGAATTTCATATTTCAAAAATATCCCAAGACTTAGGTTTTATGTCCTAAAACTAAGTTCCTTTTTCAAATCAAAGAAATAAAGATATGGCTTAAAAATAATTTTAATTAGATACATATATTTAAAGAAATAAATAAATGACATTAGATTGATACTTATTATGTAAGATTTTATTTTAAGTTTTGTGTTAAGTAAGTTTTAGTCATTTTTGATGCCACTAAAATGGATCGAAACTCCTGGTCATTTTAGTTGAAGATAGCAAAATTGTAGGACATAGAGTAAATTTGGATTAGTTTTGGTCAAAAGTTAAAAATCTTTCAAATGTTGTTAATTTGCTTTTGATAGACACTCAACAAAATTTGTAAAATTCTAACATAAAACCAAGGCTTGTCGTACCAAGAATTGGTACCATGTTAGTACTAGACTTGTTCGGTTCTATACGAGGTGTATTGTATCGTTTTGATGGCATACTAGTCATCTCATACTAAATCGACAATGTATCAATTAGGTGAACTGAAAAGTTAAGAACCTATAAACTGCTTCATATCAAGCTAAACTGAATAATTCACCTTTCTCATACTGAACTGACCGTATATTGGTCATTTCGTACCAAATCGACATTGCACCGGTTAGGTGAATTAGAAGGTCCTAATATATAAACTACCTCATACCAAGCTAAACTGGGTGGTTTAGCATGGTATGAGATGGTTTGGCATGATATAAGGTCAATATGAAGTTAGTTTAAGATGATTCTAGATTATGTAGGATGGTTTACGAATAGTACCGGTCCCGTACCATTTCAAAATGATGAATTATATTGGTTCGAAACTGGTGTGATTTGATATGTGCAGTATTGGATGATTTGGTGCAGTTTGGCATACCTTGCATAAAACTATAGGCAAAGACAAACACAAAATAAGGTTGTACTATAACTAGAAATATGAATAAAAGTTTCCATTAACATAACTTTTATTCAGTGATAATAGAAAGATAGATATGGAAGAGGTTTTATTTTAAAAATGGCGCGAATAGAATAACCATGGTATATCTAGTTAGTGATGAGAGAGAGACAATTATAAGGATTTGAATCACCAAAAGCAGTTTAATCTAGAATCTCAAAATATATGTTATTGATGGATGTTTACCAAGAAATAAATTCATAACTGATTCTATCCATTTATTCCTAGTATTTGTCAAAACATATATAGGAGAAAAATCAACTTAAATTGGAAAGTTTGGTAAATAGTTGAAAAATAGTAATTGGCTAACTTATAATATTGTGGAACATCGAACCAATTCTAGGAAGTTTTGACCTGTGAATGGAAAGCTTCATTGGTGGCAAGACCAACAGCAGAGTCACCATGAGAATCATGTTCCTCTTGTACGTCCAACTTCTATGATACCTTCCCTCCTTGTAAGATGAGCCACCTTTTCTAGGAAAGGAAGCATTCCTCTAGACAAGATTTCATATAGTATCCCTAGAGAAGGCTCATCAAAATAGAACCACTCTTAGGAATAGTGCCTGATGCGACTGAAATTCATTCTCTAAATTGGGGGTGGTGCACATCGGGATCCGGGTAGTGCTCTTTCATCCGGATGGACATGTAAGGCATCCTTTACGTAGGAAGCACGAGAAATGGTCCCTGTGAAAGATCCTTCGATGCCCAAGTCAGTAAAAATCTCTAGCAATCATATGAGAGGAGAAGGCTCCAACAGAAGGATCTTCCTTCTTGAGATGATTTCTCAGGAGCAATGGCCTTTGCTAGAGTTTTTTTTAGGCTTAGATTGCCTTCGAGAGTGTACCTGGGGGTCTTGGGACTTGGTACTTGTGCGCTACCGAGAAGGTGAGCCGTTACCTAATTTTTCGAGCATATTTTAGGAAGTTGGCATCCGCTAAGATCGGAATCCCATTGGTTACGGGGATCAACAGTTGATGAATCTGACGGGCGCTTTATCAAAAATTTGAAATCCCATTGATCATGGACAAAGTACTATATTTGGCTCACGTTTCTATTTAGAAAAGCTCACTCTGCAATCCTTGCGAATGGGATGGTTCATCCTTTGAGATATTCGGTCTGATTTGAAGCAGCAATGACGCTTATGTTGAAGGGATGAGAATCGATCCTAGCAAGGTATCGAGATAGCTCGGCCCTGCCGAGGTTCAGAGATAGCTCGCCCTTCCGAGGTACTGAGATAGCTTGGCCCTGCCGAGGTTCGGAGATAGCTCGGCCCTATCGAGGTACGAAGACAACTCAGCCCTACCGAGGTACGGAGACCGACTCTGGTGTCGGCATTGAGACCGATGATGGCGTCGGTACTAAGATCCACTCTTGCTATCTATTGGACCATAGCCTAGTTAGTCAGTTCAAACGTGGCTTGATCAGTCAAATTGGAGATAACTTGACCTTTGTTGTCGGGCATATTTATTGATGTAGTGATAATTTTATCTCGCATCACATGCCCCCCACTCTCTAGTCCGAAGCATAGGTTCAGACATAGGGAGTAAAGTCTTCATATGACTTCAGCTGATCAATCAATGAACTCTGTTCCCAATGTGGGTTTGCCACCTGATTATATCGATTGGCTTATTAGAGAGTTTCTTTCCTCGTGTCAAGTGCCAAGTGCCCCTCTATAGTTAGCCTTCTGCTCTTATTCGTGCTTTGGAAACTGAAGTTGGCTACTTGCATTTAAATCATGAAGGCTAAGATCAGGAGAAGGTACCTTTACTCAGCTTTGTGGCATGAGAAAAGACTCTTCGTATACCAGCGAGGGCGGCTGTGACGGCTACATATGGCCGATCTAAGGATCAAAAAGAATCCATTTCCTTGGACGAGGTGAAACTCTTCAGTTTTCCATCCAAAGGAAACCAGATGGATGGCATGTGACCCAATCGGGGGTCAAAGTATGGAGGTTGATGAGCTTTGATTCCCGAGTTTTCTCCCAATTAATGGCTTCTGCTCTTCGTTCGACAGCTATAAAAAAAGGGAAAGGGAGAGTACTGCTTGTAGCCTGATGAAGAGTTCCCTTCCATTGAGAGTGAGTCTGGGAGAGTTTACCCATGTCATTGTAAGAGGAAGAAGAGTTGGTCTTCCTCTTTAAGATTTAGCTTGGGCTTGAGGATTCGGATGAAGAAGTTGTTGAAAAGCAAACAGCCCAATGGGAGCCAAAGAGTGACTTTGTTGGATCTCATGAAGCCAAAAATGAGGCACCACCAGAGACATCTCTCAAGTTTCTTTTTCAACATACAAGCATGAAGAAGAGGAAGGGAGGAAGTCATAGAGATCACACTAGAAATGCAAGAAAGAAGCATTTTTGCTGGACCTCTTGTATGTCTTTCTCAAGCTTTTCCATAGTTGGCAGCGGTTGCTGCTGATTCACTAGAAGAAATGCCTAAAGATCCATCAGGTGTCTTCTTAAAGGATGGAAAGCTCAACGTAAGTATGTTTCGCTTGAGCTTCTTTTCATATCCTTGCCCCAAGTTTCAAAGTTTGCCATCCAACGGAGTTTGAAGGCGCTCTTTGCGTTCCTATGAAGTTGAAGCATTGCCGCTGCAGTAACAACAAGTAGACTTTAGAAAACTTTCATTATGTAAAATTTTCTTACATTTCTGGTGCTGTCATGCACTTGTAATATCTTGTAATATGACATTCTAAACAAATAAAGTTTTCATTTTTAATTGTACATTATTTTTGCTAAATGTTTGTCGCTTTAGCTAATTAGGTATCATGATAAATAGATTCTCTCGGGCTTGCCGAGGTACAAGATAGGCTCAGGCATGCCGAAGTTAGGTTTCTCGGACCGACTGAGGCAAAGTAAATACTTGGACTTGCTGAGTTATAAAATAATCCAATCGACTATACCAAAGTTTGGAAGAATAAATGCTTAGCTATGCTAAGTTTTGGATAACTCCGACCGGTCTCGTCGGGCTTCGAAGAAAGCCCCAATCGGCTGTGCCGAGGCCCAAGGATCTTTTACTTGACCCTGCCAAGGTACGAAGAATGCTTTACTTGGCCCTGCCAAGGTACGAGAATGTTGCTCAATCATGCCGAGGTACGGAGAATGTTGCTCAGCCCTGCCGAGATTCGGAGAAAGCTTTATTTGGCCAACCAAGGTACGAAAAAAGTTGCTCAACCATACCGAGGTACGAAGAAAACTCGGCTGTGCTGAGGTACTAGAAAGTTGCTCAGTCGTGCCGAGGTACAAAAAAAAATTTTACGTGGCCCAGCCAAGGTTCGGAGAATGGGACCTGTAGGTCAAAGACTGGGCGAGACCTGCCTTTCATCCATAACTCAAGGAAGATTATTATTCAATAAGAAATATTTGAATTGAAGAGTGAAGTTTTATTACAATGAGCAAAATGGCTCGGTTTAGGCATACATCACTAGTAATATGTTCAGGATTTAATCTAGTTCCATATCTTAGGGGTACTGTATACCTTTGAGGTCTTCATTGTTCGAAGTGATCCAAGTTTCATATCCTGGAAGTACTGTATCCCTTTGAGGTCCTCATTTGAAAAGGTGAGCCTCTTGCATCGAGCCCTTTTAAGCCGGTTCTCCTCATCATTTGGCTATCTCTGGGAGGAGCTGACCATGGTAACCATAGTAACAACATCAGCCACCGGTAGGTTTGGCGGGGGTAGTTATCGTTGCACCCCGTCATCCCGGACAGTAGGAAAGATGGGACGGGTGGATCGCGGCCACGATGTTGAGTCATGGTGAGAGAATACTATAGATAAGAAGCAAGCCGATGGGATCTGGGTAGGCTCTTATCTCCTCATCTCTGCGGTGCCAGTTCAACTTCTTTATGGCCGAGCTGTAGCAGGAGGCTGATGGCTTTTAGTGGATTGAGCGGAGTGACCACTGGTAGGATTGGAATGACTGCATCAGGAAGTTGCTGAGTGGGTGCAGCTGGAAGAGGATTCCCATGAAGCCCCTGCATCAGCTGAAAGAGGAACATCACTTGTTGGACTAGCATGACAACCTAGTCCTGGTGACCGAAGCTGCTTGCGGTGGAGGAACCTCGATCGATGACGGCTATAATGATGTCATGTTGTTTGTGGGATCAGGCCTTTGAAAGGTGGCCTGATCAGAGCATTTGTTGTCACTTTCTTGTTGTTGGACATTGAGAAAGACGTCCTTCTTGTTTGGAACCTTGTCTCCTTAATTACAAGTTTTAATGGGACTTGAGGCTCTTCCTCTAGCGCCAATCTGATATAATCAGGCGGCAAACCCACATTGGGAACAGAGCTCATTTAACACTTAAAACTTAAAACCTATCTTACAAGGATTAAGTGAACTTATGAAGTGAAGCAATAATGTAAAACACAATAAAGAGAGAGAGAGAGATAGAGACAATCACTACAAACACAAGATATTTATAGTGGTTTGGTGTATCCCACACCTACGTCCACTCCCAAACAACTCTTGGGTCCACACTATAATTCACTGATTACAGTTGAGTTGTTTTACAAGCTCACAACTCTAACTTGTTGTTTTACACGGGTCACAATGAACCCAGCTGGTTTTCACGGGTTTACTAGCATAAAACCAAACCCCAAGCTAAACTAGCTTGTTCCTGAGGTAATCTACCTCAACCAATTCAATCCCCCTGATTGAATTAGTAAACAACAATTCAAAATAATATTTACAACAAAGTAAAGCTCCTTAAATGAGCAAATAAGCAATGTAAATAAACAAGGGTAAGAAAAGCCTGATTGAAGCCAAGTAGATTTGAGCTTTTCTTCTTTTCCTCCTCTCTTTTGAATGGCTGAAGCTTCAGCTCTGATTCTTGACCGAAATCTGTTGGAGAGAACTTTAAGGAAATAGAGCTTTTGCTCTTCTTCTCTTCTCTTTTGAAAATCCTCTGAATTTGAACTTTTAGGGTTTAGGATTTCTCTTGAATCTCTCTTTGAAAGATAGATGTGAACTTAGAGATTTTTCCTTTAAATATCTCTCGATTTTTCTATTACTTTCTCTCTATTTCTATTCTTCTTTCCAAATGGATGAATCCCTCCTTTTATAGAGTCTTGATATGAGATTAGGTGAGAAACTAGCTGTTACAAAGTACCTTGGATGATTCTCCATGCAAGAAAATAGATCCGTTGAGAGTTAGGAGAGAAAATATATCCATTAGAGCTGATCTGGCACTTTTGAAAATCGTCCTTGACAGGTTGAAGTCGGCTCCAACTTTTCATGTATTGGCAGATCGTGTTTCCATAAATAGCAAAAATCAATTCGATGTGGAGTCGGCTCCGACTTTGCAAAGTATCGACTCCTCGCTGACTGGAGTCGGCTCTTGATTTCTAATGTGTCGGCTCCAGAAATTGCTCTGAAAAACATAGTCTCTGTAACTCAGGTTAGAGTCGGCTTTGCCAGGTCGGGTGTCGGCTCTGAAACTTCAGGTGTCAGCTTCAAACTCTAGGTGTCGACTCCAAATCGTGCCAAAAATTTAGAACTGTTCTGATATGCTTTGGAGTCGGCTCGAGATTGTTAGGAGTCGGCTCCAAGTTCTGAACTTAGATAATTCCATTGAAATTCAATTCAAAACTAATTTCTAAGTATCATTTGAATAAATAACCGATCTTAATTCCTGAAACACTTATCAAATCTATCAGAAATACAAGGAATATACTCATGGCTTTTGTTAATCATCAAAATCAATTAATTGGGTAAATAATTTCTCAATAATTTCTTCAACAATCTTTCCCTTTTTGATGATGATAAAAACATTGAGTATATGCATAATTAATTAATGCATAATGAATAAAATATTTTTAAAATTAAGGTTAAGCTCTCCCTTAATAAGATAGCTCTCCCTATGTGTGTGCATATGTTGAGTTCATTGAAATAGTATGCATATCTTAATGCCATTTGCTATTAATTATCATTTAACATGCATATTCAAGTAAGTGTCATTCTTATAGCTTAATATCCGTTCTTTCCTTTGCTTATATATTTAAATGTATGAAATTAATAAAATTAATATCAAATGCATAATGCATATACGTAAAATAACCTTTCTCCCCTTTTTTGTAATAATAAAAAGGTTTAGAAGGACATTAAGGCTTAAATTAACATCAATCAAAGGAGTTTGAATAATTCAATCATCAAAATCAAAGGTTAACTCAAAATTCAAGCTTAATATCAAAATTCAAGTATAATATTCATTCAATACTTAAACATTACAACAAAATGTTCATTTCACTTAAATTTCATTACATCATTCAAAATGCAACCAAAATCAAATTACATCATAAAGCAAACTAAATATCAAAATCTAAGAAGTCTTTTGAGCTCTTCTAAGATCTTTCCCATGCCCTCACTTTGTATCTTGATAAAATCATTTAGTCTTCTGTTAATAAAAGCAGATGCAACAGTAATTTTTTCTTGTAACTCCGCATTGCACTTTGAATATGTATCAGAATCTCCTCCAATGTCCTTGATCTTCTCAAAAATTTGCATTAAATCACTTTTCAAGGCCTCATAAGAATTTCCAAAAGATGATTCAATTCTGCTTACTTTATCTTCCAAGGAGTAATACATCTCCCTTAAGCTCAAAAGTCTATTATCCAATTCAATCTTCATTTCTTCTTTATGACAAGCAAAGAGTTCTTTTAACTGTACCAACTGAGCATCAGAAAATCCAGTAGAAGTCTGAGCAAAAGAAGTAGAAGCTGGAGCAGGTGCTGAGGGTGTAGGACAGCTGGGGCTGGTGAAGTATGCCTCACTGAAGGCTATGCCTTTGATGTACCAGGGGCCACAGTATCCATTTCAGCTGCTCTATCTTCCAGATTTTCTTTTCTTTCCCAGTTTTTATTGATTTTTATGAAACCCATACGATGCACATTAGCTAAGCTATAATAGTTAGTGTGCCTTAAATTTTTCATGGGTTCACTGTCTAAATACTTACACTTTGGCTCTGAAATGCTAATGTCAAAACCATGCCGTAAGGCAAAGTAGATATGTTCTTGTTGCCTGCCTCAACCATGTACCATATCATCATACCAGCTAAATTGATTGGCTAACCTGTCAGAACATTGTCCATGATAATAATGTCTTGCTCTGAGACGTACTCAAATCTGCCTATCTTTGGAAATAAAATCCTACCACAAATATTATGCAATGATCTTAGCTCTAGGGGAAACTGGTTTACCTTAACTTCCTTAAATTCTGTAACATCCCTTCCTAGCATTCTTGATAATACTCCTGATCTATCACTGGGAATTTGCAATTAGTCCAATAACAGGAATTTCTAACAGGTTTCCGAGAATCTCAGAAGTCAGGTGAATCCTCTTTCCTCTAACAGAACTTACAAGACCTCCATCTCCTCTTGACAAGTTATGGTAAAATTCTTTAACCAATGCGGGATAGGTAGGTTTATCAATAGAGCAAACTTTCTCCCAGCCTAAATCCTTTATCTGCCGCCCAATAGAAAAGCCCTCTTCTTCAAAGAAATGAAAATCAATCTTTCTCCCCATGGTAATAACATGCCCAGCAAGAGTGTCTACCTGAGGCGAAGAAGGATAGGGAATCACACTTGGTGTGAATGCAAACGAAGAGGACAAAGAGCTAGGTGAAGGCTGCCGTGCCGGATGCCTCACGGTTCTCTTTCCCATCGTCACCATTCCAAACACCGATCCCCTACGTTTGAGTGCATTGGTAGCTAGAGAATGATTAATTTAAGAAATCTTAGGTTTTGAGAAGAGTTGGGAAGAGTTTGAAAAGGTTTGGAAACGATTGAAATGAGAGAGGAGTCGACTCTGCCCTAGATAAGTCAACCTAGGACCACTTAGAGTCAACTCCCGCAAAGCGAGGTGTCGGCTCCAGGTCACTAACACAGTCAATGCCCGAAGTGGAGTCAACTCTGGAAAAGCAGGTGTCGGTTCCAAAGTCTCAAACAAAACTGGAGTCGACTCCGATACCAGAGGAGTCGGCTCCAAGACAGTTTTAGAAAAAAAAAAAGAGTTTCAAAGGATCTGAAACTTGTCCGAAAAATCTTTAAATTTTGGATAAATCAACTTTGAAATGTGATGAATCAAGGGGTTCAAATATCTAGATAAATCATCTTTAATATCATAAGAAAATTAGGAAAAATGATTGAATTCTAGATAATCATTCCTAGGAGATTTAAAAATCATTCCAATGGATCACAAACTCCAAATTCTCTCTAAGATAACAAAATCTTTTTTCACTTAGGGGTTAAAAATGTTAGCTAATTGTTCATCAGTACAAACATAGTCAAGACAAATGTCATTATTAGCTACATGTTCTCTATAAAATATATCTAATTTCAATGTGTTTAGTTCTTGAATGTTGGATTGGATTTTTAGTCAAGTTTATTGCACTAGTGTTATCACATCTAATTTGTGTTTTATCAAGTGTTATCCCATAATCTTCAAGTTGTCGCTTAATCCAAAGAATTTGAGCACAGCAACTTCTAGCTGCAACATATTCAGCTTCAGCAGTTGATAATGCAACTAAATTTTGCTTTTTGCTAAACCAAAAGATTAAGTTACTTCCTAAGAATTGGCATGCACCACATGTACTCTTTCTATCCAATTTACAACCAGCATAATCAGAATCAGAATATGTAATCAAATTCAATGTTGAGTCTCTAGAATACCATAATCCTACATTTTTAGTTCCATTTAGATATCTAAGTATTCTTTTTACTGCAATTAAGTGTGATTCTTTAGGTTCAGACTGATATCTAGCACATAAGCAAACAACAAACATAATATCAGGTCTACTTACAGTTAAGTAAAGTAGAGAGCCTATCATACCTCTATAATATTTTTGATCAATAGGCTTACCATCTTCATCTTTATCTAGTTTGCATGAAGGACTCATTGGTGTTCCAAGAGGTTTGACTTGTTCCATATCAAACTTCTTGAGAATTTTTTTTGTGTACTTTATTTGGTTGATGAAAATTTCCTCTTTCTTGTTTGATTTGAAGTCCTAGGAAGAAGTTGAGTTCTCCCATCATGCTCATCTCGAATTCACCCTGCATTAACTTAGCAAATTCTTGACACAAAAGATTGTTAGTAGCACCAAATACAATATCATCTACATAAATTTGTACTACTAATAAATCTTTATCTTTTCTTTTCAAAAATAGGTTTTATCAATATTTCCTCTAAAAAATTATTTTCAATTAGAAATTTGCTTAATCTATCATACCAAGCTCTAAGTACTTGTTTTAAACCATAAAGTGCTTTGTGTAATTTATAAACATGATTTAAAAATTCATGATCTTCAAAACCTAATGGTTGTTCTACAAAAATTTCTTCATTTATAAAACCATTCAAAACTGCACTTTTAACATCCATTTGAAATAAGTTAATATTCATATGACATGCAAATGCAAGTAATAGTCTAATTGCTTCTAACCTAGCTACAGGTGCAAAAGTTTCATCAAAATCTATTCCTTCTTATTGATTATATCATTTTGCAACTAATCTAGCTTTATTTCTAATTACTATGCCATTTTCATCTAATTTATTTCTAAATACCCATTTAGATCCTATAACAAAATGACCTTGGGGTCTATCAACTAAGGACCATACATTATTCCTAGTAAATTGATTTAATTCCTCTTGCATAGCTAACATCTAATTATTATCTTTTTCAGCTTCTTCAATAGTTTTGGGTTCTATGTGAGACACAAATGCAAGATGATTATTGATGTTCTTCATTGATGATCTAGTTCTTACTCCTTGAGATAGATCACCTATGATTAAATCCTTAGGATGACCATAAGCATATCTCCAATCTCTAGATAGATCTACATCATTACGAGTAGTATCAATAACATCATCCTTAGGTGAGTTATCATCTTTAGCTTATTGTTCAGATCGGTCTGAAGATACATCTATATTCAATTTTTCAATATCTCTTTCAAGCAAAATTGTATCTTCCTCATCATCAATCTTCTTAGAACTTGATGCTAAAGACTCATCAAATACTACATGAATTGATTCTTCTATAATTAAATATTTCTTGTTAAATACTCTATATGCTTTACTAGATGTTGAATAACCTAAAAATATTCCTTCATCAGATTTGGTATCAAATTTTCCAAGATTATCCTTACCATTATTATGAATAAAACATCGACAACCAAATACATGAAAATAACTAATGTTAGGTTTCATATTATGCCATAGTTCATAGGGAGTTTTCTTAAGAATTGGCCTAATTAAAGCTCTATTAAGGATGTAACATGCTGTGTTTATAGCTTTCGCCCAGAAGTACTTTGGGAGTTGGCTTTTAGATAGCATGGTACGGGCCATATCTTCTAATATTCTATTTTTTCTTTCTACGACTCTTTTGTTGTGGTGTTCTAGGTACAGAAAAATTATGATGAATGCCATTTTCAATACAGAAATTTTTAATTGATGATTTTCAAATTATGTGCCATGATCACTTCTAAGAGACACTATGGTGTTGTTTTTCTCATTTGTGACTTTCTTGAAGAATTTCAGGAATGTCGAGAAAGCCTCATCTTTATGAGCCAAAAACAAAACCCAAGTATATCTAGAGTAATCATCTACTATCACAAGACCATATTTCTTTCCTTCTAGACTGTGGTTCTAGTAGGTCCAAAAAGGTCCATATGAAGTAGTTCGAGTGGCCTAGTAGTTGAAACAATATTTTTAGATTTGAAAGAATTTCTAGTTTGTTTTCCAAATTGACATGCATCACAAATTCTATTGTTTTCAAAATCTAACTTTGGAAGACCTTTAACTAAATCCATTCTAATTAATTTTGAAATTAATTGTGTGCTTGCATGACCTAATCTACGATGCTATAGCCATCCAATCTCATTTACTTTAGCATTATCAGCAATTAAGCAATGATTACTAGTAGACAATTGTCTAAATCAATTAAGCATACATTGTCATTTCTATTTCTAATAAATATAATGCTATTGTCAATGGGATTAGAAACAGTACAAATAGAAGCTTCAAATGAAACTTTGAAACCTTTATCACATAATTGGCTAATGCTAATTAAGTTATGCTTTAAACCAACAACATATAAAATATTTTCTATAAAAGTGGATGGAGTTATTTGAATTTTACCAAATCCCATAATTTGGCCTTTGCCATTGTCTCCAAAAGTAACAACTCCTCTCTTTTATCTTTAAGGGTGATGAATTGCTTCTTGTCACCTGTCATGTGTCTTGAGCAGCTACTATCAAGATACCACTTTCGTTTTGATCCTTTGGCCGCAAGACACTCCTGCAAGATAATCAAATCTTATGTTTAGATACCCAAGCTTTCTTGGGTCCTTCATGGTTAGTAGCAATAAAGATTGTTCCTTTTGAAACCCATATTTTCTTGCCTTTGATATTTAGATTCTTATTAGTTTTCCTAAAATTGCATTCATAAGATTTATGCCCTTTTTGTTGCAATGATAACATGAAATCTCATTTTTCTTTACAAAGAAATTGTTGACATATTTTTATTTCATGTGTAGTTTATATCCTAAACCAGCTTTATCAAATACAGCTATTTGATTACTAAAAAGTAAATTTAATTTTTCTAAGCTATATGTGAATTTATCAATAATATTCTTATATTTATCAATTTCTTTATTCAAATTAATATTTTTGTTTGAAATTGATTCCTTTTCTTTTAAAACATTTTTATTTTCATATTTTAGATTTTTAACCTCAAGAATTAGTTTATTTTTTCTCTTTGAGAAGATTTAGGTTTTCAGTTTTCAAATATTTATTTTTCATTCTCAAAACCTTAAAATCATTAACTAACTCATTAAAAGCATCATACAATTCATCAAATGTAAAGTCATCATGGGCTTCGGGATTTACCTCATTTTTATCATTTGCTATGAAGCATATGTTTGTAACCTCTTTTTGTTCTTCTTCAGATGAAGACTCTTCACTATCACTCCAAGTTGCAACATAGGCCTTCTTCTTCTTCTTGTAACCCTTCTTTAGTTGAGAACATTCAGATCGAAAATGCTCCGGCTTTTTACATTCATAACATGTCAAGGGTTCTTTGTCTTTGTCTTTTCTTTTCCTTTTTTCTTTCTCCTTCCATTTTGATTCTGATTTCCTTTTATGGAAGGGTCTCCTTTGCATAAACTTTCTAAACTTCTTTGTAAGGAGAGCTGTTTCATCATCATCTTCTTCTTCACTACTGTTTATTTCCTTTTCTGCTGCCTTAAGTGCTATGGTTCTTTTCTTCTTGACTTCTTCCTCTTGATGCTGCTTCATTGTTAGCTAATGGGTCATTAAGGATCCAAGTAGCTCCTCCAAAGGTAGAACATTCAAATCTTTGGCTTCTTGGATTACAGTTACTTTTGGTTCCTGTTCTTGGAAGAGATCTAAGAATTTTACGCACCAATTCAGAATTAGTATAAGTCTTACCAAGACTTTTCAAACCATTAACAATATCAGTGAATCTAGTGTACATGCATGTGATTGATTCAGTTTGTTCCATGCTAAACAATTCATATTTGCGCACTAGAATGTTAATTTTGAATTCTTTTACTTGGTTAGTACCCTCATGGGTAACTTCTAGTCTATCCCAAATTTCTTTGGCTGAAATGCAATAGATATTCTATTGAATTCATTTGCATCCAAAGAACAATATAAAACATTCATGGCTTTTGCATTGAGCTGAGCCATTTTCCTATCATTCTCATTCCAATCCCTTTCGGGCTTAGGAACTATTGAACCATCTACAATGTGTGTGGGTGTACTAGGTCCATTTGTAATGATACTCCATAATTCATAATCTAAAGCTTGAATGAAAATCCTCATTCTTGCTTTCCAATATGAATAATTAGAGCCATTGAACAAAGGTGGCCTATTGGTGGATTGACCTTCAGCAAAAGATGATCCAGCTTGTGTTGCGATTTGAATCTTTAACTCTTGATCATTAGATCAACTAGAAATGAGCACAAGCTTTGATACCAATTGTTGGCCCAGATGGCAACCCAAGAGGGAGGGGGTGAATTGGGTTCTTTAAAAAATTTAACACTTAAAACTTAAAACCTATCTTACAAGGATTAAGTAAATTATGAAGTGAAGCAATAATGTAAAACACAATAAGAGAGAGAGATAGAGACAATCACTACAAACATAAGATATTTATAGTGGTTCGGTGTATCCCACACCTACGTCCACTCCCAAGCAACTCTTGGGTCCACACTATAATCCACTGATTACAGTTGAGTTATTTTACAAGCTCACAACTCTAACTTATTGTTTTATACGGGTCACAAAGAACCCAGCTGGTTTTCACGGGTTCACCGGCACAAAACCTAACCCCAAGCTAAACTAGCTTGTTTTCGAGGTAATCTACCTCAACCAATTCAATTCCCTTGATTGAATTAGTAAACAACAATTCAAAATAATGTTTACAATAAAGTAAAGCTCCTTAAATGAGCAAATAAGCAATGTAAATAAACAAGGGTAAGAAAAGCCTGATTGAAGCCAAGTAGATTTGAGCTTTTCTTCTTTTCTTCTTTTCCTCCTCTCTTTTGAATGGTTGAATCAAGCTTCAGCTCTGATTCTTGACCGAAATCTGTTGGAGAGAACTTTGAGGAAATAGGGCTTTTGCTCTTCTTCTCTTCTCTTTTGAAAATCCTATGAATTTGAACTTTTAGGACTTAGGATTTCTCTTGAATCTCTCTTTAAAAGATCGATGTGAACTCAGAGATTTTTCCTTTAAATATCTCTCGATTTTTCTGTTACTTTCTCTCTATTTCTGTTCTTCTTTTCAAACCGACGAATCCCTCCTTTTGTAGAGTCTTAATCTGAGATTAGGTGAGAAACTAGACATTACAAAGTACTTGGATGATTCTTCATGCAAGAAAATAGATCCATTGAGAGTTAGGAGAGAAATATATCCGTTAGAGCTAATCTGACACTTTTGAAAATCATCCTTGATAGGTTGGAGTCGGCTCCAACTTTTCATGTGTCGGCTCCAGATCGTGTTTCCATAAATAGCAAAAATCAATTCAACTGGAGTCGCTCCGACTTTGCAAAGTGTCGACTCCCTGCTGACTGGAGTCGGCTCTCGATTTCTAATGTGTCGGCTCCAGAAATTGCTCTGAAAAATAGTCTCTGTAACTCAGGTTAGAGTCGGCTCCGCCAGGTCGGGTGTCGGCTCTGAAACTTTAGGTGTCAGCTTCGAAACTCTAGGTGTCGACTCCAAATAATGCCAAAAATTTAAACTATTTTGATACGCTCTGGAGTCAGCTCGAGACTGTTAGGTGTCGGCTCCAAGTTCTGAACTTAGATAATTCTATTGAAATTTAATTCAAAACTGATTTCTAAGTATCATTTGGATAAATAACCATCTTAATTCCTGAAACACTTATCAAATCTATCAGAAACACAAGGAATATACTCATGGCTTTTGTTAATCATCAAAATCAATTAATTGGGTAAATAATTTCTCAATAATTTTTCCAACACATGTCATGCAGAAAAAAATTATTACCGCATCAATAAATATGCCCGATGATAAATGTTGAGTTTTCAAAGGTTGAATTATCTCCGATTTGGTTGATCAAGCCACGTTTGAATTGACTGACTGAGCTACGGTCCAACAGACAACAATAGTTGGTCTTAGTACTAACACCATCGTTGGTCTCAATGCTGACACCAGAGTCGGTCTTCGTACCTTGGCAGAACCGAGCTATCTCCGTACCTTGGCAAGACTGAGCTATTTCAATACCTCGGAAGGGCCGAGCTATCTTCGAACCTCAGCAGGGCCGAGCTATCTCCATACCTCGCTAGGATCGATTTCCATTCCTTCAACATAAGCGCCATTGCTGCTTCAAACACACTGAATATCTCGAAGGATGAACCATCCTGATCGCAAGGATTACAGAGTGAGCTTCCTAAATAGAAATGGGAGCCAAATACAGCACTACGTCCATGATCAATAGGATTTCAAATTCTCGATAAAGCTCACATCAGCTTCATCAACTGCCGATCCTCGTAACCGATGGGATTCCAGCCTTATCGGATGCCAACTCCCTAAAACGCGTCGAAAAATCATGTAATGGCTCATCTTCTCGGCAGCGTACAAATACCAAGTCCCAAGACCCTCAGGTATGCTCTCAAAGGCAATCTAAGCCCAAAAAAAATCTAGCAAATGACATTGCTCTTGAAAAATCATCTCAAGGAGAGAAATTCTTCTGCTGGAGCCTTCTCCTCTCATCTGATTGCTAAAGATTTTTACTGACTTGGGCATCGAAGGGTCTTTCGCAGAGATCACCCTTCGTGCTTCCTACGTAAAAGGCTGCCTTGCGGTCCACTTAGACAGAAAAGCACTATCCGGATCCTGACTGCACGCTCCCAAGCCGAAGAACGGATTTCAACCTAATCAGTGCCCATAGGAATGCACCTTCTTGTCAGTCTTTGATGTTTGTTGCATGGACTTGTATGTATGTCAGTTGTGGGTGTGGATGCAGGTGCATGTCTCAATTTCATACCAATGAAGTGTCAGGTGTTGGAACTTAAGGCCAAGAGTTGGTAACACAATTTCTTACTTCTTCCATTAACTTTTGTATCTTTGTTTCAAGCTACTGCCTCAAACATAGTATCTGTGCTTAGGCTTTCTTTCCAGAATTTCTATGTGTGATTGCATTGAATTCCTAAGGAAACCTGAGAGTACACAACATATGCTTACAATAAACTTTCCAAAGTCTCATGTATTTATAATCCCTTGCAAAACAGGGCTCCTGAAGTTGCAGCAATTTAAAGAGTCAGCCTGGCAACAGTCAATGTAATCATGTAACTTCTAGTAGTATCACATATGCACATATCCGTATCAAATTCAAACGACCATTTTCCAATGCAAGAATAACATTTAGTGGCCTCAAACAACAAAATATGGCTTCAATAAATAAAAACTGGACACTGACATCATGGTGTTGTAATCTACACCTTTTATAGTGTACGATATCTTATTTAATCCAAGCAAAATATAAAGCTTTGCCTATAAATAATAAGAAAGGTGTCTTATTAGTACTGAATAGTGCCAACCTTGTGACTAGAGGTGGGCATTGGGCCATGACGTGCCAGGCACGGCCCAGGCCCATCGTACCTTTAAAATTATCGTGTCGTGCCTGGCACGGCCCATTAACAAATGGACCGTGCCAGGCATGGCACGGTAAAAAAAAAAAATTTAGGCCCGGCACGGTCCGTGGCCCATTTTAGGTCATAGGTCGTGCCTGGCCTGGCACGGCCCATGACGACACGGCCCACGTGGCCAACGGCTATATAGCCATTATAAGCCATTAAAATGGCTATATAGCTGTTTAGGAGGGGTTTATACCATTTTACCCCTCCCAACAGCCATATAATGGCTATATCAAAGGGTATTTTTGGAAAAAAAATTGGGACTTCTATAAATAGCCCATTTCTCCCTCATTCTTACCACACCAAACCAACTCTTCTCTATTACTAATATTTCTCTCTTCTAGCAAGTGTCCTAGTATATTAGCAATTTAATTTTTAGTTTGTAAGTATTTTTGTAAGTGGCAAGTGCTCAAGCAAGTAGTCAAGTGCTACAAGGTCACTTCTTGTTGAGAGGCGAGAGCGCAAGAGGAAGCTCATAAATCTCAGCTCCACGCCTTCAGCTCTGATCTTTTTTTAATTCCTTTTTATGGGTTAGTTTTTATTTTTTTATATTTATTAATTAAAAATTTTAGATATGACATCTTTTAACGAAAGTAATTTTAACATGCACCCTTTTTCTGAGGGAGGAAACTAATCCCCAAGGACTCCAACCCCAATCCCAACTCCAAGTTCCCTCTAGAGCCAGTGTCAGTGAATGTCAAACCTCTTCTCGTAAGAGGACTAGTAATGTTTGGATTGATTTTGATAGAATTATGGTTGATGGAGTCTATAAAGCAAAAATGTAAAAAATATGCAAAACTTTACAGTTGTTCTAGTACTTGGGGAATAGGGCATTTAAAAAATATCAAGAGACTCATAGGATGCATGATTCCCATCAATAATGTATCCTTAATATACAAGAGGGATCACTTGTAGGTAATTTTGCATATAACCATGAAAATTAGAAAAAATTATTGGTAAGATGGATAGTTAAAGATGAATTACCTTTTAGTTTATCTGAATCTTATAATTTTGAAAGATATGTTCAATTAGGCCTACAACCTGCTTATAGAAGAACTAGTAGCCGTACCTTTAGAAGAGTGGCTATGACAAACTTTTTAGCAATGAAATAAAGTTTAACTGAAAGCCTCTCAAATTTAAATGCAAGAATTTCTTTAACTTCTGATATTTAGTCGCATCTATAGGTAGTAATTGCTTTATTGCTATTACTGCTCATTATATTGATAATGATTGATAATTAAATAAATGAATTATTTCTTTTCATGCTTTTGATTTTTTGCATTCGGAACAATAAATTTTAAATATTATTTATCAAACCGCATACTCATATAATATTAATAATAAAATAATATCAATTACTTTTGATAATGCATCTAATAATAATTATGTTGTTGCATTATTAAACGATTCTTTGCATCCCATTTTAGATGGACAATTATTTCATATTAGATGTGCATGCCATATTAAATCTTTCTGCTCAATCTGGCATGAACATAATTCAAGAGGTTATTTCAAAAATTAGAAATGCAATTTCTTTTATTTATGCTTCAAGGTTAAGACTTCAAAAATTTAAACAATTATGTATAGATCATGGTAAATGTTTTAAAAAATTTAAACTTGATGTAATAACTCATTGAAATAGTACCTATAACATGATACATGATGCATATCCATATAAAACTTATTAAGTGCTTATATTAATGAGCGTGGATTAGGATTTATATTGACTGAAGCTGTTGGCATCAAGGTAAAATTTTAGAAGATTTTTTGGTTACTTTTTATGATGCTACAAATGTTCTTTCAGGTATTTATTATCCAACTTCTTGTTCATTTTTACAAAAAGTATATGTAATTAGTGAAAATTTTAAAGAATATATATCATGAAGTTTTAATGCCTATTATACATAATATGGAAACTAAATGAATGAATATTGGAATAGGATATGTCCATTGCATAACTTAGCTGTTGTTTTTGATCCTAGAGTTAAATTAAATGGTGTAATTTTTTTATTGATCAATATTGTAAAAATATGAATCAAAATTGATAAGGTAATACGACTTCTTAATGATATTTATGGTTTATATAATGATAAAATTTATGGATCTAGAATACCTACTCAAAGCTCTACTTCTTCTTCTAGATCTCATTCATCGTCTATTTTTTCATTCATTAGAAGACACACACATGCTTCATCTTCTTCATCTTTAAGTAATGAATTGGAATTTTATTTACGAAATGATCTTCATTCTGCATATGATGAAGATCAAATAGAAAGTCTAGATGTATTAGTTTGGTGGAAGAGTGTTAGAAATCAATATCATGTTATGTCTGCCATTGCACGAGATATTTTAGTTGTGCCGATGTCCACAGTAGCATCGGAATCCGCTTTTAGTGCAGGTCACATATTCTAGATGAAAAGAGAGTAGGATGACTGACGAGACAATTGAGATGCTTATCTGCTTCAAAGATTGGTTGTATGCTGAGGCGAGGCTTCAAGATAAAGGTGGACATGACTTAACTAGCGAAGATGATGATGACACAAATACTGAGTGAGTTATTTCTATTTTTATAATTGTATATTTTTATTTTTTAAATTGTTAAAAACTTAAAGTGAGTCATCTTTATTTTTTTTCTATTTTTTCTCCTTTCTTATTGTATTCTGTTCTGGAGGTCAGGCCTAGCCCCCCTCCTTATGTACCATTTTGATTTTAAATTAATAAATTGGTAGGGGTCTATGCCAAACCCCCCATCATTAAGGTGGCTTCATATTAATAAATTTTTTTTATTCCTAACAATTTTTTAATTTATCAAAAAATATTTTTTTTACAAATTTTTTTTATCGAGTGCACGGCCCATTTGGGCCGTGCCTGGCATGGCCCACATGGGCCTATGGCACAGCATGCCATAGGCCCATGTGGGCCTATCGTGCCGGCCCGGCGGGCCGGCCCAGGCCCGTCATGGCCATGCCATGCCGGGCCAATGGAAAAAATTTTCCGAGCCCAGCACGACACGGTTTACTGGGCCGTGCTGGCACAGCCCATGTGAAGTGCCTACCTCTACTTGTGACAGCAAATGAATTCTGCCTTTCCCCTTGTTTAGCAGTAGTGGAAAAATGTCTTGTATTAACATCTCAGCAGTGCAAAGAAGAGCAGAGGTACAAGACATGCCAATTATATTCATGGGTTTACTATAACAATTTTGGATTTTGCACTCTTATGTCCTTAATATATCCAAGAGGTCCAACATATAATTCATGTCTATGCAACTATATCTATTTTCTTAGCGTTTGAAGTGTTGGTTTAGAGAGTATTCAGCTCATTTGTCTGATGCTAGTTTTTGCTTGTGCACCCCAACTTATGAATGTTGAGTTGATTTTCCTTTTATTTTTCTAATAAGCTTTGTGCTCAAGAAAGTGTTTTGATGTAGGACAAGAACAGTAGTGAAGATGCAGATTTCCAAGCAGTAACAATAAATTGTAGTTAGTTGGCCTACAGAATTTCGGACATACTATGATATGTAGTTTCAATAATTTAACTTTTAAGAAGTTTCTTCATCTTAACAACATTCTTTTTTTTATTTATGCATAGAATTCCAATAATCATGGAGGACAAAGTTAGACCAGTTGATGTGGAGGACTGCTGAATTAAAATATAAGAGGTGAATACTCTTGATACCTTTATATGACCATTGCTTGTAAGGAATAGCACCATTCTTTGGCTATATCATATGATTTACTATCTTGACTTTCCGAAGATGAACACATGAGTATAACTTATTTTCTCAGAAATTTGTTGAGTTAAAATAAAGGGTTGACACAAACTTGGGGGCTGGTAATAAAAGTTCACAAATTTTGATGTATTATACCCTGATCAAGTGATATTGGAGGAAAGGATGGTATATGGTGCGGCGGATGTATGCTGGGTTGATTTGGCTAGAAAGGAATGCCAGAATTTTCAGCAGGAAGAAGCAAACTGCAAAAAAGATTAGCAGAAGGGTTGGACAGGATAAGGGAATGGTTTAGAGTGGGCCCCAGCAAAATTCAGGAAGATGTTGAGAATCTGTTCAAGAAGGTGAAAATTTTATGTATTTAGAAATGATAGCAATTTTGGATTGGGTTTTCTTTTCATCTGTTATGTAATTTGTACTGTTAGCCAGTAGCTTTTATCCTTTTCTTACTCAAAGGAGATTTCCTTTCATTATCTCAATGAATTTGATTAGGCTCATTGTGCTTAATCTTGTCCTTGTAAAATGATGCACCATACTGGCTTGAAATTTAGGTGTTCGATTGGACTTGACTTGTTTCTTCCAATCCTGACGAGCTGTCACGTTCCAGACCTAAAAATTTTGAGCTAGGGTGACAACCCGCCCCATGCCGGGCATGCAAGGCATCCCAAAATTTACACATCGATCATTATAAGTATAATAAGTCAATCCAAATCCATACTTTATTACAAACCACTAATATAAGTTTTGGGCTACAAGCCCTACACATAAATATTACTGGGGTTACATCAACACTATGGAACTATTTTATTTAACTAGAGCTCCATCTACCCCATAATTTCATCTTCAATCCCGAGGCTCTGAAAAACATTGTGAGATTTACATGAGTTCACACTCAATAAGTAAGCCTATAATAATGACATAAAATAGTCATATATCATCTTATCTCTCAAGATATTATCAAATCATAATTTTCATAGAAACTTCCAATTTAAATAACATGATATCATAATCATGCATATCATTAAGTCAAAATAATCATGGAAGCTTATAAAACAAATACCAGAATATGCATTGTAAACAAATCCACTGTTTATATTTAATCATTATTATATTATATCATATGTGTCCCATGGCCCTGCAATGCCTCCATCAATCTGTACACATCCTCTACATGTGCGTGGCCTCCACATGCCATATCAATCTGCACACATCCTCTAGATGTGCGTGGCCTCCACATGCCATATCAAAGGAGAACCGCAGTGACACATATAAATATAATTTAAATCCACTGTTTATATTTAATCATTGTTATATTATATTATATGTGTCCCATGGCCCTGTAATGCCTCCATCAATCTGCACACATCTTCTAGATGTGCGTGGCCTCCACATCCATATCAAAGGAGAACCGCGGCGACACATATAAATATAATTCAAATCATTTTACACATGCATGTCACATATTATGCATCATCATAAGCATAATTTCTCTCACAACACATAAACAGTGGTTTGTACATTTTTAACCATTGCATATAATCAATTCACTTCGCAAATAATATCAACTATTATAGCAAATATGCAATTAGATACACATGGTACAACTTACCAATTCCCAAAATAATCAATAAAACTCTATTTCATAAATATGCATAAAACTATAAATACAACCATTTATAATTTATGAAATTATTATATTTGGCTTACTTACCTCAATACGCAAATCCAAGGTGATAAATCAGCTACATGGACCACTGGGCACCTGGGTAATGGTAAGTCAAATCCAAGTCTCCCACGATAAATTTAACTGGCACTTTTATTTGTGCTCCAGTCCATGGAGCTGTCAGATCCCAATTTAGGTTAAGGCATCGATAATAGTTGACTGGCGCGGTAAAGCCAAACTTGTTAAATTTGCTTGCATAGTAGTTGATGTCCTCTTCTGAGATCCAAGAAGGCACTGGCAATGGAAAATTCTCAGGCAGATTCCAATCTTCCTTGGGCATAAGATGAGGTCCTGGATCTCGAGATGTTAGAAATGTTCTGAAGAAGGCTGCAGTTCCTATCTGGGCAAATTGTGCCTCTATAGCTCCAACACAATTGACAACCCATACATAATGATGATCCATCTTCAGGACACATCTTTGACAAACAGAACAGTGATGGCATCGTGGAGGTTTGCTATTTTGACAACTTTTAATACCATAAAAGCTGTCACGCCCCAGACCCAAAAATTTTGAGCTAGGGTGACAACCCGCCGCATGCCGGACATGCAAGGCGTCCCAAAATTTACACATCGATCATTATAAGTATAATAAGTCAATCCAAATCCATAGTTTATTACAAACCACTAATATAAGTTTTAGGCTACAAGCCCTACACACAAATATTACTGGGGTTACATCAACACTATGAAACTATTTTATTTAACTGAGCTCCATCTACCCCATAATTTCATCTTCAGTCCTGAGGCTCTGAAAAACATTGTGAGATTTACATGAGCTCACACTCAATAAGTAAGCCTATAATAATGACATAAAATAGTCATATATCATCTTATCTCTCAAGATATTATCAAGTCATAATTTTCATAGAAACTTCCAATTTAAATAACATGCTATCATAATCATGCATATCATTAAGTCAAAATAATCATGGAAGCTTATAAAACAAATACCAGAATATGCATTGTAAACAAATCACTGTTTATATTTAATCATTGTTATATTATATCATATGTGTCCCACGGCCCTGCAATGCCTCCATCAATCTGTACACATCCTCTAAATGTGCGTGGCCTCCACATGCCATATCAATCAGCACACATCCTCTAGATGTGCGTGGCCTCCACATGCCATATCAAAGGAGAACCATGGTGACACATATAAATATAATTTAAATCCACTGTTTATATTTAATCATTGTTATATTATATCATATGTATCCATGGCCCTGCAATGCCTCCATCAATCTGCACACATCCTCTAGATGTGCGTGGCCTCCACATGCCATATCAAAGGAGAACCGCGGACACATATAAATATAATTCAAATCATTTTACACATGCATGTCACATATTATGCGTCATCATAAGCATAATTTCTCTCACAACACATAAACAGTGGTTTGTACATTTTTAACCATTGCATATAATCAATTCACTTTGCAAATAATATCAACTATTATAGCAAATATGCAATTAGATACACATGGTACAGCTTACCAATTCCTAAAATAATCAATAAAACTCTATTTCATAAATATGCATAAAACTATAAATACAATAATTTATAATTTATGAAATTATTATATTTGGCTTACTTACCTCAATACGCAAATCCAAGGTGATAAATCAGCTACATGGACCACTGGGCACCTGGGTAATGGTAAGTCAAATCCAAGTCTCCCACGATAAGTTTAACTGGCACTTTTATTTGTGCTCCAGTCCATGGTGCTGTCAGATCCCAATTTAGGTTAAGGCATCGATAATAGTTGACTGGCACGGTAAAGCCAAACTTGTCAAATTTGCTTGCATAGTAGTTGATGTCCTCTTCTGAGATCTAAGAAGGCACTCGCAATGGAAAATTCTCAGGCAGATTCCAATCTTCCTTGGGCATAAGATGAGGTCCTGGATCTCGCGATGTTAGAAATGTTCTGAAGATGGCTGCAGTTCCTATCTGGGCAAATTGTGCCTCTATAGCTCCAACACAATTGACAACCCATACACAATGATGATCCATCTTCAGGACACATCTTTGACAAATAGAACAGTGATGGCATCCTGGAGGTTTGCTATTTTGACAGCTTTTAATACCATAAAAGCTGTCAAACCCCAGATCCAAAAATTTTGAGCTAGGGTGACAACCCGCCGCATGCCGGGCATGCAAGGCATCCCAAAATTTACACATTGATCATTATAAGTATAATAAGTCAATCCAAATCCATACTTTATTACAAACCACTAATATAAGTTTTGGGCTACAAGCCCTACACAAATATTACTGGGGTTACATCAACACTATGGAACTATTTTATTTAACTGGAGCTCCATCTACCCCATATTTCATCTTCAATCCCAAGGCTCTGAAAAATATTATGAGATTTACATGAGCTCACACTCAATAAGTAAGCCTATAATAATGACATAAAATAGTCATACATCATTTTATCTCTCAAGATATTATCAAGTCATAATTTTTATAGAAACTTCCAATTTAAATAACATGCTATCATAATCATGCATATCATTAAGTCAAAATAATCATGGAAGCTTATAAAACAAATACCAGAATATGCATTGTAAACAAATCCACTGTTTATATTTAATCATTGTTATATTATATCATATGTGTCCCATGGCCCTGCAATGCCTCCATCAATCAGCACACATCCTCTAGATGTGCATGGCCTTCACATGCCATATCAAAGGAGAACCGCGGTGACACATATAAATATAATTTAAATTAACTGTTTATATTTAATCATTATTATATTATATCATATGTGTCCCACGGCCCTGCAATGCCTCATCAATCTGCACACATCCTCTAGATGTGCATGGCCTCCACATGCCATATCAAAGAAGAACCGCGGCGATACATATAAATATAATTCAAATCATTTTACACATGCATGTCACATATTATGCGTCATCATAAGCATAATTTCTCTCACAACACATAAACAGTGGTTTGTACATTTTTAACCATTGCATATAATCAATTCACTTTGCAAATAATATCAACTATTATAGCAAATATGCAATTAGATACACATGGTACAACTTACCAATTCCCAAAATAATCAATAAAACTCTATTTCATAAATATGCATAAAACTATAAATACAACCATTTATAATTTATGAAATTATTATATTTGGCTTACTTACCTCAATACGCAAATCCAAGGTGATAAATCAGTTACATGGACCACTGGGCACCTGGGTAATGGTAAGTCAAATCCAAGTCTCCCATGATAAATTTAACTGGCACTTTTATTTGTGCTCCAGTCCATTGTGCTGTCAGATCCCAATTTAGGTTAAGGCATCGATAATAGTTGACTGGTGCGGTAAAGCCAAACTTGTCAAATTTGCTTGCATAGTAGTTGATGTCCTCTTTTGAGATCCAAGAAGGCACTGGCAATAGAAAATTCTCAGGCAGATTCCAATCTTCCTTGGGCATAAGATGAGGTCCTGGATCTTGAGATGTTAGAAATGTTCTGAAGATGGCTGCAGTTCCTATCTGGGCAAATTGTGCCTCTATAGCTCCAACACAATTGACAACCCATACACAATGATGATCCATCTTCAGGACACATCTTTGACAAACAGAACAGTGATGGCATCATGGAGGTTTGCTATTTTGACAGCAACTGCAGTAGCCTATGGTTGGTCTTCTTTCCAACCCCTCTGAACCAGACCATGCAGAGGCCCTGGTCATAGGAGAAACATAATCAGACGATGTCACAGAACTTCTTCCCACTTCCAAGTTCTTTTTTTCAAGCGGTGGTCTCCAATTTAGAGGAACGGAACCAGGTTCAACAAAAGCTACCCTAAAATAACTCCATATTAACAAAGCAAGCAGGAGATGGAAGGCGATGATGATGGAGATGGCAAGGAGGGAGGTGAGGCTGCCATGGAAGAGGAACGGGCCTCAGGCGATGACGACGATGGTGCAGTAGGAAAGGGCGATGATGGCGGCTACAAGGAGGATCATGAAGTAGCCGAGGACCTTGAGGCCAGAGCAATGGTGGAAGGGGTTGGTGCCACTACAAAAAAATGATTTATTATGACGAATTAATTCGTCACAATAGGTACAAATGTCGTCGTAATAATGTATTACGATGATAAAAACTTCATCGTAATACATTACAAATCGTCGTAGTAATATATTGTCGTAATAACCTATTACGACGAAAATATGTCGCCGTAATATCAACCTATTACGGCGAAAATAAGTCGCCGTAATAGGTTTTTATTTAAATTTTAAAAATATTAAAAATTTATTACGGCGACTTATTTTCGCCGTAATATCAACCTATTACGACGAAAATAAGTCGTCGTAATAGGTTTTTATTTAAATTTTAAAAAATATTAAAAATTTATTACGGCGACTTATTTTGTCGTAATAGGTTGATATTACGGCAAAAAAAAGTCGTCGTAATAGGTTTTTATTTAAATTTAAAAAATATTAAAAATTTATTACGACGACTTATTTTTGCCGTAATAGGTTGATATTACGGCAAAAATAAGTCGCCATAATAGGTTTTTATTTAAATTTAAAAATTAATTAAATACCTATTATGGCAACTTATTTTCACCGTAATATCAACCTATTACGGCAAAATAAGTCGCCGTAATAAATTTTTAATATTTTTTAAAAATATTAAAATTTTATTTTAATATTTTTTTATTGCACCTATTACAATAATTAAAGCAACGATACTAGAAATAATTTTCTAATATAAAAGTTTCACAAAATAATTTAATAAAAGTTTTCATTCATTTCAATAAAATCATCATATACAATGTTTCAAAAAATACATAATTTGAAAAAAATACATGTACTATGGAGGTGAAGTCTGCTGGGATCCACTAGGATGATATCCAGGCACTAACTGTCGCATGAAAGCAGTGAGCTCAGCAGTCGTCGCCTTTAGATCCTGGATAGTCTTCTCTTGCTGAGTGAGTTTGTCCTCTTGCTGAGTGAGTTTATCCTCTTGCTGAGCGAGCTTATCTTCTTGTTGAGCAAGCTTATTCTCTTGCTGAGCGATGAGCTCTCGGCACTCATGTAATTCACCCTTTAATTGTGAGTTTTCAGAAGATGAAGAACTACCTCTAATTCTCGATGTACCCTTCGGTAATGGACCCCATCCTCTTTTATAACCAGATCTAGAGCCTAAAACCTCCTCCAAAATGACATCCTCATTGATTGGTTCTACTGTAGAGTCCTGTGAGGAAAGTCGCTCTATTAACTGTGCCTGCAATGAAAAGAAAACAAATTCAATATGTTTACTATAAAACATTACATTCAATAATATTATATTTTTAATTGATAAAACTTACATGGGTTTCTTCAGCTTTTTCATTTATCCATTGATTCTTCTTTTTATCAAAATGAAGAGTATTCCACAGATGAAGTCTTGATGGCTCCTCTCCAGTAACAGGATCTCTCTGAAAAAAAAAAATAATAATTTAAAACAATAATTTAAGACAATAATCTAATACAATTATCAATGTATCAATGGAATAATCTAATACAATTATAATATTTTTGATAAAATTAAATCAAGTATGATAGGATTTTGGAGTCTCTGGCAACAAATCAGCCAGCTCCAATGAGTTCTGGCATGGTCCAATTGATCATTACTATTGCAGCTGTATTTAGCACTACATCACTCTCTCTTTCTCTATCTGAATGCTAGGACAATTTAGGTAGCATGTTAGAGTCCTTGTAGATTACAGCTGAACATTATCATTGAACACAATTAATTGAAACCGTACTGCACGTTCTGTTGTCCAATGCTTCGATACAGCAGATATATAAGATAAAATCAAGAGAGACCTTGAGTTGTCAGACATGGTACATGAAATATATGGCAATGCTATTAAGTAACGTGAGAAAGCATTGGTTCGGCGTGGGCTTGCCATAGTAGTTATAGCACAATATAAAGTTCAAGGGCAAAAGAAATGTCAAAAATCATATTTGGCTAAAGAATTTTGTGCAGGTAATCTTATTCATCAGCCAAGCTATATCTAGTTAAGAACGCGAAAAAAAATGGACAGTAGAACAAACTGGAGGAGCAAATAAGATTAAAGAAATAGGGTATAATGGTGTATCAATTGCAAGAACACAATAAGATACTACAGCACTACGACTTGAGGGACTTGACAATTTTAAGCTATCAATTGTTTGCTAGTAAAACTGCAAGGAACAAAGGAAGAGCGCCAAGAGTTACACAGCCCAGCTTATGCAATGGCAGTCATGCAAAGTTAATTGCAGCAAGTTGTTAAGATACAAAATGAAGAGCATGTGGCACATGTGCAAGTGATAGAAGGGCAAAAGAAAAGTGGTCAGATATCAAATCATGATATAATGTTAATTAGAAATTAATTTTTAAAATTTGTAACATGAATCTTGAAGATTCTGTAGCCTTGAGTGTCAAAGTATTCAAACTTTCCAAAGCATTCTAAAGTCAAATTATTCAAGAATTCCAAAGCATTCTAGAATCTCAAAGTGTTCTAGATTCTACCAAATGAAGGTAGTCTTGAATTGAAAAGGTCCCAATTCAAATCGGAAAATCTTAATCATGCCGCAAATGAAGCTAGTCTCAATCATTTTATTACATGCCACAGGCATCAAGAAGAATCTCTTACTATGGCAAGTGCATAATGTCAATAGTTTTGATTGACACAAATAACTGGTAAAGTCCCAATGTATATGTGTCAACTCTAAGGTTAGCTCTATTCAAAACATTAATCAGTGTCCATATATAGTCTATGCTTACACCCAAATAAATGCAGACTTTAGAATACATTAATCTTAACATTTCCGGAACATTAGTTTCACAACCATGGAGAGGCACCTAACACAGAATTTTTTCTACAAGATAACATACAAAAAGGGTGTCACAATGCACAAGGTTCCGTCCACCGTAGGACATGAGGATGGTCGCTTGTATGCAGCCTTACCACTATTTCCATGTTTTAACACAGGTCAATCTTACATTGCACCAATGTCTGTCCTTTGAGGTAACATATACTATCTCAAAAGTACTGAATTTCTTTTCACATGTTAAAAAAATACCAATGAAAGACACTTCCAGAATAATCAATCCTTCAAGAAGTGATTATCTTTAATTAATAATATTGCATATTTTGCAAAAAACCTGTTGGACATATCCAAATGATTCTGTTTTTCTAACTGAATGAGTTTTAGCTTTTTCTCCCCTTAAGCAAGCATGCATGATTCCCCAAACCAGAACCTACAACAGAATTATTCTCACAATACAAGTTACCTTGTGCCAAATTAAAGACCTTAGAATTGCATAAACAAAAGTCTTTCCCCCAAAATAAATGAAATTATTTGCCCATATTCTAGGCCATCAGGTCCATTGACGAGTTCTAGGTCATAAGACTAGTTGACAGGAAAAATATGAGAATCTAAAGGAGCTGTGTTATAACAAGGAAGAAGGCTACCGATAGAAATCATAACAAAAATTCCAAATGTGACCGCATGAATAACATTGAAGAATCTATAACTGCCTACTACGCATTTTAGTAACATGGACAGAAAATGATGAGACCTAGTAAGCTAAATTTCAGCAACTGAAAATTTTCTAACAGGATATCATAATTAAATAGGTGTTCACCAAATAAATCACTTGGACTGGATGGTTTTAGCAGGACGAACTTCAAACAACTTTTCATTCATAACTAAGACATGTTCTGAAACTCCAGATTCCCTTCATACAATGCAAGCATACCTAGTGTACGTAGCAATAAGAATTAATGGGATTTCATCAAGTACCATTTTAAGAAGGCTAACTATAAGTTGCTGATTTCACATACTTAATTTGGCATATCTTGACAAGAGCACAAACACAACCAAATATATTAACTTGTTGGTGGCTTGGTCTATTTGTTCAGCAAGCCATTTTGAGAAGTTCGTGGTTGGGTGTATTTCTTAACAAATGAGTTCTTGAGAACTGCATGGCTTGCTTATGTTTGGCTTCATTAAGCTCAAAACAATGCCTTACATGCAGTTAACAGGTGCTTCCAGGAATTTATTGAATAATGACATCAACGTCTTATAATAACATGCCAATATGACAGAAGGTTAAAAGCATCATTACAGGATTATGCTTCCTAAATTTTCTGCAAAAGCACAGCTCAAAATGATGCCTTACATGCTGCTAACAGGTGCTTCCAAGCATTTGTTGAATAATGACCTCAACTTTTTATAATAATATGCCAATATATGACTGAGGGTTCAAAGCATCATTACAGGATTATGCTTCCTAAATTTTCTGCAAAAGCCCACATTCCCAATATTAAATATTTCAATGTCATTCCTTCTTCACCAAAACAAATCTGAACCACTTGCATGGTGACAGCAGAAACGAGTGCAAACACAATAACTCAAATGGGTAAAGTGCTGAAAATTTTGAAGTACAGATTATGGGAATGTATTTAGTATCTAAACATATCAATTAATTGTCCCCAGATGCCAATGAAATCTGATTATGCTGATAATTGCTCCTATATTGATCCATAATTTTAAAATCTAGGAAATCCACAAAAATTCAAAACAAATCAACCGTTTCAGTCTTTGAGAAGAAAGCTTCTTCGCTCAATCAACATAATTCTAAAAGGCCCAACAAGACGCGGCATAAAATGCTCGGAAACATCAAAAGAAAGAGCTCAGATGGAAGGGTCTTGCTAGATGATGGAAAGAGCGCAGTAGAGCAACGAGATCATGACCGAGAGACCACATGGCCGGCCTCGGTACGCCGGGAACCAGCAGAGAGAGAGAGAGAGAGGACAAAGCCATTCATTATAGCTTAAATTTTATGTAGTAATGGAAATCGAGATAGAATGGTTAAAGAATAACATACTCCGTGTAGTACAGAAGGATGCTGGAATCGTAGGTCAAGATGTCGCACGAAAGGACGGCGATCAAGGCGACCAAGGCCAGGAGCCTGAGATAGAGCAGCCAGGCAGGGCTGACCCCCCCCTTCTCTCGGTGTTCGCAGGCGGAGAGGAGCTCGGAGCTGACGGCGGAGACGAGCTCGGGGGAAGACGGAAGACGGCGGGAGGAGGGAGGGTTTCACAGAAAAAAAAAAATCGCGCGAGGGTTAGGGTATTAAGGGGACCTTATTACGGCGAAAATAACTTTCGTCGTAATAAGGTCTGGCATGAAGATATTTTTTCACTATATTACGACGAATGTTTAAATTCGTCGTAATATGTTTATTTATTACGGTGAAAATGTATTTCACCGTAATAAAAAGAAAAAAAAATTAAAAAATTTAAAATCATAAAATAAATTGTGAAATTATTACGACGAAGTTATAATTCGTCGTAATACATCTTATAATTACGACGAAAATGTATTTCGCCGTAATAAAAAGAAAAAAAAAATTAAAAAAAATTTAAATCAAAAAATAAATTCTGAAATTATTACGATGAATTTTATAATTCGTCGTAATAAATCTTTTAATTACGGCAAAAATTTATTTCGCCGTAATAAAAAGAAAAAAAAATTAAAAAATTTAAAATCATAAAATAAATTGTGACCTTATTACGATGAATTTATAATTCATCGTAATAAGTCTTCTAATTATGGCGAATATTTATTTCACCGTAATAAAAAGAAAAAAAATTTAAAAATTTAAAATCATAAAATAAATTGTGAACTTATTCCGACGAATTTATCATTCATCGTAATAAGTCTTCTAATTACGGCGAAAATTTATTTCGCCGTAATAAAAAGAAAAAGAAAATTAAAAAATTTAAAATCATAAAATAAATTGTGAACCTATTACGACGAATTTTAAATTCGTCGTAATACGTCTTATAATTACGGCAAAAATATATTTCACCGTAATAAAAAGAAAGAAAAATTTAAAAATTAAAACCATAAATTAAAATGTGGACCTATTACGACGAATTATAATTTTCGTCGTAATAAGTCTCTTTATTACGGCGAAAAAGGTTTTTGCCGTAATAAAAAGAAAGAAAAATTAAAAAATTAAATTATAAAATAAAATGTGGACTTATTACGATGACTTTTAAATTTCGTCGTAATAAGTTTTTTTTTTACGGCAAAAATTTATTTCGCCAATAAATAATTATTATGACGAATTTAATTTTTATTTCGCCGTTATAAATAAACCTATAACGACGAAAATATTTCGCCATAATAAGTTCACCACAAATAACATTCTTTTTTGTAGTGTGCGATGGTAGCAGTCCATGCCCATGTGGTGACCTTGGAATTCCCCCCTACTAGAGTCCACCAGCAGCCCTAGGCCGTACGCCGGCAGCCGCCCTCCGCCGCCTCGCGCCGAGAAGAGCCGCTTCCAGGTTCCCACTGCCAGCTTCTTTGCTAATCGCGGGAAGGTCGATCAAGATCCGGATGGAGCCGGGAAGGTCGATCAAGATCCGGATGGAGCCACGGGAGAGGCGTAGCTGAGATCTCTGTACTCCCCTCCTCTCTCTCTCTCTCTCTCTCGTAGGCATTAGGAGGATGGCAAAGGATTTCCTAGAGGAGATGAGCGCCCGGTTGAAGGGGGGGAGTCACCCTCCATCTCCTTATAAACCTCACACGACGCCTCGTACAGGACTCCGAAAACCCATTCGTTACGCAGAATTGAAAACTTAACCGCCACGTGTAACCGCAGGAATCCCAAGCGTCACCCGTCGCAGGAATCCTACGCTAAATCTCACGAACCAGGTAATTAAGATCCCGGGGGTTACACAAGCTATGCAACTTCTGATGTCACTCGACTGGACGAGGACTTGGGACAGAACAACAGGATCTAGTTTTGCAGCATAGCTTTTGTAACCCACCTGTGGATAAATTGACCTAGACTAGATTATTTCTTATTATATGCTGTGTTTATGACGTTTGTCCCAAATTATACATATTTCTATTATTGGTGTATGGTTAAGTTGTAAATATGAAGGATGTGCTATGAAGTCGCTGAACCGGTTTCGTACTTGTATCTCCCTGGTTTTGCAGTCATCATCTGGGGAATACTTTTTGGTATATGATACTTAAATCAGTTGCCTTGCAAACAATGAAAGACATGCTTCATTCATGGATGTGGTAGACCTGTTTCGGACCTGCGGCTGGTAAAATGATTAGTACGTTGTGGGAATAAAGCTCACACAAGTTGTATCTAGTATTAATCTGCATTAATCTCTGCTTGATTTGTTGTTTCTCTTGGTTATATATTTCTGCAAATGATTTGTTATTATCAAAGGTCCATAATGATCATATGCAGCATTGATTGTTCTTTTTTGGAACCACGATATGAAGCAGAATCTCTAATTCTAGGTTTCTGTATGCAATGGGAGCGGTAAAGAAACAAAAAGAAAAGAAAATTGAACAACATAAATCCATCATGCATCAATGGCATTTTCTTTTCTTACACTGTTATGGTCTCATCCAATGAAGGAAACATCAAAAATGTCAAAGGCAATCACTGTTTCTTATTTAGTTACTTTCTTGCTAATAATTTCCCTCAGACTAGTTATTATTTTAATCTAAGCTGACAAGCTCATGGGTCATCATCCATGTAATACACCAGACCACCTGCATTGCAAACATTTTAATAAAGTACAGCGGCCATGATTGCGGAACCAACCCTTTTAAGTATGCTCTGCAAACTTGAGATGATCTGAACTCTTAAATCTAAGCTATCTATCATGATCCAGGAGTCAAAATCAACCTATACAAGTTCTTAGAATTTTTATAAATTGACTAAATACACATCAGCATGAGTTCTTATGAGGCACTAAAATTACAGCCTTGAGGCAGCGTTCTTCTAATTTCATTGTTTTATGGAGTTGATTTTGAGATCTCTAATCCATCATGTCTTTTAAGCAGGTGATTGACCTTATCTTCAATGCACCAAATGAACGGTTGTGATTTATGTTTGACCATACTTTGAAATAGAAAAAACCGTTAAAAAATCTTTCATCCCTCCACCTGGATTCCTGTCCCTTTTTTCCCAACCGAGATCCCAGTGATGTCAAGGCTCAACTAAAATTAAATAACTAAATAACTAAATAAAATAACCTAAAATTCAATTTAAAATATTCCAAATTTAGTCCACATCCTCTGTCCAACCATTGTGCTAAATAACGAAAGAAACGATCATTTCTATCCATTGGAAAGAGCAAAATAAAGAAATAAATAAATAAACCAAATAACAATAAAGCACTCTTCCGCAATTGTTTTCAGAGGAAAGAGAGAAAGAAAATCGCGATCCTCAATCCGTGTTCTCGTGGTTCGGCTTGAGAGTGGATTGGTTCACTCTCGGGTTGATCCACAGAAGCATAGCGTTCATCATGGGGATGTTAAATTGTATAAAGAGGAGAACGAAGAAGATGACGAGTTGCGTCTATTTTAAAGAGACGTCGTATGAGAATAAAAGGGAAACGAAGAAGAGGAAGACAAAGTGGCCATGGAGGATAAGAAAAGGGAAAAGTCTTTGTATATAGCCTCAAGTGCAGCAAGTCTTACTGGGCTGTATCGCCTTTCACCACCTATTGATCCATGTGGATCCTATATAGTCTGACGATACGGAACGGAATAACTCTGATACAATATTACGTTTTGATCGCGACGTTCATTAAAAGCGCTTTCTTTTTATTTTAAAAACCATTTTGTTGAGACAACAATGATGAGCCTACATAGAACATAGGAAACAAAAATTTTTACATGAAATTATTACTTATTTAGGATGTTGTCACCATTGTCATTATTGTTATTATTATTATTACTACTATTACTACATTAATAATTATTATAATATATAATTGATATTATATTAGTTATAATGTATTTATAATATTATAATAATTTATATAATAATAACTAATATTATATTATTATATATATATATAATATTAAAATTATTTAATATCATATTAGATATTAAATACTATAATATTATTAATATTATATTAGATTGATTTGATTATATTTGAATGTAGCTAAGCTTATATTCAGTCATCTCTCATACCATTAGGTCTACACAGTTTAGAGATCTAAAAATAAAAAAGGTGAAAAAATATGGGATGGCTTCGAGATCTATATGGGCCAAAGGGTTAAGAAGATATTCAGATTTGAACTTAGTTATATTCGAATGTAGTTGAATTTATCTCATATTATATATATTATATAATATTAAATAATAATATTATTATTATAATTTATGAAAATAATAATATTATTATTACTATTATATTCATTATAATTAATTATATTATATTATTATTGTTATATTATATTTGAATTTATATTATTAATTAAATATTTAATAAATTATTAAAGTTTGTTACAATTTGATATAATTATATTAAATTATAATTGAATGTAATTAAATATAATAATATAATTAAATGCCTTTTAAAACATAATTAATATAGTGATTTTAAATTAATTATTTTAATTAATTATTAAAAAAGAATAATTTAGGAAAATAAAACATTGAATTGAATTTTTATTTCTTTAAAACATGAGAATTTATTTTAATTCCATTGTTTTATGTATTGTGGGTCAAACATAAGAATTTATTTATAAATAAATTTTACAATAAATTTCATTTCATTTAGAAATGATTTCTTAATTAATTGTGTTCCAAATAATCTCGATTACAAATTTAATTTTTTTTTGAAGATTTTGATTTCCATTCTATTGGTAACTATTTTTATCCTTTCTGCTCAACTCCTCCTCTTTCTTATCCTCATATAATGTTCATAAGCTTTCTTATCACAATATTTTGATGTCGTTCATTAGCTCTCCTATCATCCAATAGAAGTATGCATTTATCATAACCATACATTGAAAAGAAACCAAATCATAGCTAAACTCCAAAATAAAAACCCTAATAGTCATAATTAATGATTATTTTATTTTATAAATTTTAATTTTAACAAATAAAATTAAAAATCTAAATTGTTTTCAATCCTAAGATTTTGATGAATTAAATAACAATAATAAAATTCATCTGACTTTAATCTTAATTCTTTTATGAATTAAATAGATACAAAAAAAGGGAAGTTGTTCCAAATTCTAGTGGAATCTTGCTTTAAATTCGATTTTGAAACCGTCTAATTTCAACATTCATTTAGGCGGCCCCATGACTCCTATTGAAAGAAAAACTCTTTCTAACCGCTCACAGTGATTAGCTATGTATGGCCATGCATACAGTGTTAAAAGAATAGAATGTTCTTGATGTATATATGCACACAGCCAATCATCGCACATGATGGTTATGCATATGGTACTAAAAGAATAAGAATGCTTTTGGTACATGCATGATCATATGCGCATGATTAATTATCGTGCATGATATTCATGTTTTGCACTGTGCATGATACACAAACACTTCTTTTTCTTTTTGAAATATATTTCATCTTCCCTGAGATCTTCCCCAACTTTTCCTTAAAGGAAAAAGCCGGCAATTGGGCCTAATAATCCATGGCTTGTCATGTCTGACACGAAAACAATCAGGTTTTCACCTGCTTTTCCTTGATGATTATTGGATAAACAAAATAAAGCCTCCCCTCGTTATTTTTTTTCGTGCTGGTAAGAAAAAGTGTTATTTATGGCACCACAAAGTTTTAATGGTTTCGTTATTGAAGAGTGGTTTCATGTGTCCAATTCTAATAATTCTCTTTACATAGCAGTAGATTAGAGCTCGGTACATGCAATACGCGTGCCTTAGAAATGAATAAGCAATATTTTTTTCTAGACCGACAAAGTTTTAATGGAGCCTTATTCATTGCTTGAAAGTTTTCTTTTAAATAATAAAATAAAATCATATTTTTTTATTAAAAATAAAAAATATAATTAAAGATATCGATTTTGTTTCCTTTTATTTCATATTTCATGGGTTCGACCCAATTGTTAAATTATAGTCAAACAAAGGTTGGTTTCTAAATTTTTCTAGATTTATTGGGCAAGATGGATTCAGCCCTTTTTTTTTTTTCAGATTGTATCAAAAAAAACTAATGGATACAATTCTTAAATTGCAGTCAACAGAGATATGATTCTAAATTTCGGTTTATTAAATCTTTACGGATTTAGTCATTTATTTGAGGATATATATGGGTGATTCACCGTCAATAAATTTAGTAACGCTTCCGGTCCCACCATGCTGGCCATGCTGGCCTGACCCATGCAATGAATTAATCCGTTGGCTCTCATCACTCACGCCAAATGCCCTTCGCTTGTAAACTAAGGTAATGTTTGATAGAAAAAATATTATCCATGGATAAGTGTACGGGATAGAGTTTGTTCCTTGGTTATCCCTAGGGATATCCCTTGGCTATCCCATTAATCATATCAAATGCAAAAAGGTAAATCCATATGATAACTTTTTTTTTACTCTTATTTGGAGGGATAACCAGCTATTCCTACATTTTCTAGGGAATAAATTGAGGGGATATCCCATGGTTAACCATGGATTATTCCTTTGGCTAACTTTATTCCAGCTATCCCTTATAGTTATGGCTTTTGAGAATAAGAGGGAATATCCAGAGTATATCCTCTCTTATCCCCTATTTCAAACACTACCTAAAGGTGGGCAACGGGCCTGGCACAGCTCAGGTTTATCATGTCTTAAAAAATTATCGTGCCGTGCCTGGCATGGCCTAGTAACAAACGGACCGTGCCAGGCATGGCACGGTAAAAAAAATGCAGGCATGGCCCGTGGCCCAAAAATGGGCCATGGACCGTGCCGGGCCTGAGCCGTGCCGGGCCTGGCATGGCCTATGGTTTTTGAGCTTTCAGTTTCTGAAACCGAAGGAGGCGAAATCAAATAGCCAAGGCAAAATCACTGGAAGGAACTGGAAACCTTGTATAGATTACCAGTCATGATCTTCGGCAGGTCCAAACCAGGAAAGATCCCCTGATCAGACAAAAACCTCATATCAGTTTTTCATCTTATAAGCTGAAGAAAAAAAGAAGAAAAAGAGAAAATAGAAGAACAACAGAAGGGAAAAATGATGATCTTTTCATTTAGAGAAGAGAGAAAACGAGGCAAAAAGATGATCTTTTTCATATTTTCCAAGAACAAGAAGAAAAGAAGAGAAATCCGACATGGAGCTTCTTATGGAGGGGCCTGGCCAATGCTTAGGATGGCGAGGAGGCTTGGGACCGGTGATGGCGATGAAGTCGTCCACGATCTCCTCCTTCGATAGTGAGATGTTGAACTCCGCTAGCTTCACCTTCTTTGCCGTCTTCTCCTCTCCCTTAGCACCAGCTATGGACCTTAAAGATCTCGTCATGGGACCAGAGTCCAGCCTCGCGATCTCCACTCGAGCCCGGTCACTGCTCGCCGGCCTCGTCTCCTGGCGATGATCTCGTTGCTCCTCCAAAACGAGAGGACCGTCTCTCTCAAGCTCCTTAGGCTGGGGCCGGTAGGGGATGCGGAGGATGAGCCTCGGGTGACGACTAGAAGGAGGGGAAGGATCATTCTTAGTTTGGGGTGGAGGAGGAGGAAGAGGAGACGCAGGGGAGGGACGTCGATGGTCAGTGATCTGGCAGTGGCCAGAGACTAGCTGGCAACGGAGGATGCAAGTGCCGCCCCACCGGAGCGTCGGGTTGTCGAAGGGGACCAAAAAGCTGGACCCTACAGCCGTCGCCGCCACTCAGGCTTCGGTGGCCCATCAATCTCGGAGCACCTTAACACCATCTAAGAGAGAGAGAGAATGGAACGGCGAAGGGAGAGGACTCGAGAGCGCGGTGCGAGGGGGCTTCTTGGCTGGTACTGTACCAAGCCGTGCCTGGGCTATGCTGGCACAGTGGGCCGGCACGTGGGCCGTACCGGATCAGTTGAAAAAATATTTCGAGTCCAACACGTATGATTTACTGAGCTATGCCGGCATAACCGGTACCATAACAACACCAGACCATATTAGGCACGGCCCATTTCGTACTAAATCGTAACATGCTATGGACACCCGGCCAGTGCCTACCTCTATTGCAAACGGCCGACACTAGCTTCCACTCGAATTCAATCGCTGGTCCCCAACTCCAACGCGCCAAAGTAGCAAACAACTTTAGTCTTGCGGAACACCGCACCGCACCGTGTCACCCAGGGTGAAATTTACCTACATGGGATGGCAGGTGGCAAATAAGGCAACGACCTCAACGGCCGAATGCAGCAAGCAAGAGAGAGAGAGAAAAAAAAAAAGAAAACCCGAGGGCCTTGAATGCCTTCCTTCTCTAAACCCCTCTTCTCCCCTTCTTTCCTTTCCCATGCCATCTTCGGTTCACTGAACCCATCTCCTCCTTCTTCTGCTTCTTTCGCCTTACACCCATTACATTAGTTTTCTCCTGTTCTATCTCTCTTGTCTTCTCTGTATCACCGTCTCCATCTCTCTCTCTCACATACACACAGACTTTCTTCTCTTCTCTCGTACTCCTTTGGTTGACCGATACAGAGCAAAAGGGAGCAACGATGGAGAAAAAGGAGCTTTGGTGGAAGAAAGAGAGGAAAACATGGTGGCAGCAACGGTGCGAAGAGAACCCATCAAAGAATGGGATGGTTCATCAATCCCACGGGGGGCTTTCCAGGGGCTCCTCCCTTCGTGCCTTCGCGGCATAAAGCCCCGTCCTTTGCCGCTGCGGAGGCGCCTGAGATCCTCTTCAAAGGGTGGCGGTCCCACCTGAGAATCTGGGAGGAATGGGTCCACAAGATGGAGCCCATTTATGGCGAATCCTGGAAGAAAGCAGGGATTTTTGAGGCCATCAAGGCCTCTGTTTACAAAATTCGGAGGGGCATAGCGCTGGTGCTGGGGATCGCGGCGTACTGGTGCGAGGAGACCAGCTCCTTTCTCTTCCCCTGGGGGGAGGCCACCGTCACGTTAGAAGACGTTATGGTTCTCGGAGGGTACCCGGTGGGCGGCGAGCCGGTGAGGGGATCGCTGGACGGTGAGCTTGCGGAGATGAAGCAGAGGCTGACGACCGAGCACAAGAAATTTTACAGATATACGTGCAAGAAGCCTGAGCCGAGCGCGTGGGTAAGGCACTTTTCGGAGGGCGAGGGCGACGAGTTGGAGCACGCCGCCTTCTTGTCGCTCTGGCTGTCGAGGTTTGTCATCCCTGCTCATCCTGAGAAGACTGTGTGTGTGCAGGCGATCCCGATCGCCGTTCGGCTGGCGCGAGGGGCCAGGATCGCCCTCGCTCCGGCGGTCCTCGCGAGCCTCTACCGGGACCTGCGGGCGGTGAAGGATTTTCTCGTCAGCAGGTGCAACCAAGAGGTACAAACTTTGGCTGTCTGGGCTCCTTTTGATTTATTGCAAATGTGGGTCTGGGAGCGCTTCGAGGTTCTGAGGCCTGATGTGAAAAAATTTGTGGATTATGGTGAGCCGAGGACCAAGAGATGGACTGATGCGAGTAGGAAGTTGGAATTCTCATTCATTCGTTGGGTCTTTGAGTCGCCGAGTCAGTTTCAGTGGCGACCTTATGCGTTTAGTTTGGATAATTGGAGGAAACCAGCCTTTTATAAAGAGAATGGTGAATGGATTCATGGCTGTGCAGATGAAGATGGGGAGTTGAGATCATTTGCTCAGTGCTTGAGAGCTTCTGAGCTAGTAGGAGTAGATTGTATCGAACAGTATCTTCCACATCGGGTGGCGATGCAGTTTGGGTTGGATCAGGACTTGCCTGGTCATGCCCCTCGTTCCGATTCAACGTGGGAGGCCGCATGGAAAACATATGAAATCGATGCAAAGGATGCCGTGTTCTATGTTCCTCCTGAGATCTTCAGGTCTGATGTCACCCTCCAGTATTCAGTTTGGTGGCAGAAGTGCATGCTGCCTCATTGTATCGATGCAGCTAAAAGTGTTGTGGGTCCACATTGTTCCTTGGCGACTAGCCAAAAAGATGTGAAGAAACGAAAGGCAGGGAGAAAGAATAAAAAGGAGAAGGACTGCTCTCTGCCCGCTCAGAAGAAGCAAATGTTGGGAGAGTCCCAGGGTACGCCACTCTTAGACTCGTCTGCCGTTAAAAATCATCGCAGTGACGGTACAGACGAGCACATAAAATCTCAGGAGACTTCAGAGCAATGCAACCAGACTGCAGAGGCGACCAGAGATATTAACATAGAAAACAAAACAGAACTGGGAGAAGCTGGTCGATCTGATACGTTGGATACGAGGTATTGGGAGCAGTTGGAAGATGTTAAAATAGAGGACCCTGAAGCATTTGTTCCGTTTCTACTAAAACAAAGGCTCGAACTGGAACAAAAGCGAAGAGCTGAAGAATCAGAAGAAGAAATGAAGATCAGAAAGGTCAACGAAGAGATTGCTGCAATGCTAGGAACAGCATCGGATCCAGAATCGCAATCTGAGGTGTGTTCCAAATTAAAATGCTCTCTCTTTCAGTTCATGTCTACTCAGTATTTAGTCTGTACGGTAATGTAATTGTGAATTCTAAGTATGTCTGCTAGTTAGCTTTTAATTATATATATATATATATATATATATATATATATATATATATGATGTTGGATTTTTTAATCCAACATTGGGCTTATATGTGAAATTTATGTGTTGCGAACTGTCAAATAAGATTAAGCCCAATTAAAAGTGATCAGCTGAGGTTTAGTAATTTGAGCTTTACTGTATCTGATTAGGTGTGACCCTTTAATGTGTAAAAACCTAAGGGGTTATTTCTATTTTTATGATAGGCTAAAATAGAAATACTAAAGGATAATGATAAAATTATCTATATATAGCGGTTATGGTCCCTGGATCGCACGCACGACCTTCTTCTCTGAATCTCATCATCAGAAAAAATAGACTAGAGAAAATGCTAAAGGGCTCTCTGGAGTACGTGTTGATCTGGAAGGCCAACCGCAGGACTCTGGAGAGCAATCAAGCAATATGGATTTAGGTACACTTCCGTTTATGTTTATGGATTCTTGATGATTTAACATGGATGATTCTTGGGTTTTATGGTGATGGTCTTCACCAAACGTTCGGATCTAATTCCAACAAGTGGTATCAGCGCCCATATTCATGTTGAATCATTAAGAATAAATTTGTTTAGTTCTTTATGAATTAAGATCTATGTGTTGTCTTAATTTTTTCCAAACACATCCGCTTTTCTTCATGGGGAACCGAATGCGTTGCGTGGAGTTCCAATTTTTGTTGGGAATTTGGCCGCTGATGGTGGATTCCATCAGGGCATTAACAGAGGGGCATTAAAGTGGAGATTCCTTTCCCCTCATACCGGTAGAGTTTCCGGGATAATGCTCTTTAGGATCTCTCAAGAGATCGTAAGAGTTGGGACATGGTGTTGGGAGAGAGAGAGGCCTCTCAGGTCTCTCGCATGAACGTACAAAAAAAAAATCCCATGGTGGATGGAGTTTCACGTTTCATGGAAAAATCCACTTCTCATGCAAGCTTGGGAATCTAACCGTTGGTATTCAAAATTTTGTGGGCCGCTAGCCATTTTTTTTATTGGAATTGAACGCGTTGCGTTCAAGCCTGAAGCGAAGAAAAGGGGTATTGTGGGGGAGTTAATTTTTTATGCTGGCCTTTTTTTTCGCAAGAAATCTTGTGCTGGTTATTCAAGCATCCTTTAGATAATGCCAATGTGATGGTGATCCATTTATTGCTAGAGGAGAATCTAACTGCTGGGATTCAGGAAGGAAGTGATTCCATTAAGGGCATTGCATGGAATTCCGATTGCGTGAAATTCTAAAATTCCATAAGGCGATAGGAGTTGCGTGAGAAGAGAACGAAAATTTCGTTGCGTTGCATGGAATTCCGATTGCATGAAATTCTGAAATTCCATAAGGCGATAGGAGTTGCGTGAGAAGAGAACGAAAATTTCGTTGGGAATTGAATGCATTACATTCTAGCTAGCCATTGGTGTTTTACATAATTAATAAATAAAAAAATAAGAGGTCATTCGGAATTGAGGCGGTAAGAACACCTTGCCTAGTTGGACTTCTTTGAAAGAAAGTAATAGAATGGCGGTTAGAAAACCTTGTCCAGTTGGAGTTATATGAAAGAAAGTAACAGAGTGATGCATGACATTAATGCATGAATTTTGGACCGGTTCATGAACGCTCAACGTTTCGGGATTTCATTAAAAATTATTATTTTTATTTTTTGTAAGCATGAGCAACCTCCTTCCTTCCGTATGGTTTAATTGGTTCCATAAAGTAAAGTTTTATCCATTAGGATAAATTATTTCTCTGTTATAAAGATTGAGTTGGAACCATAAAATAACATATCGTTATTTTTAAAAGGTTCAATCAAATTCAAATTAATGGTATTTTTTATGCCTAATAAATTTGTTCATTATTTGAAATTGAACTAATTGAAACAAGATATCACCAAAGTGACCTCTCTTATGTAGATGGTTCATGAAGGATGTTGGATGTTGTATATGTATATGTTTCATGCGGGTATTAATCGGCTCAAAGGAAGGTTAATGCTTGGCTGAACTACACATATGTGTGATGGTAAACACGTAACGATTATAAGGATTTACATGTGAATAATAAGTCGATCCAAAGATAGATTTATTATTTGACATGCATTATTGTTAGTGTTTGATCATTACAACAAGAGTACACTAGCAGTTAATATTACTGTCCAAAGACTTGATATTAATGTTGCATTGGGTATCTTGAGATGGGATTTATCATTATTTAAATTTATTGATATTTGGTGTTAATTATTTAAATGAGCATGTTATTTATGTATTGCTTTTATTTTACAGCTAATGTTGCTAATATTTATGCTAACCTCAATTCAGTATCGGTCCTTAATGATAATAACTTCAAGGGCAAAGATAAAGGCAAGAAAATAAGGAATAAGGTTGCTAAGGGTCCAGCAAAGAAGAAACAAAATCATGATAAATGCAGTTGTTTCTTCGGTAATAAGTCTGAACACATTAAGAATGAATGTTCTAAATTTCATGCATGGCATGAAAAGAAAGGTACATTTCTTACTATGGTTTGTTCTTAAGTAAATATAGCTTTAGTACCTAGAAACACTTGGTGGTTAGATTCTGGTGCTACTACTAACATCAGTGTTTCAATGGAGGGTTGCCTAAATTACCGAAGGCCAACTAATGCTGAAAGATGCATTTATACGGAAGATGGCAAGTCAGTAGATGTGGAGGCAATTGGGCATTTTAGATTATTATTAAGTTCTGGTTATTATTTGGATTTGATAGACACTTATGTAGTACCGTCATTTAGACAAATTTGGTTTCTATTTCAGCTTTGGATAAATTAGGATATTATTGTTCATTTGGAAATAGTCAGTTTAGTCTTTCGTTAAATTTAAATATTATTGAAACTGGTTCTCTTATGGTGTATGACAATCTATATTTGCTTGATACTGTTGCTTCTTATAATGAAACCCTGAATATGGAATTAAGAGGTACTAAGCATAAAATTTGCAATGAAAATTCAGGAACATTATGGCATAAGCGATTAGGTCACATATCTAGAAATAGAGTTGAACGACTTATGTCAAATGGAATTTTGGATTCTCTTGATTTTACAGACTTTAATGTCTGTATGGATTGCATTAAGGGCAAACAGACCAAAACAAAGAAATTGGGTGCATATAGAACTATGGAAGTCTTAGAGTTGATACATATGGACATTTGTGGATCATTTCCTACACCTTTTGGAATGGTCAACAATATTTTGTATCATTCATAGATGATTATTCAAGATATGCATACCTTTTTCTTATTCATGAAAAGTCCCAAGTCTTGGACGTGTTCAAATCATTTAAAGCTGAAGTTGAGCTTCAGCTCAACAAAAGGATTAAAGTAGTCAAATCTGACCATGGTGGTGAATATTACGGTAGATATGACGGATCAGGTGAACAACGTCCAGGACCATTTGCTAGATACCTAGAGGAGTGTGGAATTATCCCACAATACATCATGCCAGGGTCACCTAGCATGAATGGTGTAGCTAAAAGATGAAACATGACTCTTAAGGATATGGTAAGGAGTATGATTTGTCATTCTACCTTACCAGAGTCACTCTGGGGAGAGGCACTAAAGACAGCAGCCTACATTCTGAATAGAGTACCAACTAAAGCAGCTATCAAAACACCTTATGAGCTTTGGATAGAACGAAAGCCTAGTCTAAAGCATTTTTATGTTTGGGGATGTCCAGCTGAGGCAAGGCCTTATAGGCCACATGAAAAGAAATTGGACTCCAGGATAGTGAGTAGCTATTTTGTTGGTTATTTTGAGCGATTCAGGGTTACAAGTTTTATGATCCCAAATGAAGGATAATTTTTGAGACGGGAACTGCAACGTTCTTTGAGGATATTGAGTTTGGGGGGAGAAATAAAGTTAGAGACTTTGTCTTTGAGGAGGAATTGGAACCTACTACTCTTGTTGAAGAGCAGATAGTTCCTATTCCTATAATTGCTTTTGATAATGATCAAGTTGTAATTCCAGAACAATAAGAAATTGTTGTTCAACCCTCAGAGGTACAAACTCAACAACCTCAAGAACAAATGCCTTTGCGACGATCTACTAGAGAAAGAAAGAATGCTATTCCAGATGATTATATAGTGTTTCTTCAGGAACATGAGGAAAATAATGGCATGATGGAAGATGATCCTCTCAACTTTCTTCAAGCCATACAAGGTTCCAATTCAGAAAAGTGGATTGAAGCAATGAAAGAAGAGTATAAGTCTATGTAAGACAATAAAGTTTGGGAACTTGTTCCATTACCAGAAGGTGTGAAACCCATTGGTTGCAAATAGATTTTTAAGACCAAACGGGATTCAAAGGGTAATGTGGAAAGGTATAAAGCTCGTCTTGTGGCTAAAGGCTATACTCAAAAGGAAGGGATTGACTTTAAAGAGACCTTCTCTCTAGTTTCATCGAATGACTATTTTAGGACAATCATGGCTCTTGTTGCACAGTATGATATGGAACTCCATCAAATGGATGTCAAGACGACATTTCTCAATGGAGACATTGATGAGACAATTTATATGGTGTAGCTAGAAAACTTTATGTCAGGAGACTCAAAGAAAATGGTTTGCAAATTGACAAAATTCATTTATGGGTTAAAGCAAGCTTCTCGTCAATGGTACCATAAATTTCATCAAGTAATTCTCTCATTTAATTTTGGAGTGAATGCAGTTGATGATTGTGTGTATCACAAGTTCAATGGGAGTAAATACAATTTTCTGGTTTTGTATGTGGATGATATTTTGCTTGCCACAAATGATATAGGCATGTTGCACGAAACCAAGAGATTTCTATCAAGCAATTTTCAAATAAAAGATCTTGGTGACGCCTCCTTTGTATTAGGAATCCAGATACATTGAGATCATTCTCAGGGTATCCTTGAATTATCACAAAGGAGCTATATCGATAAAGTACTTAAGAGATTTGGTATGCAAAATTGCAAACCAGGTGATACTTCTGTCGCTAAAGGAGATAAATTCAGTATTAATCAGTGCCCAAAAGGAGACCTTGAAGTTGAAGAGATGCAGAAGATTCCTTATACTTCGGTTGTAGGGAGTCTAATGTATGCTCAAATTTGTACGCGTTCGGATATTGCGTACATTGTTGGAGTGTTAGGCAGATATTTAAGCAATCCAGGTATGGATGATTGGAAAGTAACCAAAAGGGTTATGAGATATCTGAAAAGAAAAAGGATTACATGCTCACATATAGGAGATCAGATCATTTTGAGATCATTGGCCCAGATGACAACCCAAGAGGGGGGGGGGGGGGGGTGAACTGGGTTCTTTAAAAAATTAGCCTTTTAAAATAGTTTGCTTAAGAAGAATGAAGGTAAAGGCAATGTAAATACAAAGTGCAGTGAATAAAATAGAGATAGAGAAAGAGTCAATGAAAGCACTGTAAATACAAAGATTTTATAGTGGTTCGGTGTATCCAACACCTACTTCCACTCCCAAGATTCACTTGGGTCCACACTATAATCTTCCTTGATTACAGCTGAGTTGTTTTACAAGCTCACAAATCAAACTTGTTGTTTTCTCGGGATCACAACGAACCCAACCGGTTTTCCGGGCTCACCAGCACAAAAACCCTAACACAAGCTATCCCAAGCTTGTACCGAGGTAAGACTACCTCCACTAGTTCAATCCCCCAGATTGAAATAGACACAAATAATAGAAATATTATTTTTCAATTACAAAGCTCCTTAATGAGCAGATAATCAAATATAAGAATAACAAGGTTTAGAAAAGCCTGATTTGTAGTTGGTTGGCTTTTGAGCTTTTCTTCTTTTCTTCTTTTCTTCTTCTCCTTGCTGGGTTGAATCAAGCCTCAGCTCCGATTCTTCACAGTTGAAGCAGTTGAGAAGGGTTGAAAAACAAGAAACTTATCCTCTTTCTCCAATTTGGGAAATCTACCAAACTTTGATTTGAATGCCTTGGATTCCTCTTGAGCTTTTTGGAGTGGAGTGGATTTGAGGTAGAAGGTTTTCCTCTTGAGATTCAGGCTCTCTCTTTTTTGGATTTTTGGATTGGGATTTCTCTATTTGTTTCTCTATTTTTCCGATTTTTCATTCTTCTCCTTTTGAATGATAGTCTTTCCTTTTTAAAGATTTCTTTCAAGCCATTTTTGGAAGAAAACTATCCGTTGGAGTGTACCTTGTAACAAAATATATCCGTTAGAAATAAGGTAAAATAGAAATATTACCGTTAGAGCTGATCTGGCAATTTGATTTTTCGTTCCAGGTGGATTGGAGTCGACTCTAACTTTTCTGGAGTCGGCTCTAACTCGAAACACTTTAATCCGTTATTTCTGGAGTCGTCTCTGACTTTTCTGGGGTCGACAAGAAACTTTTCTGGAGTCGACTCTAACATACCCGTAGTCGACTCTGAATCGGGGCCAGAAAAATCAACGTTCTGTTTCTTCTGTGAGAGTCGGCTCTAACAGTCTCGAAGTCGACTCTAACTTCCATGCCAGATCCGGAGTCAACTCTGTGATTCTCGGAGTCGACTCTAATGTCTGCAATCTTACCTAGACATTAGATTCGATCCAGAACACGATTTATCTCCTAATTTTGATCATTCAATAGACTTACAATCTGAAACACTTAATCAAAATCATTAGAGCCTTCAATTGTTATACTCAAATAGTTTTGTTAATCATCAAAATCATCAATTGGGTCAACAATCTCCCCCTTTTTGATGATAACAAAAACTTTGAGTATATGCATTCAAAAATTCATTCGAACTAAAGATTATAGTCATTTTAAAACTTAAAACATTTTTAATGAAGGATTTGATTCCAATATTCAAAGTAAACTTTTAAAATTGTGCATGAGTTTAATATAAGCCATCAATTATGAACATTTAAACTAAATGTACAGAAAATTGCAATTAAGCTTGTTGTTACGCTCCCCCTGCATTGAATAGCTCCCCCTATATATAAAAATCAAATTTTAATTGAACTGACTGAAAGTTCAAGTTTCTTTCTTTTTGCATAAACAATCATTTCTCCCCCTTTCTTTCTTTCTTTATGCATATTCAACCATCTCTCATTAAAATTTCAAGTCTTTCTTTCTTTGCATATTCAACCATCTCTCCCCCTTTTTGTTATCAGCAATAAGGAGAGTATTAGATAAAGAAAGTTATTAGAGAAAAATTATTGTTTTCAATAAGACATAGGGATTCAAGCAGTCAATCATAGACAGATTTGAAAATGTGTAATTGCATTTCATAAGTGAGAAACATTACATAAGTACATTCCAAAGTGAAATACATTAGATACTCAAAAATTCCTAAATACAAACTATCAAAATTAAAATCAAAGTCAGATATGTTTGAATACAATTTTCTTCAAGTGACCTATGATTTTCATTACATCATCTTTTTGAGATTTCTTAAAATTTTCAAGGCAAGCTTCAATCTGTGAGACTGCAAGGTCAATGTCCTTCTTCAGTTGACCAGTTGCATGAACATAAGATCCCGACCCATCAGCAATGCCTTCCATCCTTTCAAAGATTTGTGAAGTTTAGCACCAAAGGATTCAATAGAATTGCTTATGGAAAAGGAGATCATGTCCAGTCTCAAGTTAAGTTCTTCTTTCAACTGATTAAAGTCTTCTTTTAATTGATTAATCTCATGAGATATCTGACTATCATATTTAGCAAGCAAAGCTCTCAATTGACCAATCTGTTCATCAGAGAATCTCCTAGAAGCAGCAATAGACTGATGTGGAGGAGAGGGAACTGTGCTTGGTCTGGCCTCTGAAGGTCCAGCTGTAGATGGTCCCGCAATAAATGAATCAGGGACTGATGGTCCCGCAGTGGATGGTCCAGGGATATCTTCTACTCTGGCCTCTTCAGCTCTATCTCTTTCAGCTCTTTCTTCTCTTCCTCCTTTCATCCATATACCATTTAATTTCTTGAAGCCCATTCGATGAATAGTAGAAATACTATAATAGTCAGTGTGCCTTAATTTCCTTAGGGGTTCATTCTCCATAATAAGCACACCTTGGCTTCTAAAGATTAATGTAAGAACCATACCATATGGCAGTGTAGATCTTTTCTTTGTAGCAGCCTCTGCCATATATCCAATCATCATGCCAGCTAAGTTGACTGGCCTTCCAGTAATTATACAATCCATCAAAAGAATGTCTCGCTCTGAGATGTACTCAAATCTACCAATTTTGGGAAATAAGATTCTTCCACAAATGTTGTAGTAACATGAGTTCCAGATTTAATTGATTTGCTAGGATTTCCTCAAACTCGGTTACATCCCTCCCTAACATCCTTGTCAATGCACCACTTCTATCTTCATGTTGATATTCCATAATACCGATTGTGGGCATTTCCAACAAATTTCTAAGTATTTCAGCGGTTATTGTAACTCTTGTTCCTCTTACCATACTGATTAAACCGCCTTCTCCTCTACTTAAACCATTATAAAACTCTCTCACTAAGGCTGGATAAGTGGGGATATCTAATGAGAAAATCTTTTCCCACCTCATTTCTTTCAAACATCTTCCTATTGTGAAGCCTTCCGACTCAAAGAAATCAAATTGACCTTTCTTCCAGTTGTAATAGTCTTACCGGCTAAATGATCAACTTTGGTTGAAGAGGGTGAAGGAGGGGAATCTTCTTGAGTGGCCGAAGAGGAGGATGGCGAGGGTTGCCTCCGAATAGTGCGTCGCCTCGTGGGAACGGACGCTCCTCCGACGAAACCGCACCTCTTAGGTGCCATTGAGAAGATTGAAAAGTTTAATCAAAGGCTTTGAGAAGATTGGGGAAGTTGGAAAGGCTTTGGAACTTCTTGGAGAGGTTTTGGGAGACGGATGGAATGATTTGGGGTCGACTCAGCCTTTTTATTTTTGACCTAGTTCGACCTAGAGTCGACTCTCGAAAACTGGATGTCGGCTCCGAACCAGAAAGTCTGTCAGCGCTCGAATTAGAGTCGGCTCTACAAAAGCCAGAGTCGGCTCTAATTGCTTAGACAGAATATCAAAACCAAGGTGTCGACTCCACAAACTGTCAGAGTCGACTCTAACAGTTACAGAGATAAAAAATCAAGTTTCAAGGATCTGAAACTATTCAAATTAATCATCAAATTCTAGATAAATGTTCCTTAGCAATTGGGGAAACAATGAATCAAGATCTAGATAGATTTCCTTATTGAATATCGAGATTTTTCAAGAAATTAATGAAATCTAGATAGATGTCCTTAAGAGTTTCAGAAACTATTCCAAAGGATCATAAACTCCTAATTCTCCTCTAAGATAACAAAATCTCTCTTTACTTAAAGGTTTTGTAAATATATCTGCCAATTATTCTTCAGTATTCACATAATCAAAATAAATTTCATTATTGGCAACATGTTCTCTTATAAAGTGATATCTAATTTCAATATGCTTTGTTCTTGAGTGTTGAATTGGATTTTTAGTTAGATTGATTGCACTTGTATTATCACATCTTATAGGTGTCTTATCAAGTGTGATACCATAGTCTTCAAGTTGTCTCTTAATCCATAGGATTTGAGCACAGCAACTTCCAGCTGCAACATATTCTGCTTCAGCAGTAGATAATGCAACCGAATTTTGCTTTTTGCTAAACCATGAGATTAAGTTACTTCCTAAAAATTGGCATGCACCACTTGTGCTTTTTCTATCTAACTTACATCCAGCATAATCAGAACACTACAAGAAAATACTGAAATAGCGACGCAAATTTAGCGACGCATAATTGCGTCGCTAATTTGCGACCACTTTGCGACGCCTTTGTGACAACAAAATATTGCGACGCATTAGCGACTCATTAGCGACTCAATTAACCAAAAAATCAAAAAAAAATTAAATTTTTAATATTGCGATGCAAATATTGCATCACAATATTTTTAAATTAATTTTTTATGAAATATAAATATCAATAAAAATATTGCGACGCAATATTTGCGTCGCAATGTTTTTAATAGAATTAAATATTTTAAATAGCGACGCATTAGCGATGCAATAAAATAGATAATTAAAAAAATTATTTTTAATTTAGCAATGAACCAATTGCGTTGCAAATAATTGAAATGAAATTAAATTTTATAAAATCTAATTATCGAAAAAAAATATTGCGACGCATCACAGTGCGTCGCAATGTTTTTAAAAGAATTAAATATATTAAATAGCGATGCATTAGCGATGCAATAAAATTAGAAAATAAAAAAATTATTTTTAATTTAGCGATGCAATAATTGCATCGCAAATAATTTAAATGGAATTATATTTTTTTATAGTATTAATATTTTTAAAAATATTGCGATGCCAACCAGTGCATCGTAATATTTTGAAAAGAATTAAATATTTTAAATAGCAACACCTTAGCGACGTAATAAACTAGAAAAATAGAAAAATTATTTTTAATTTAGCGACGAAACAATTGCATTGCAAATAATTTAAATGGAACTATATTTTTTATAGTATTAATATTTTAAAAATATTAAAAAAAATTAAATATTTTAAATAGCGACGCATTAGCGATGCAATAAACCAGAAAATAAATTAAAATTATTTTTAATTTAGCGACGCAATAACTGCGTCACAATTATTTTAAATAAAATTTAATTTTATAAATTATAAATATGAGAAAAAATAATTACGACGTAACACAGTGAGTTGCAATGTTTTTAAAAATTAATTATGTTAAATAGCGATGCATTAGCGATGTAATAAGCCAAAATATTAATTAGGAAAATTATGTTTTAATATAGCGATGTACTTGTTGCATCGTAATTATTAGAATTAAAGTTAATTTTTTATATTATAATTATCATATTAAAAAAATATGACGCAACCCTTTGCGTCGTTATATATTTAAAAAAATTAATTATGTTAAATAGCGATCGGTCCAAAATCGATCGTGACCGATCAGAATAAGGGCTTGGATCGATCGCAACCCTCGGATCGTCGCCAATCGGACCGATCGCCACGTTTCGAGATCGATCGTGGCCGATCGGGATCAGGGCTTGGATCGATCGCAACCGTCGGATCATCGCCGATCGGATGGATCGCCACGGTCCGAGATCGGTCATGGCCGATCGGGATCAGGGCTTGGATCGATCGCAACCGTCGGATCGTCGCCGATCTCGGACGATTGCAACTGTCCGAGATAGGTCGTGGCCGATCGGGATCAGGGCTTCGATCGATCGAAACCGTTGGATCTTTGCCGATCGGACCGATTGCCGCAGTCCGCGATCGGTCGTTGCCGATCGGGATCAGGGCTTGGATCGATCGCAACCGTTGGATCGTCGCCGATCTCGGATGGATCGCACGGTCTGAGATCGGCGACGCCGATCGGGATCAGGGCTTGGATCGATCGCAACCGTCGGATCGTCGCCGATCTCGGACGGATCACCACGGTCCGAGATCGGTCGTGGCCGATCGGGATCAGGGCTTGGATCGATCGCAACCGTCGGATCTTTGCGATCGGATCGATTGCCGTGGTCCGCGATCGGTCATCGCCGATCGGGATCAGGGCTTGGATCGATCGCAACCGTTGGATCATCGCCGATCTCGGACGGATCGCCACGGTCCGAGATCGGTCGTGGCCGATCGGGATCAGGGCTTGGATCGATCGCAACCGTCGGATCTTTGCCGATCGGACCGATTGCCGTGGTCCGCGATCGGTCGTCGCCGATCGGGATCAGGGCTTGGATCGATCGCAACCGTTGGATCGTCGCCGATCTTGGACGGATCGCACGGTCCGAGATCGGTCGTGGCCGATCGGGATCAGGGCTTGGATCGATCGCAACCATCGGATCGTCGCCGATCTCGGACGGATTGCAACTGTCCGAGATAGGTCGTGGCTGATCGGGATCAGGGCTTGGATCGATCGCAACCGTCGGATCTTTGCCGATCGGATGATTGCCGCGGTCCGAATCGGTCGTCGCCGATCGGGATCAGGGCTTGGATCGATCGCAACCTCGGATCATCGCCGATCGGACGGATCGCACGGTCCGAGATCGGTCGTGGCCGATCGGGATCAGGGCTTGGATCGATCGCAACCGTCGGATCGTCGCCGATCTCGGATGGATTGCAACTGTCCGAGATCGGTCGTGGCCGATCGGGATCAGGGCTTGATCGATCGCAACCATCGGATCGCCGATCGGACCGATTGCCGCGGTCCGCGATCGGTCGTCGCCGATCGGGATCAGGGCTTGGATCGATCGCAACCGTCGGATCGTCGCCGATCGGACGGATCGCACGGTCGAGATCGGCGATGCCGATCGGGATCAGGGCTTGGATCGATCGCAACCGTCGGATCGTCGCCGATCGGACGGATCGCAACGGTCCGAGATCGGTCGTGGCCGATCGGGATCAGGGCTTGGATCGATCGCAACCGTCGGATCATCCGATCGGACCGATTGCCGCGGTCCGCGATCGATCATCGCCGATCGGGATCAGGCTTGGATCGATCGCAACCGTCGGATCGTCGCCGATCGGACGGATCGCCACGGTCCGAGATCGGTCGTGGCCGATCGGGATCAGGGCTTGGATCGATCGCAACCATCGGATCTTTGCCGATCGGACCGATTGCCGCGGTCCGCGATCGGTCGTCGCCGATCGGGATCAGGGCTTGGATCGATCGCAACCGTCGGATCGTCGCCGATCTCGGACGGATCGCCACGTCCGAGATCGACCCGATCGGGATCAGGGCTTGGATCGATCGCAACCCTCGGATCGTCGCCGATCGGACGGATCGCAACGGTCGAGATCGATCGTGGCCGATCGGGATCAGGGCTTGGATCGATCGCAACCTCGGATCGTCGCCGATCGGACGGATCGCAACGGTCCGAGATCGGTCGTGGCCGATCGGGATCAGGGCTTGGATCGATCGCAACCGTCGGATCTTTGCCGATCGGACCGATTGCCGCGGTCCGCGATCGATCGCGATCGGATCAGGGCTTGGATCGATCGCAACCGTTGGATCATCGCGATCGGACGGATCGCCACGGTCCGAGATCGGCGACGCCGATCGGGATCAGGGCTTGGATCGATCGCAACCGTCGGATCGTCACCGATCGGACGGATCATGGTCGAGATCATCGTGGATCGGGATCAGGGCTTGGATCGATCGCAACCGTCGGATCATCGCCGATCTCGGACGGATCGCCACGGTCCGAGATCGGTCGTGGCCGATCGGGATCAGGGCTTGGATCGATCGCAACCGTCGGATCGTCGCCGATCATCGCAATGTTTTTTAAATAAATTTATGTAATTAAAAATTTTATAAAATAAATTGCGACGCCATTTATCATCGTAATTATTAACATTAATTATAAATATTATCATTTATAAATATTAACAAATTATTGCGACGCCTTAGCGACACAGTTTAAAAAAAATTAAAACAAATATTGTGACAAAATATATACGTCGCAATATTATTAGAATACATATAGCTGATTAAAAATATTAAAAAATAATTGTGATGCAATTTTTTGTCACAATTATTATAATAAATTTAAATATTTTCATTTAAAAATATTTAAAAAATAATTGCGACGCACTGCTTGCATCGCAATATATGTAATAAGTTTTTATTTTAATCAATTTAAATTATTAAAAAAAATTGCGACGCCTTAGCGACGCAATTATTAGAAAATAAAAATATTTTTCCTGCCAGATGATGGCGCCAATTTAGCGACTCGTTAGCGACGCATTTATTGGCGTCGCTATGTTTTCAGAAAATTATTATAAACATGTATTAACGATGGATTAGCGATGCCCTAGTGCGTCGCTAAGACAAAAAAAAAAAAATTTGCGACGAAAATTGCGACGCAATTTTGGCGTCGCTAATTACCTATATTTAAGCTGGGCCCTTTCTCCTTTCCTCCTTCCCGTCTTGACCTAGCCGCCGCCGTGATCCTCGCTCGATACTCCGGCGCATCCCCGTCCTCCGGCTACCCGGCGATCTCATCCGACTCCGGCTACCCGGCGATCTCATCTCAACCAAGGTTAGCCCAATAATCTTTAAAAAAAATTATTTTTTTTATTGATTTCCCTACGGCCACGGCTGCCGTGGCCGTCTTCTCTGGCCACGGCAGGGCCGTGGCCGTCTTCTCCGGCCACGGCCGCTGCCGTGGCCGGCCACGTGGCCTTCTCCGGCCACGGCCGCTGCCGTGGCCGGCAGTGGCCTGGCCACGGTGGCCAGGCCACTGTAATCACAAAAAAAAATTTTTTTTTTTTAACAGGGGGGAGGGGAGGAAACCCCCCCCCCCCTTGTTTTTTCTTGTCCGGCCACGGCCGTGGCCGCGGCCGGACAAGGCGGCCACGGCCGCTGCCGTGGCCGTCTTCTCCGGCCACGGCCGCTGCCGTGGCCTGGCCACGGTGGCCAGGCCACTGTAATCACAAAAATTTTTTTTTTTTTTAACAGGGGGGAGGGGAGGAAACCCCCCCCCCCTTGTTTTTTCTTGTCCGGCCACGGCCGTGGCCGCGGCCGGACAAGGCCCACGGCCGCTGCCGTGGCCGGCAGTGGCCTGGCCACGGTGGCCAGGCCACGGTGGCCAGGCCACTGTAATCAAAAAAAAAAATTTTTTTTTTTTTAACAGGGGGAAGGGAGGAAACCCCCCCCCCCTTGTTTTTTCTTGTCCGGCCACGGCCGTGGCCGCGGCCGGACAAGGCGGCCACGGCCGCTGCCGTGGCCGTCTTCTCTGGCCACGGCCACTGCCGTGGCCGCAGTGGCCTGGCCACGGTGGCCAGGCCACTGTAATCAAAAAAAAAAAATTTTTTTTTTAACAGGGGGGAGGGGGAAACCCCCCCCCCTTGTTTTTTCTTGTCCGGCCACGGCCGCTGCCGTGGCCGGCAGTGGCCTGGCCACGGTGGCCAGGCCACTGTGAAAAAAAAAAATTTTTTTTAACAGGGGGGAGGGGGGAAACCCCCCCGCCCCCCCCTTTCTTTTCTTGTCCGGCCACGGCCGCTGCCGTGGCCGGCAGTGGCCTGGCCACGGTGGCCAGGCCACTGTGACAAAAAAAAAAAATTTCCCTTAACAGGGGGGAGGGGGGAAACCCCCCCCCCCCCCCCTTTCTTTTCTTGTCCGGCCACGGCCGCTGCCGTGGCCGGCAGTGGCCTGGCCACGGTGGCCAGGCCACTGTGACAAAAAAAAAAAAATTTCCTTAACAGGGGGGGAGGGGGGAAACCCCCCCCCCCCCCTTTCTTTTCTTGTCCGGCCACGGCCGCTGCCGTGGCCGGCAGTGGCCTGGCCACGGTGGCCAGGCCACTGTGACAAAAAAAAAAAAATTTCCTTAACAGGGGGGAGGGGGGAAACCCCCCCCCTTTCTTTTCTTGTCCGGCCATGGCCAGGCCACTGTGACAAAAAAAAAAAAAAAATCCTAAACAGGGGAGGGGGGATAGACTGTTTGTTATGTCTTGATTATTCAATAATATTTGTAATGCTAGATAGGAAGTCTTGTTGTATTATTATTTAATTTACATAATATTTATGCAATAATTAATTTAAGCAGAATGTTTATGACAATAGTATTTGTGCATTTATACTCATTTACATTGTTATGTCTTGATTATTTATATTCTGCTGCAAACTGAATGATGCATTACATTTGAAATGCTAAATAAAATGTTTTGTTGTAATATTATTTAATTTCCAGCAACAAATTAGTAGTTTCAATGATTTACATTTTAGTATTCGCAAACATTTGTATTTGACACA